>CM061045.1:16389746-16609746 GCA_030762985.1 Adelphocoris suturalis | reverse complement strand
AAAATAAGTGGCATTGAAAGCAGAAATTTATAAATGGAATTTTTTCATCATCAAATCTTGTTCATCCACTAAATATCATTGTTGAATAAACACCGAGTTTCATTAATCATTTTTGTGAGTGTGCGAGAGAATAAAACTTAATGCATAATACGAGTATATACCTAAAAAAAAGTGCAAGTCATGCAGCATGTTCGTATGAGAGAATTTTCAGAAATTATCGTATTACATTATGTTAAAGTTAAAGAAATTTGAGCACTTTGAATGCAAAGTAATCGTTAACTATAAATTTTATGGCGAAAATTTTGTTAAAATAATATTCTGCAATTCAAATAATGAATTATTAACTTTTTTAGCGTTTTTATCGATTTTTAAGTTAATATTAACGAAAAAAAAGTACGTTTTTCAGCATAATTTCATGCATGAATTTTATTATCTTCAATTTCATTGCTGATAAACTTCTTCTAATAAAACTCTCCAACAAAATACATCATCATCAATATATAGCCGTTTTTAGTGATTTTTTTTCTGCGAATTATTTGAAATTTGAACAATTTAATGAGCTGAAAAAGTACAGCTCATCGATATCCTTTCGTTAGGGAAGCTTGATTTTTGGCGCAAAAACGGAATTGTCATCTCAATCCTATGGAGAGTTATTGTCTAGAAGGACACACACACACACTTTTTTATTTATTTTTTATTTTTTTTATTTTAAAGAAAACTCCCCTCAAAGGCGGATGGGGCACACTATTCATTTGAGAAAATTAATAAATAAATAAAAAGAAGTGGGGAGGACGCCCAGGTTCACCCGACGCCGGCTCTAGGGATGAAGGAAGTTGCAGAAGGATGAGGAGGAAGAATGGGATGAAAGGAAGTGCCCCTATAAAACGAACACCAGTTTATAAGAAGCCCTCAGGACGCAGGTGGTGATACCGCAAAGCACTCCTACCGAGATGCCCAACTCGAGTAACTCCATGGCACTTTTCTCGCACCACACCCCGCGTCATGACACGGTCACGACCATGATCTAGATGTTATTGGTCGCCATTCCTTTTATTCTACGTTATATATTCTGGTCATTTCTGTTGTACTTGCTTATCTGAGCCCACCAGGTCTGCTCCATGTCCACACTGCCACTGACAATCTGAACATCCAAGATTAATGAGGACTCATCAGGCTTGACCGCATCAATATCCACCTTCTTGCCCCGGTCACTTCACACGTGATACAGTCTCTCCCCTTTCACATCCCAACCGCTAGATGACAAAGTGCCTGCTATCTGCTTGGCAACCGCATCACGACATAAAACGCAGCCACCATGAGTCCTTCGACACTGCTACACCACATTGTACAGGTTTTCATTTTTATCCCGACAGGCATGGCAAAGGGTGTCTACAGTCCCACAACTAACCCTTCGAACACCTCACTGAGGTGGCTAGAGTAGCCACCCGGACAGCATTAAAATGGCGATAGTAGTGGGCCCCAATGCCCTCAGAAGCCCATTCTACCCACTAGGAAGAAAAGAGGGATTCACAGCACTTTCGGAGTTCTTTACCATCTACTGACTCATGCAGAGCAGCAGCGAACTCAGCAGATGAGTTGGGCTTTGGAGCAGTTGGTGTTGCTTGGTCGCACCACAACTGCTGCCTGAAAAAGTCAAGGTCAGCAGCAGTGTGGGCGACCTCCCAGCTCGAGCCCCTAAGGGCAAGCAGGCGCTGGCCGCATAAGAATGGTATGCTGGCCAAAAGAGAGACAATACCAAGCCCACCGGCCTTGACTGGAGCATGGATGTAGGCACTTGGGACACCAGGTGGGAAGCCTAGCCAAGAGCACACAGTAAGACAGCCAAATACTAACCCATAGATTAGCATTGGCAGTAAGTACGTGCGAAGGAGGCGCACCTTCTGCTGTGGCTTCAATGAGGCCTTGGTTACCTGAGCTAATGCTCCACCAAGGTCCACACGGCTTGCGGCTTTAGTGGCCAAACCCATGAAGTCGACTCCAAGGTACCGCCTGACCACACCTATCAGGTGGGGATCGGTGTTTGCCCTAAGACATAACACACCAGATCCACCAACTTCACTTTACGCTGGCAGCCTGGCGGAACCAAGGAGACTGACCAACACTTAGAGGGGTTGACCACTAAACCACACCTGGCTAGCTGCCCAGCAAAGGCATTAAGGGCAATCTGCAAGCCCTCACGGGTATCTGTGAGCAGGATGACATCATTGGCAAAGGCCAATGCATACTCACACCCCAGGGGCGAGATCAAACCCTGTTTCTGCCGGCAGCTTACCCAAGGCTGTATCCACAACCAGGTTGAAGAGGAGTGGTGACAGAGGATCCCCCCTGGCGTACCCCACGCCAAATGACCACATCCACTGACACCTCACCTCCTGCCTCGAGGACCTCCTGGTAGAGACAGGAAACATACTCAATTAAACGAGAAGGTGCACCGACACCACAAAGGCAAAATGGCTTACAATGTCAAAGGCCTTAGTGACATCTAGAGTAGCAAGATGGAGCTGCCATTTTTTGAGACGGGCCAGCAAAATGACAGTTTGGAGAACTGTTAGGTTCTCCGCTGTGCCATTCAAATTTCCACAAACCCCTTGAGAGGGGGCAAAATTTGTTCATCCCCAACTCCCTCCACAGCTACATGAGCTGGATGCTTCCTCCACAATCTCAGGTATTCCCGCCTCCTCGCTTGCCTAGTCACTCTGCAACCTCCACAAGGCACCAAAGCAGGAGGATTTCCTCCCTGATGCCTCCTCACGGACATTCCTCAACCTGTGGGAAGATCCTCTGCACATAAGCCGCGACCTCGTATTCCAAGTTATCAGGCCCTTCAGCAGCCCGCCTTGCCAGTTCCTGCAAGTAGGCGCTCTCATAACCTTCAATACGACCTACCTGCTCTCTGAGCCTCAATACTTCAGTCTTCAGATCCTCAAGAAGACAGGAGGTCCCAGGGGAGGATTACAGGACGGTGGGCTGCTGCCCCATGCCTGTCAGAGATGCGGGAGAGGCCCCACTGCTGTTTGCCAGGAGTACATCTTGGACAAGCTGCTTATCGTGAGGCCTCAGGCAAAGAGATTGGATGGCAGAAAGCTTGCAAAAAAACATTAATATTGCGTACTCCATTACGCACAGCCTCTGCCACCATTTGCCACAAATCCTCAGAAGAATACCTGGGCCACTCTCGCTCTATATCAATTGCTGCGTTGGCATGTGTACAGGATGCTTCTGCCAGACATGGGCACTGAGGCCACGCTTAGAATTGAAGGTTCTCTTACAGTGGGCACACTGGTGGGCATCACCAAGGGCATTGGAAGAGGAAGAAGGATAGGAAGAAGACGGAGAGGAATACTGACGCCCTTGCCTGGGGCACCCCGAGTGCCTCCCCTAGAACCCCGCATGCCAATGGGCTGGCAGGGGTTATAAGGCTCATTTCCATTTCTTTTCACTATAACGGGGGAGACAACATTAGTAGGGTCGGGAAACCCGTTGACACGGGCCTCCCCACTAATTTCCACATACACACACAAACACACACACACACACATATACGAGAAAAAGTGCAAACATCAGGAATCGTTTCAGAATGCCTCAAAACGGATTTCCTTGAAGGCATTTTTAAAAAATGTCTATTTTAAAATTTCTGTGGCCATTGCCATAGCTTCATTTTGTACGAAAACTCGCTAAAAGCAATATTTTATGTGACGTTTACATTGGATTAGACAAGTACCTCTTTGCACGACTTTTTGAAGTATTCAAATCACCACTACCGAAAGGTGTGTTCCTGAAAAACATAATTTTAAATTAAGAATTTCAATCCATTTATTCTATAGGTATGGTTGTATAGGGCAATTTAGTCACATATTCCCTAAACTTTGACCAAAGAAAAAATTTGGTCTCGCTTTTCGTTGGTTATTGCCTTTGAGTGTAATTCAAAAACATGGAACACACTTAAGCCTCCTGCTGGATCTCAATATCAATTTGATTTTACGGTTTAGCTATAGGTACCTTGAATCCTGGAAATCTAATTTTGTGGCTGATGGTTTCCATGAAAAACGTTTCAAAATTTGGGACCACTCACTGAACGTTGTAACATTCAATTATTGTTGATGGATCATTCATTTGTCATTGAAGGGTTAAAAACGGAATGTTAACTGAGCGATCGATAATTTCGAGAATCAAAGGTCAATTTTTTATCACTGAAAAATTTTTATTAGTTTTTTAAGAGTACCTATTTTTTCAAAGTTCCAAGTCTTCAACTGAAAGTGAATGGTACCTACCTAATCGGACATTTAGAATTAGGGATGGACAATCGATTACCAATTTTCTTTAACAATCGATATTTTATTTGTAAAGTCGACTTTTCAAGATTTAATTTGTTGAAAATGCATTGGATATGTAAAAGTGTTGCAGAATTACTGCACAATCGTGACGACTCACAAAGGCAATTATTATAATTGTTATTATTACTTAGCAACTTATTTTGCGGCAAGGGCATCCATTCTTAGTGTCTACTAGGAATTTTCAAGCGTGTAACTCAGGAGCACTCAGCAGTAATTCTCAGGAGGGTTAAGGCGAGGGAAATTGGCAGTATGAGATGTGGTGTCACAATACTGAGCTTTCCAAAGAGTGGTTAACGGTTTTCGTGTGATGATAAATGAGGAAATTACATTCTCCCTATCAGTGATTGGCTGCAAGGTTGGCAGAAAACGTGTTTTTAATTTAAAATAAATAAATAAATAATAAAATAAAATAAAAAAATAACTTTTTTTTACTGTTTGTTTTCAACAGTTTTAAAACATAAAATGAAATTGTATTCTTTACATGTTTTGGCTGTTTTTGCACTGTTTTGCTCAGTGTTGCCAATGTGGAAAACCTCCACTATCCGAAAGTGGGATTTCTAATTATTTAATGTACGTTTCTTACAGTAAATTAGCTGTAGGATCAAGATATGATAACCGTTTATCCATTAAAAATCTATACTACTGCAGTTTATTCTCCAAAGTTCAAATTTAGTGGTAATTAGTGAAATACCCATTTTTTCTACCCTAGTTTCAATAATTTTCACCCTCACTACATAGTCGTTTTGAATCAAATATGATATGCAGAATTATTGTTGGTACCCAATTCGACCACTTTATCATTAAAAAACAGGCTGACAAAACGAGAAAAAAATAGTAAAATGAAACAGGTTCGAATAGTGAATTAGACATATGTTACCATACATCTTTAAACTTAATCTGTAGTCAAAAATTTCTTGGGTAGCACCCCATGGTTATGAGACAGTTTGAATGGACCATTCCAACCGTAAAACGAGGAAAGTGAAACCAAGCTCATGAAACCTTGAGTTCCATGCTCTACAATTCATCGGTGTCAAGGTCAAATATGGGAAAATTCCATACCTGGCATATTCACTCTTCAAAATTCTTAAACCAAACCAGGGACCCGAAGAATACTATTCTTGGATTTCCCGGTTTTTGTTTTTCAAGTAGGAGCTCATATCATCAAACTAGTTAATTTTTTTTCCAATGCCGACTTGGTGACTCAATGACTCCTTATCCGTACCGACTACCGAATATTCAACGAATTCTGAAGTTTGCTCCATACATGGTACTGTAGTCCGTACTGGTTTCGTAAACGAAAAAAAAAATCGTTCAATTAGTTCTAAGAATAACATTTTAGGGAAGCGATTTCTTCTTTTTTTTCTTGGAAATCTGATTCTTTTTTCTTCCACGATATATATATATATTTTTTGAGTGGTGGTTTTAATGACTGTTCAAAAACGCGTGTTTTTGTAAAGGTATTCAAAACAATGTTTAAAACATGTGTTTTAAACAACTGCTTTAAACCGAGCCAACACTGATTGGTTGTATATTCATTTTATTTATTTATTTTCCAGCGTACAAAGGACCAGGGCCCAACTGCCGAGTACACCCTTGGAGTTGGGCAGAAAGTGGCAAAATAAGTTCTTATGTAAATAACAATGGAAATTCGATACCTTGATATTAACGAGTAAAGTAATGCCAATAACATAAATAATAACAAAAATGATAAAGTACCTAATAGAAATAAGAAAAGTTTTATAGAAAAGGTTGTATGTGAAAAGCTTTATAAAACTTACATAACAAGATTTTGCAACAAGATTTTGTGACATTTTCGGGCAGTTAGCTCATGACAAAAGCATGTTCCATGCTAGACAAAACAAAACCAGAAATGTATTAAAAACAGGAACGTATATGGTAAAAATTACCAAATCAGCTCAAATGCAGGGTGTCCCCGAAACCCCTCCCCCTCACCCTCTGCTAAAATCGTCAATAATGGTTCAAAAATAATAATTTTTTTAAAAAAACCTTATTCATTTATTGATATTTGCAACACAAACTTGGGAAAGCACTGAAAAATTGACCAGAATTGCACTTTTCTAACACATTTCCACAAAGCGCACTGAAATGTAGGTTTTTCGGAGTTTTTTTCCAAGTTGGTGTTGCAAATATCAATAAATGGACATCATTACGAGTTTCAGCACGAAAAAATACTCCAAAATCATGTATTACATGTGGCAATTGGGTATCTTCAAAAAATCAGTTTTTGCACTTTTAGAGTGGAATTGCAGACTTTTGGAGCGGAATCTTGCCCGTTTACTCGCACATAAAAAATAGAGTGATGGGTAACATTTTCATGAAATTTCACGTAGGATTCAAATCTGCAATAAAAAATGGGGGTTCTCATTTAAAATAACGATGTTGATGTCGATTGCGCACGTTTGCACTCTTGCGCAATTTTGTCATTTTTAAGATGCTTACAAAAAAAAGAAAAAAAAAACATTGATTGAAAAAAAATTACTTTTTTGACTCATTATTAGCTATGTTAGCAGGAGGGTGGGGTGGGGGACGTTTTTTTGGGACACCCGGTATGAGGGGTACTCATGGTCCAGTATTTTCGGTATCGAATCATCAAAGCTAGAGTTTCGACAGGCTACAATGCACATGGGTTGTGTCATTTACGACGATTCGGCTCACGTCAGGCAGTCCAGTCAGTTCGGTGCAGCCCAGATAGTCGAGTTTCGACGACGAATCATCGAAAAGTAGCGAAGACCCTACTGGGTGCATAGTGAAACATCCTTATCAATAAAATATGATTGTCATTCTCACAATTCAGACCTACTAACGAGTCAACAAAGTTGTCCGAATTCTCGAGATTTCAGTTTATGGAAAGATAAGATATATTTTTATTGTTTCACAAATAATTTTACCATTTATTATTTATAATCTGGTTATGAGGTAACCTGCACTGATTCGGCTTTCACCAACTCCCACAAGGGGTGCTGCTTAGCATTTCAACTTTCGATGATTCGTAGAGGGAGCCTCATGAAACCATCGCTTTCGAAGAAGTCGATATTTGACAATTCGATTTACGAAATGGACCATGAATACCCTTACAATGTATACATAAAACCGTAATATTGTATTGTTGGGTATCAAATGGGAAAAAATAGAAAATCTGAATCACGCAACATTATTGTAAAGCCAAACTTTTGTACATTTTTCCAATAATTTTTAATAGGTAATAATTTATTGTTCTCGACAAGAAAACTTCAACACCCCCCTCAAAATTCTTCGCAGTGCGTTTCAATAAATCAACTTTGGCAAATCACACTGTCCATTGCTCTTTTTCTAAATTACCAGACCGAAGTTTAGAGAATTTGGCTAAGAAATCACATATCAACCAAGGAGCTGGAAATCTTGGCATTCAACTGAGCGCACCCTGTAGGTAATTAAAAGGTTGAAATAATGACGATAAAAGTAATCGTGAACATGAATGTGAATCGCAAATTGTGTTCATTTGTGATATAGGTACCTACCTACCGAAAAGTATTACTTTTGTTAAAAAGGTATCGAATCTTTTGATTGTCTTTTGCGATCTTGTTCTTTGCCCTTCAGCAGACTCCTCCATCAGACGGGGCTTGCCTATAATTTATAAATTAAGGAAATTAAAACTATTCACTGTTCCGTGCATATATATTGAATGTGGAATAGAGTATTCGTATTGAGGAATATAAGATGAATAAATGAGATAAAAGTAGCAATCCCCCCTCGCCACTTCTTTTTAGAGAACTGTAATTAATTCGCGAAAATTCGCTCATAAGATCATACCATCTAATTTTTTTGTCAACTCCAGCGAATTTGCGTAATTTTTTCAATTAGAGCACATTGAGTGCACAGAAACTATAAATTTTATGCAAAACAAACTTTGTCGAAATATTATTCCGCTATAAAAACAAATTAATCTTTACATTTTGACAATATTGTTCGCAGTTTTCTATAAAGTTTTACCCCAACATAGGTAATGCTATTTGAGAACATTTTTCAGCACAACTTCGAGTGAAAATATCTGAGTGTTCTAGTTCATAGGTGATGAGCTTTATTTGAGTAATATTCTGCTTAGAAAAAAAAATTATATATTTATATATACTCGTATATACTTATATTTTTTTTAAGCAGAATATTACTCAAATAAAGCTCATATATATATATATATATATATATATATATATATATATATATATATATATATATATATATATATATATATATATATATATATATATATATAATAAATAAATTTAACGATTTATGGCCATCTTTTACTATTTTTATTAACTTTTTAGCACATTTTTCATTTTTATTTTATTTTAGCAGTTGGTCAAAAAGTCTCTATCGAACTCATTCTTTCTTTTGGAATGCTTGGTTTATTGGAGAAAGAACGGATTTTCAAACGCAATCCTAAGTGAGAGTTATCGTGTTGAATGTCTCATGTTCATATTATATATATGCATATATAGGTTTTCTTTAGCATAAGCCCCCATTTTCCAATATTTATAACTCCATTACTCTTCATTATAAAAAAATACTGGAAAATCCCGTTGTAAAGGACACTTTCTCTAATTTAAACAAAAAATGTAGGAAGAGCCAAAAGTCCAACCTAATGGTGCATAAACTGCTAAAATAAAAGTTCCTGTCATGCAGCATGATCATAATATGAGCGAATTTTCTTAAATTATCACCTACGGTATTTTATGATAAATTGTATTGCAATTTGAGTAATTTTAGTACAAAGCAATAAATTGCTAATACAAATAAATTGTTGGAAACCATTTTTTCGGCCAAAAAACTCATACTAAATAAAATTGGGCGATTCAAAAAAGATTTTGGATTTTAAGATTATTTTGCAGATTTTATAGGTTTTTCAGCAAATATTAATGAAATTTAAGTACGTTTTTAAGTATAATTTTGAGCAAAATATTTTTAAAGTCCTAGTTGGTCATTGATAATTTTGTTTTCACTAAAATTCTGCTACAAATTAAAAGTTACTAATGATTTTTGGCCGTTTGTAGCCATTTTTAGTGATTATTTTAGCACATTTTTTGAAATTTGACCACCTTAATGTGTTCAACAAGTGCTGGCCAACGAACACACACACATTTTTTATTATATTTTATTTTTTTAAACAAATTTCCCCTCAAAGGCGGAGGGGGGTGTAGTGGATTTATGTAGGTTTTACTTGGTGTAGGTAGACCAAGTGGGGTGTTATGAAAAGTACCCATGTCTTGATTATGAGGGTTATACCCTAGGTGGTTCCCGGACGGGAAATAAGCAGAATTGTCAAGGCCAACTGGGTTGATCGTGGAATTATAAGGCTCGTTCACCGGTGGGCCGCGAGGAGCGCTAGGCTCGGCTCGAGCTTCTTGGGGTTGTCGAGCCGGGTATTGTTTTCCCGTGTAATAATCGGGTTTTAGACAGATATTTTTTTGCGGAGCCGAGTTGGCTTGATCAGAGTACTGAAAAGTACCGTTTTGATCATGTGATTTGTGCATGACGGGAGTATACAGTGCACTCGCGTCGGCGGAGTAACCGTGCGATGAATATCGAGGATATTCATGCTTGTAGGTAGAATCATATTGATTACTTTCCGAAAGGGTCTGGAAAGTATCCTCGACCTGTTGTACAGGTGAATGTGTAATCACCAAGTCTGTCGCAGAGTTGGTAGGCAACGCGTCGATCCCGTCACTGAAACTAGCGGTGGATCGACGTTGGAATGCGGGTGGATCGCGTGGCTCGGAGCATTTGCCGCCCGCTCCGGCATCCTCCGCCCCGGCTCCGCCGAGGAAAGATGGGCCTCGCTCCATCGTACGAACGAAATATAAAATTTGTTCGGAAATACCTTTTTGGCTCTGAAAAAGGGTTTTGTGTAGAGGAGGGACTCACTTAGCAGATCTCTCTCCCAGATCGATGCTAGGGTCCTCTCCGAGTCCTGAGAAGGACTTCCTTGGACAGTTAATCGGATCGTATGAGAAGTGCGATTAACTGGCGTGTCCCAGCGGGCGACCAAGAGCTTAAGGCTGCGAGATCCGGGTGGCACGACTAAGTCACCCCAGCGGGCGTGTAAGAAAGAAAGAAATCTTAGCTTACACCGGGCGATGACCTGACTGAAGAAAACTTCGTTGGGTAGTGAGCGGAGGAATACGCACTCGAAGCTACCAAGAAGTCGATGAGAACTTGAATGAAGAAAATCTGGCTCGATGCGTGTAGAAACTTCGTCTGGAGGGAGAAGAGTCATCAGCTTGAGAGTTGAGATTCGAATGAAGACGCTGGGTCTCGTGCGTGATATTTATAGGGGGGGGCCGCCTCCGATCGGGTGGCCACTTTATGGTTAGTATGCAAATTAGCTTTTCGAATTCTCGGCTCGGCCGGGCTGTCTCCTGGTTGGTCCGCTTAATTTCTTTGGCTCGACAGGTGTTTCTTGATTGGTTCGCATAGTTTCTCTCACAATCTGTGCATAAGATTGTCGAGTTGGTTTGTTAGCCTCCCCCTTGAGCTCCGTAGAGGTCAATTGATCGTTTCCTTGAGTTGTTGTTCTCAAGGCAACTTTTTCGTGTTGTCTTGTCGAGCCTCTCTCCCGCAGTGGGTGTTTGGCTTGTTGATTTCGTGCGGATATTTCGTCCGTGAGAGAGTTTTTTGTGTAAACTCTCGGGCGAAATATTTTGTTTCGCGTGGGCGTAACCCGACGTCTTAAGTGTGTAATTCTACCTTGAGAATTTAAATTTGGTAGCCTTGAAAAGGGCTGGTGAAATTGGGTGGTTAATTCACCACAGGGCCATTAAATTTTAGAAAAATAAATAAATAAAAGAGAGTGGGGAGGACGCCCAGATTTACCCGACGCCGGCTCTAGGGATGAAGGAAGTCACAGGAGGAGGAGGAAGAAGAGAGGGATGAAAGGAAGTGCCCCTATTAAAAGACCACCAGTTGAGATAAGAGCCCCTGAGGACGCGAGTGGTGATACCACAGAGCACTCCCGCCAAGATGCCCAACTCGAGTAACTCCGTGGCGCTTTTCCCGCACCACACCCCGCGCCATGACACGGTAGCAGCCATGACCTTGATGTTATTAGGTGCCACTCCTTTTAGCTCAGATATCGCTTGTCGCAGATCATTTCTATCATATTTACTTATCTTAGCCCGCCAGGTCTGCTCCATGTCCACGCTGCCACTGACAACCTGGAAATCCAGGATTATGGCAGACCCATCGGGCTTGATTGCAACGATATCTGGCTTCTTGCCCCGGTCACTAGGCATGTGATATAGTCTCTCCCTTTCGACATCCCAACCGCAAGATGACAAACCACCTGCTATCTGCTTGGCAACCACATCATGGCGTAAAATGCGATTACCATGAGTAATGGACACACACAAAAAATGAGTTCGTTGGCCAGCACTTTTTGAACACATTAAATTGGTCAAATTTCAAAATATTTGCTGAAAAAAATCACTAAAATGGCTAAAACGGCCAAATTCGTTAACTTTATAATTTTTAGCAGAATTTTATTCAAAACGAAATTAGCAACGATTAACAAGGACACTACAAAATGTTTGCAATACAATTATATATATATATATACAAGAAAAAGCGCAAACCAGGAATCGTTTCAGAAGTTTTCAACATTTAAAAAAAATGTTGATTTTAAAATGATTTCGAGCCACTGAATTGGCCTCATTTAGTACGAAAATTCGCTAAAAAATTGGGGCTTATTATATGAATATATATAAATGAAAAATATTATAGTCCAAGAATCGTTCATTCAGAATTCCTCAGAAATCATTTCCAAGAAAAAAATTAGGAAAATATCATTTTCAATATTTTTGGAGCCACTTCTAGTTTTCTTTAACTCGATCTGAAAAACGTAGCAATTGTGATCCCCAATTTCTTAACTAATTTATTAGTGTAGACGTAAGACATTCATAATTGTCACTACATTGAGTTAACTCAATTAGGTACCTAAATAGGTATTCCGTTGATTGTTCGGTAAGGTAGCACAAAGATTCCCAAAAACTGTATTGTTCAGCATCTTTACAATCACTTTAGCCAGTGTCATAACTCAAATAAAAATGGTTACCTACTTCTAGTTTGAGTATTTATTTTGTAGACGTTAAGTTGACTATGTACCAAGCTAATTATCGCATCTAAGTCTACTATGTTGTGAATCATTCGTGGTTAGCATATAGATCGATAAGTAAAAGTAAATTACCGTGAATTAATAAATCATTCGTTGCTGACAGTAGAAGTAACTTCACTATCACTTTGACAATGTTTATGAAGATTTCAGACGATTTGTTGGTAGTTACGTGGATATTCGTAATTATTTTATTATCCATGATTGTTGTTGTTGTTGAATCAGGCAGCGTTGTTGACAAGCAACGTTGTTGACAGAAGACGGATTCACGTTCAAATTTAATGCTTGTTCATCACACTATCACAAATCCGTACCGAATGCCGAATGTTATACTTTATTCTTCTGTGCAGGTGTGCTCAAAGTTCTCCCTCCTCGCCAATAGTTTGGCGTCATCAGATGAGTCTAGGGTCGAATGTGAGCAAATCCAGAAGAGGAATAGAAAAATAAAATCTGAGAGGCAAAGACAGAATATGAAGCTGTTTTCATGTGGCTGCTAAAGGCAATAAGGAAGTTTTTCTTGCAAAGCTCATCCGCTCATTACAAAATTTTAACCTATTGGGCGGGGTCCACAATCATGGTGGTGATGATTGGGAATAGGAAACTCCCAGAGAGTTATAAGACCTCAATTCAAATCTGATATCCAATATCCGTAATTATTGAAATTTGAAAAGTTAGGGGATTAATATTTTGATTAAAATTATATGGATGCACTGAAGCTACAGAGTAACGAGTAGGACCAAAGCCATCGACAGTAGTTGTCAACGCTAAAACATCAATACACTTACTGTTGTTTTATGGCTAACCGGATCCGTTCTCCGTTTGGCAGTTGTCGTCAAACCATAAAGGCCGGTCCAGACGCTCCGTTTTCCACCACGACTTGCCTGCGCAGACCAAGTCGTTGCAGACAAAACGTTGCGTGGGGACCGGAAAACGGTGAGGAAGTCGCGCAGTTGCAGCGATGTCTGAGCTGAGGACCTCTGAAATCCGTGACATGTACAGGCATGTACACACACACAGGCATGTGGACACTTGCTCCGTTTTCCGCTTCGTTTTGTTCCTCAGTTGTTAATTCATCACCCTACGATGGCCGACCTTCGCCAGTGCTTGCGGGAGTTTCTAACCGCTTTCATTGAACTTTATGAAACTTTCCCGTGCCTTTGGTGTGTGAAGTCGAATGACTATAGTGATAGTGACAAAAAGGGTGAAGCTTATGGGATATTGGTGGACAAATTTAAGGAAATCGACCCTGCCGCAAACAGGGAAACAATCGTGAAAAAGTTGAACCACCTTTTTAATAACCATTTTCGTGATCATATACATCGGTGCCTGGTTCTTCTGATCCCGTCCAATCTTTTTTTCTTAACTACACAAACAGCAAAAATTGACCACAGGAGAACATCCTCCATGGCGATATCACACAAAACTGAGCGAAAAGTCTGTATCGTCTGGACGCTACAAGTCGCTACGTTCTCATTCCGTCTTGTCCATCAGCAAGTCTGGGCAAACTTAAGTCGTGGTGGAAAACGGAGCATCTGGACCGGCCTTAAGTGCCGCTTTTTGTCACGATGGACCTTGCAAATGACGCTACTTTCAAGATAGCCGCACACTGATCAGCTAATGTCAAATGAGATAAATCGTTAATACTATATTATGTGGTACCTATTATAGTTTTCTATGAGTCGTATTCGAATATAATTACTAAAATTGGTCGACACAGGATGTTTGGTTTCTTACTAATATCTACTACGCGTTATCGCGTACTTCGAGCAGGTGCATGCGGGAAGCTTCGTTTTCCTGGTCCAGCGCGACGCTAGTGGCACGTATCAACTGACCTTCCAACATGCACCATCTCTGCACAAAGCCTCAACCTCTTTACTTCTGTCTATACTCGTAGTTATCAATTATCACAGGTTATCAATGTTATCATTGTTATTGTTTATGGCATTATGTTTGGACTGCAGTGACTGAATTTTGGAATCCGTCCCTCTAGTTATGTGTTATACTGTTATCCAATCCAATGAAAGAAAGAAACGTAAAAATCCGTGGTGGAGGTCGTGTTGATATCCAATTGCGCTCCACTCAGATCAATGGGCATCATCAAGTAAAATCAACTATCGAATGTCCTCGATTGGTGTAATCTCCTCGATATTAATTTCAGTTGGTAAGCACGTCCTCGTATAATACGTAGTTGTAAAAATACCAATAAATTACCTATTGTGGCAGTATTATGGATTATGAATGGTTTTCGACGCTCAAAAAGTGTACCTACCTACCCTACACTATGGCAGGTTCTTTCAAGTAATGTACCTACTTATGTATAAGAGTGTATGCGTAGTTTTCGAAAGGTGGGCAAATCGATTTTTGTTAGTTGACCAATTGTTACTTAGATAATATTGAAAACTACCTCCACATGTTTCTAATAATACCAGTTTCTTCCAACGTAAGTTTTGTCTTTAAAAAATGTACCTAGTTAGTAGGTATGTTGCTGAACATACATCAAATTCAGATGTAATCTTAAGAATACGTTGGGTTTCTTGAATCTATCGGCTGTGTGTATGTGTGTGCAGCAAATGCTAGTAGCAGTGGTTTTAGAACATTTAAAAAAAACGTGATTATAAACATGGTTATAATGGGGCTGGAGATCTGCGAGTGTCACCATTCGATTCAGCAAGAAACCATTCGTAGGAACCGGCCCCACTCGAATTTTTTTAGAAGGTAAGTTTTCACGAAAACTCTCAATTTCATAGAAAGAAGAAAAAAACATGTTTTTAAACATACAAACATACTTTTCTCCCCCAATCAGCAAAGTAAAAGTTATTAGACCGTTCGAAAACTGATAGTTTGTGGATGTTTTTCCCGAAGACCGCATCGACATTCCTCAACAGAAAACCAGTGAAAATTTCGCGAGAATTTCTTTAGCAGACACTAAAAAATAACAAGTTTAAAGTTTCAACTTGACAAAAATTAGTAGATAGGGGTTTGAAAAAATGTTTTGTTTCCTATCTGATGGAAAATTTAATGCTCTTTCCAACAGTGTCCTCAACTTTTATTTTACTTAGCCAATAAAGGAAGTTATCGTCATTTTAGTGACGCAAGGACGAAAATACGAGCATAATTTGCTGTGCAGTTACAGCTTGCGAAGACAAACCCTCATTGTTTCATTAGTACCGATTTATGTATGTGTAGTTAATTGCAACAGTTTTTTGTTACAGACTTTAGAGCATTTATGCTCTTGGGCTTGTAATGGAGTCCTTCCAAGATGCCCACTATTACAATTTACCAAGTCAAGGAAATGTTTACACCTACGTTGATTTGTCATTGACTGATGGAACAAACAAAGCACTTTTTGGCATATTGAAGAGGAAGGTGTTCTGTTGTGAGTTCACCAATGATGGTGTTGGAGGCATAATTCCAATTGTCAGAGAAGTACCTTTTACTTACATTCCAGGTAAATTTTGTTCTGGTCTATAACTCTTAACTTGTCATGTTTTTCACTTAAGGAAACTATCGGGAAACTAGTTTCTAATTTAATTCGTCAGAAGTTAGTCCATGGTGGGCAGTGCTGCTTTCTGCAGTGTTGCTTACAGAATATTTCAGATTTGAATAGGAACAATGAAATATGTTCTTGTAACTGGAAAATCTATAGTTTCCATCCAATTACTATGAACTTTTCAGGGTCATGGGATAGTCTCTGAATTAAATTATCCCAGTGTATCGATAATTATTCCTATGGTAGGCCCAAAACTGAAATCGTAAAGAAAAAGAATCATTATCTTACAGCTGATTGAATTCTGTAATACGATCTAATGGGTTATGTTTTTTGGTGCTGGGAAGTTTTTTTTTTCCCCAACTTCAAAGTAACATACTCAAGCGCTATAAAATCTCTCATAAGTGGCATGAGTATAATGAAAGGTGACGAAACCAACTCACTCTGAGCGTGCCACCTAGGCCACGAGCGTGCATTGAGTAAGGAATGTAACTCAGGCCCAACGGTCTGATACGGTTTCCAAATGAGCAACTGTCATGTAATGTTCTGATACCCGAAGATTTAGAGCCTTTTTTTTTCTCGGAAAGTACTGAACCAAATCAAAAATGTGTGTTTCCAATGATTTAGAAAAACAGGTAGATGACTTAACATTCTATAGACTCGGATTTGACAACAACAAAAAATTGATAATAATAAATAAATCTGTTTATTTATTTTTTATTGTTTTTAAAGTTGAAATGAAATGGTATAATTTTCCTCAAAAATTTTCTAATCTACGTTTTGAAAAATTGGCTCGTTGAAATATTCTTGGCTATATACCCAACAAATTGCAAAAAGAATTTTGAAATTCCGATTCCTGGGTTTGGGGAAAGGTGAATTAAAAAAGAGACCATTTACCCTATATTCAAAATATACCTTACCAAAAGCAGAGAACAGACTTTACTTTGTAGTGGAAGCTTTCTCTTCTTACTTTAACTTGAACTCTTAATTAGTTTCTCTTCTCTCATGGGAAATTAATTGTAAACCTGAAATTGTTTCATTTCAAAACACACTGATGAAAAAAACCTCATTTCACCCTGGCCATTAAAACTACTGAGGAACGTCTTAGAAAGAACTAGTTGCTGCCTCAGCAACTGATACTGAACTAATCATTGATTATATTTCCTTTTCACATTTTCAGCTGGAGCTGAAATAATATCAATGGATGCATTTAACCGATCCTCTAACCGAGACCATTTTATTATTGGGATTTCCATAATCAAGGTATGTGGGATTATATTATTATGTACTACATAATAATGGGCTGATCCATCCGCTCTGGCCATTGGGTCAATCTGTCCTGCTTATATTATTGTTGTAAGCTGCCCTCATAAGCAGATCATGAGAGGTGACGTCAGTGAAGCTCATATGCATCAAAGGTGGTTCAAACAGTGGGAGCCATCTGGTGATGACAGCATAGGTTCTTGAGAAACTCTCAATGAGTTGTGTAGTTTCAAATCGACAATCTTTGGTGTGCAAGAAGGATTTGAACCCCTTTACTCTATGAAGTTGAAGGTAGCAAATATTTCAAAAATATATCTCAGGCTTTAATGTATTACTTACTGCCTTCAAAACGGAAGTTAGTGAAAAAACGTTGTCCATTTCCACTAAAAATAAAGAGTTACAATGTTAAATCGATTTCTACAGTTAGGCCACCATCAGTAACAAACAATAACTGAACCCACATTAGAAAGGACACAGCTTATATATAGTCACAGGTGAAGGGAGATTGAATTCCATTGGTCGAGAGAAAGGAAAGGGGGCTGGAGGTACAACCAATTAAGTGCCAGCAAAGAGAAGGGGTATTATAGCTAATCAGATGAAGTGAAAAGAGGGGAAGAATTACTGGTTTCAACAGTTTGAAGGGATAAGCTTTGTCCTTTCTAATGTGTGTTCAGTTATTGTCTGTTACTGATGATGGCCTAACTGTCAAAATCTATTAACATTGTAACTTTATTTTTCGTGGAAATAGACAACGTTTTTTTTCACTAACTTCTGTTTTG
Organism: Adelphocoris suturalis; assembly: GCA_030762985.1. Lineage (NCBI taxonomy): Eukaryota > Metazoa > Arthropoda > Insecta > Hemiptera > Miridae > Adelphocoris > Adelphocoris suturalis. The sequence goes on along the minus strand of CM061045.1, from coordinate 16,591,698 downwards.
AAATGGGTTTCCAAAATCCTCTATAGAAGAGGATGAAGAAGTAGAAAAAACCAATATGTTCTGGGTTGGTTTTTTTCTTTCTTGATCTTTGTCTGGGATGTATGATATTTTGTATACTGTTACAAAAATTCAAAGACTATTTTCTGTTATTAAAATTATAGTTTTTCTAATACTTTTTCAAAAGTACTTGCATAAAGCTCTTAACTACGTACGTTTGAACCTGTTACTCAATGTGGATACATGTCATACATGGTGTCCCAAAAGTAACCCCCCCCCTCAACTTTTTTCCATAGTTTTTGGGATGTCGAGGTGAGACTTGGAGAGCGTTTTTGGGATGCCTGATACTAATAACAAAACAAAAAATCAGAAAAAATCCATAAGTTTTCGACCAACTGTGGTAGGGTGGGGTGGGGGGGGGTTTACAAGGGGATTGGTACATGAAAATTTGTTTCCCCACTTAAGGTCCTGTGACACCTTATTCTAAAGATTTCTTAGTGCTTAACACGATGATGTGGCCAGAATTGCAATGTATCTCGTTCCGTTCTTGGATTAGAGCTAACAAACCACGAAAATGCGCGATTTTTTCTCAAGATAATTACTTTTTGAAAAAATCGTGCTTTTTCAAGGTTCATCAGCTTCAATCCAAGGACAGAATAAGATATCGCAATTCTGGCTTCACCATCGTTTTCAGAACTAAAAAATCTTTAAAATAAGGTGTCACTTGGTGAATGATGGAAAAACAATTTCATCTACCCATACCCCCTTTGGGTAGGTAGTCCAATTTTTTTTTAAATATTGTTTTTGATTATTATTTGCTTAAAACTTAGTATCAGGCACCTGGAAAATGCTCTCCAAGTTTCACCTCGATTTCTCAAAATTGTGGAAAAAAATAGGGGGGGGGGGGGGGGGGGTTACTGGTTTAAGGGACATCCTGTTTATGCAAAATACGAAAACTAGTGTGTGTGGTTGGAAGGGGGATGGGAGGATTTAATGTCTAGCCCCTCCACAGACGAATCCTGGATCCGCCCCTGTCTATATCAATCTCCAGTCGGTCCATTCCAGGAAACAAAATATATCTCTTATCATTAACCCTTCTTTGACCGTGTGGTGGCACTCCATACTCCATTAACATAATTTTTTTTAAATCACAAACTAAGGAATACCTAAGATTCCTAGAACTAAGTTATATGTCTTCCCTGTGTTCCCTACTTTATATTATAGACTTTCGACAAAGTTTTATTATGAGACTTCAGTTCATTACAGATGGTTGAAGTGAGTGGTCACAATTTGCTGTACCTACCTACTCAGTAACGAAAGCAGTCCTTCCTGAATTCGATTTGTGGCACTCAGTTAATGAGTTGCCTTTTGCAATATTTTTGCACCTACATAATATGGTAATCCTGATGGTTTGAATATTTCATTTTTGATCCTAGTTTGTACATATCTAGTGTTACAATGTTGTTCCTTGAAGCAATGTCATTTTTCATGGTAAGTTTCGTATTAAAAAAAAGTTATGAATTTCAACTTATTTCGTACACAAATAAATCTTTGATAGTTTGTCTTTTTTTTAAGTAATGAGTAAAGTCGAGTTCATCGAAATATAAATTTGTATTCAAATAAGTTCAAGGATTTTATTCCTTCACTCACCTTATAATAAATACCCTTATGATTACTATTATATATTATAATTGACTAATTTCATAACCGGTGTAGTATAATTTCCATAATGGAACTACTAGGACGTAAAACAACAGTATTTTAGTTTAATTTTTTTTAAAATTGAAACCAACAATCTTCAGAAAATATTACAAGTTATGAAAGTATGGAATAACTGATAATGGTGTAAAAGCACAGCTGTGGCTCTCTGTGCTATACAGGTAGATGATGATGTTATAGTTGCAAAGGGCAACGAAGAGTTGCTGTGTCACGATTCACTTTGACTTGATTAAAATTTCAGTTAGATATTCCAAGTTCCATAAAAATGAAACTATTTCAACAAACTTCAACCAGAATCAACAATTGTGTTTACATTCAATTCACACATTCATTTGAGCCAATTTAAAATATTAAGATAATTGCGAAATTCATTTAACAAGGTATTCTGAAATTCTAACCAATAAAAGATATTCCGAAATGGAATTGTTTGAAAAATAGTTCAAAAAATCAATTTAAGACATATACTAAATTCAATGAAATTGAATTTTCATAAATCCAAATTCATCTCAACTTCCAAATGTTTAAACCAGTCAAAGTTCAAAATTCAACCTTAACTTAATTTCAACAACCAATTACTTAACGAGGGTACCTAACAAGAATATATTCGAAATCCATGTAAATATCAACACAGAAGACAACGTTTTCATAACGAGAGATTGAAATTTTCCATAGTATTCAAGGTGTCCACTAAAATTCCACTATGTACCCTGAATTAAAATTCTCTACAAAGGACCATTTTTCGGTGTCTAGAAAACCCCCATTTCAATGCTAGTATTTGCATACCCACCCTTCTGTCATAAGTAAACAGATGAATGACAAACCAGTGGTTCCCTTACCTCTCCCTTGATCTACCTGTATTTAACTTTAGGAAGTACAGTAGAGTTACTGTCAGTCGAGTCCACGGCCCATGTCTTCCCACTCTATCGCCCTGCTGACGCCTTCTCTCCTTGTTTAATAACAGAATTTGGGGTGAATTAAATGGTCCCCATTTCTATATTATTCAAAAGTAGTAGTTATATACCATAAATTTACGCTGCAAATGTTTTTGGGACGCTTTCAATTTCTATAAATCGTGCTCCAAAAATTGTTGAAATATGTTCAAAACGTTTTGTACAAAAAACAGAAAAGCGGCTATAAACCGTATCTTTTACCCAACTTTTCGTAGTGAAGGGTGTTACAGCCATTAGCACAGCAGCACTTGGGGGTGGGGGTGTATTTTCTTTGTGTTTCAGAGGGTGTAGAACATGTTTTCAATAGTCATTAATTTTCAGATTTATATATATATATCTTTATTTACCTATATATTTATGGTCAACATTTTGTGTTCACTACTCCTCCGAAACCGCTGGTCTGATTGGGACCCAATTTTGATATGTTGTATTACCTTGTCGAAACTTTAGCCTCGCTGACTTTGGTGAGGTTCAGCTGACCACGAGCCGTAATATCTGAACATGATGATGGCAAAATCGTGCTTAAATTTCTCCTATTCACATAGGACGTCAAAATTTGATAGGAAGCCTCTCTGGAACAACAAGAGGGTCGCCATCCTCAGCTTAGTGAGCTAAAGTCTGTCCTGTTCACTGTAGGACGTTGAAAATTGATAGGGAGCCTCTCTGGGACAACATGAGACTATGACCTTACAGGCTCCATCCTGATCAGCTGAGTGTGCTAAAAGTTATGTCGTCTGTCTGATTACAACGAAATTTGATAGGGAGCCTCTCTACGACGTCAAGGGACGAATAAAATGACGGGCTCCAGCTTTTTGCAACATGCTCCGTGAACTAGCGGCACGTAAAATAGGAAAGCATTTTGTTTAGGATTTGTATACAAAATTTCCAGTGATTAAGTCAAAATTACTATTAACCAAGGCTCACCTAGTGACAAATATCACTGAAACTTGAGTTTTGCGTATGAAGCTTGACTTTTCACCTACTAATATTTTACCTATCTCTATTCGAAAAGTTGGTTCTGCTTACGCAAACTGAGTGTTATTTATATTATATATATAATAAAGCAGAATATTATGGAATAGTTATTTTACTGTAAATCTGACCTTGAAATTGTTTGTGGTCGATTTTTATTGAATGGGCTCCAATAATCGCTAAAAAGGGTAGAAGAGCATAATACATGAGTTTGAAGTCGGAAAACTTTGTGCTAAAAAATGGGTTATTGTGGCTAAATTTGGCAACTGCAGCAACAACTCATAAAATTCATCCCTTACAGCAGAATAGTATTCTGAAAATTTTGTTTTTCTCAAGAAGATAGCTGGTAAAATTTTTGAATCTTTGCACGAGCTTCATCAACAGAATCATCCCTTGAAATATTTTGCTCGTAAACACCATTCTCAATTGTTATCATTGGTGTACGGTATTTCACAATCCACAGGTTACTTCAGAACAATGTGCAGAAACCTACTTGAATGTTTACACTGAACAGGATATTGATGAAAAGGCGCCACTTAATTTGGATAGCATTGCTCAGAACTGTGTAATGTTAGAATTGACATTTACCCCTTATCAATTATATCACACCTATGTTATAAATGAAGACAATAGGAAGGAGGTACGTATTGCAAATGATGATATCATCTCCAATTACCTAGCCAACGTATTGATATCGAGTTTTCATCATTTTCACAGTTAGTCCCCCCCCCCCCACCACGTTTCTTCTTTCAAGTTTATTGTTTTGTTTTAGGACGTTGAATAAATAAAGCTATCTGTCTATAACACCTACTCAACTCACACATTCCAATACGAAAATTCGTTCTCTGTGCCCTGATGAGAGTGATAAGATTTGCATCCTTTACACATTTTTTGAGCTGTCACAAAATTTATTGCTTTCCTATTTCCTCATTAACAGATGACCATAGAGTGCTGTATTATCAAGTCTATAACGTCTGTGTAATATGACCTCAGAATCCAATGTGTTTTACAAAGTCCAAGTTTTAAAATATTTTTTGAAGAAGTGCATTATGATTGATGTATGGAAGTGCAAGATGGTCTAAATGACAAAAAATAGGAAACTCGTGTTTTGCATTTTACAGGTCTATGTGACAAGGCCAGTGATATGAAGCAGATACAACAAGTGCCTTAGGAACCTTTATGTAGTTCCTACAACAATTCGTTACATAGTTTCTGCTTTCTAAAATTTTGAATGTCCATGACTGCTGCAGTCACACTATAAATAGCACTGCTGTGCTACATTACACTATAAATTAGTCTAAGTGTTCATCTAATCATAGTTCATCAGAGAAAAATGTTTTCCTTTAATTCAGTCATGTTCCTTTAATGCTATTCACGTATAAACATTTGAATTGACCTGCTGAAAAATTTGGCAGAAGGCACTTATTAGTTAAACAATTTGATACACATTTTGAGCTTCAATTATTATTAATATATATACAGGGTGAACTGCTCATAGATCAAAAAATTGTGTGTAAAACAACATCAAAAATAGAGTAAAATGCCGCCAACCGTATATTTTCGTCTAGATCTGTTCTCCAGATATGATTTTTTAACTTTTTTTTTTTTTAATAAAGGAAACTCGTGTTTTTTTCCTCTTAAACTTGAATTTCTCCACTTTATTTCATTTAATTTCAGCTTTTGACCACATATCCAGAATTAGTATTAAATTTTCTACAAGCGTGGTGCACTTTGATTCAGGAGAATTCCTATCTACAAACCACAACAGCAGCTGAAACATAGAACAATTTGGAAAAATAAAATTTTGAAAATGTTTAAACATTACAACTCTTAAAAAAAAAAAAAAAATCCAGGAAACTAGCAAATCTCATGATGATGGTGGGCATTTAATACTCTTTTCAACGGTATAGTAAATTTTACTTGTGCTCTACTATTTTGGGGAGAAAAGCTTGTTTTAATGTTAAAAAATGTAATTTTTCAAATGAAATTGAGGGTTTTCTTGAAACACGACCTTCTTATGAACCCACGAGTTTGGGGTCGGTTTTTACGTATTTTTTCACTCTGAATCAAATGGTAACTTTTGCAAATCTCTCCAACTCCGATATAACCGAGTTTTACACTTGGACTCACAAATTTTTAGTTTGTTATGCATAATAAAAATTGTGTGTATTCTTAAAAGAAAAACTAGCTAAGTTTTTTTAAATAACTTTATTCAAACTTTCAGTATTACATACTATATGTTTTGCTTATATATATTCTTTCAGTACGGGGCGTACCGTGGCACATGTGTTGGGGTTTCTGTCCAACGACAGTCCCACTTAAATAGTAACAATTGGGCAATAATTTAAAGATTAATAAGTTGAATATGAATAAATTGGGATAACGGTTCTTTAAATTAGGTAATTATATAACAAATTTTCATGACAGAATGTGGACTAGTTCACTTTATTGCACTTCAGTTTAGTAGGTCAGTTGCTATTTTTCTTTTCAGCCGTCTTGGTTGATGATCATCCCATAGTGACAGTAAATTTCTGAGTATAGGAGTCGGATGGTTTGAAATAGAGACATGGAGGCGGCTGAAGGTCGTTTTGATTACTTCTTCCACCTCAGGGATGTCGAGATCTTTGTGGAGGACAGTATTTCTGACGTACCAGGGTGCATCCGTAATGAGGCGAAGCGCTCTATTCTGCTGAGTCTGGACCTTCTTTATTTGGGTTCTGCTAGCTAAACCCCAGACGGAACAACCATACTGCCAGATCGGGCACACCAGAGTGAGGTATAACAAACGTTTTGTGTCCAGTGACAGAGGTGAATCGCGACCTAGCAGGGGTTTGAGAAGGTTTAGTCTTGAGCGGAGTCTTTTGACTAGCTCTCCTATATGATGGTTGTACGTGAGCCGTTGTTGTAGGTAGATGCCCAGATATCGAATTGTGTTAACTTTGGGGATTCGGGTGTCGTTGAGCATCAATGGGTTGGTGTGAAAGTCTGTTTTGAGGGTAAATGTGGTGGCAGTTGATTTTGATCTATTTATTGATATTCGCCACTGTTTTCTCCAATGTTGGATTTCGTTGAGATGTTTTTGGACATTATTGGATGCAACAATGCCGGAACGATCGCGTGAAAGGATAGCATGGTCATCTGCATAAATGGCGGAGGTCGTATTTTGTGAGACTGGAATGTCCGCTCGCGTATATTAAATACAAAATTGGGCCCCACACACTTCCTTGTGGCACTGACGCACTCATACCCTTGCTTGGAGATCTTGCAGTTTCATATTTTACATGAAACGTGCGATTTGAGATGAACGACTGTATTATTCTGTAATAAGTGTCCGGTAGTAGTGGTTTCACATTATACAGCAGGCCCGGATGCCAAACTCTATCAAAAGCCTTCTCTGTGTCTAGGCAAACTCCTTGACACACTTCTTGGTTTTCGAATGCCTCTAGTATCTCTTCTACAACCCTGTGAAGTTGTTGCTGACAGGAGTGGAGGAAGTGGAATCCGTCTTGGAAGCCCGGTATAGCCGGAGCGAGATATGGCAGCAGTTTTGGTAGCATTAGTCTCTCAAATATTTTTGAAAAAAGAGAAAGTAGGCTTATAGGACGGTAGCTTGTTGGGTTGTTGCAAGGTTTTTGGGGTTTACGGATCATAATTATCTCAGCGTGTTTCCAGCGGGAAGGAAAGTAGGCTGTTCGAAGCATCGCGTTGTAGATTTGAGTTAGCTGTACCAGAGTTTTACGAGGAATATTCTTGAGGAGTTGCTGGGTGATTTGATCTAGACCTGGAGATTTCTTTGTTGGTGATCTGTCTATTGCATTCTTGACAAGAGTGGGTGTGAAATATTCTTTGAAGGGTGTTAGGGCTAGGGGTTGAGTGATCATCTCTTCTACTTCGTTATGGAATTCCGGCATTAGGCTTGGATTTGGCTTGAATTGGTCCACTAGTATTTCAGAGAACAAAACTGCTTTTTCTTCAGGTGTCGAAGCCCACGTGTTTCCGCTTTTTAAGGGTGGTATATTGTCGTACTGTTTGGTTAATGTTTTCGCTTTTCGATAAAGCGATCCATCTTGTCTGTCCAAGGATAAAAGTGAGTTCTTCTTTTGTAATGAATACAGTTCTGATAATGCAGTTTTAAGTTCGTTCGTGGCGCTATTATATGTAGTTTTGTGTGGCGGATATTTTGTTCTTTCCCAAAGTTTACGAGCGTCTTGTTTGGCTCTTACAAGATTGCGAATGTGAGAAGGGGTGTGATGGTTGCGTCTATGGGTTACGTGATTGAGAGATGTGCTTGCTTCGTTCGCTGCATGATGAATTGTTGGGTCAAGCGGGTGATCCCCATATCTATGTCAGCTAGTGTTTTTAATGCAATGGACAGATCTGTTGAATTTTCTAACGTTTCGATGTAGGCTTTCCAGTCAAACGGGTACTGGGCCAACTGGTTATGTTGTTTGCAAAGTAAGCTTCCAGTAAGGGTAAGTTTGACTGGATAGTGATCGGAAGATAAAACATTAATTACTTGAGTGTCAGATGCGATGTTGTTAAGGTTTTTACCTAGGAATAGATCTAAGATGTCTGGAGAATGCCTAGAATTCATTGGGTAGTGTGTAGGTTCCAGTGGGTGGAATACTTCAAGTCCAAGTCTAAATACAATGTCATGAAGAACTCTACCTCTGGGGTTTGTGGTTGCAGAAGCCCAACGGGGATGTTTTGCGTTGTAGTCGCCCCCCAAGAGAAACTTTGGACCCATTCCATGGAAGGTTGCCCATAAGGTTGAGTTTTGTAGCTGATGGTTAACTCTATCGGGAGTGGAGTAAAAGGATCCGATCTGGTAGTCGGATCCATTGAGTTTCATTGCTATTCGAGCTACCTGGGCGTCTTCTTCGCAAATTGGAAGCAGCTCGGTGTGAGCAATGCATTGTTTTACTAGTACAACCGATCTTCCTGGTCGTGATCCTGAAGGGTGGTCGGCTCGGTGAATTTTGTACTGCGGCATGAAGAAATTTATGTGCGGAGCTAATTTAGTTTCTGTTATTAACTCTATGTCCACGTCATGTATATCCAGAAAAATTTTTAGCTCGTGAAATTTATTATTTAAACCTTGGCTGTTCCATGTGATGATTGTCAGATTTTGATTCGAAGATGTGGTCATTTAATAAGTTTTGGTAACATTTGAGTGAGCAAGCTGATTATAGGTTGAAGTAGGTCGATAAGTTGATCTATTTTTTGTATAATTGTGAGATAGCCGGATCGTGGGTGGTTCCTATTGTTTCTTGAGCCTTAGTAATTTGTGAATAGGGAAGAGGCATTGGCGCCTAATTGGTTGATGTCTGTTTGGAAGAATTAAGAAGCGGCGGGAAGGCGGCGGCGGCGCATACAGTTGGGTTTTCGCTCGAATTGAAGATTGTCCATTATTTCGAAGTTTTTGTAAATTAAGGTGGACGGGAAATCCCTTATAGTTGGCGGTATGAGTGCCTTTGCAATTTGTGCAAATGGGAGCTGAATTGCCTTGTTTTTGGCATGATTCCGTGCTATGTTGGCCGTCACACTGGCCGCACTGTGGATTGCGAAAACAATAGTTTTTTGAGTGCCCATATGCTTGACCTTTTGGTGCATTGAATGACCGAACGCTTAGGTTTCGGAGGTTCTATTTTGAAAACTGCATTCCCAAGTTTGTTAATGCCATACAACTCGGCGTTTTTTGAGTTTGGTTTGAGATCCACGAAAAATAAGGGCATTGGTACCTTAGTAACTGGATGGATAGCTGGGATAGCTTGGACCGGTTCAAAACCATGTGAATTTTTTCAATTCGCTTATAATTGTGCTGGGATCAGTGGTGTGATGTAAACCACGTATAACAATGCGAAAGTTGGGGCTATCCTTTAGTTGATAAGTGTGGTATTCAGCTTTGCTACTTTCTAGGTATTTGGTGATGGCTCTATACCCGTCAATCGTTTCTGAATTTACTTTAACTGCATCGCCTACTGTCTTGTCGGTGAATTCGTCATTGTTAAAGGTTTTAATTTCGGACATGAAGCGATTAATATTGGCTATATTATAGACATACAAAGGGGGGCACTTTTCTGTGGGCTAAGGGTTTTCTTGTTCCGTGTCTTCTTGCGAAGTATTGCCGAGATTGGCCAGTGGTTCAAATGGATTCCGTGAAATGAATGTGTTATCGGGTGGAGACGTAATACGAGGACGTTTATTGCTAGGCATACCTGAACTGTCTTCTCCCATCCTTCAGATATCGCTAAGATTGTAACTGGACGAGTATTTGACCCAAAAGCTACGGTTTGTTGTCACAAAACAATAAACGAGATAAACACGATCGATGCGATAACACTCCTCGATGTTCACTCGACTGTGTCCCGAGCACTTCTCACTAGCTAAGTAAAGTGGAAAACTCGGCCATGACGAAGTTGGAGAGGTGTTCAAGTGTTACCATTCGATTCAACGTGAAAAAATTCGTAGAAACTGACCCCAAACTCGTAGGTTCATAGAGGGTCATGTTTCCAGAAAACTATTGATTTCATTGAAAAAAAAACTCCATTTTTAACATTTAAACAGACTTTTCTCTTCTCCCTTAAGTAGCAATGTAAAAGAAAAATTTACCATACCGTTGGACTGAGGGGTCTGACGAGTGAGAGCTATTGCACTCCATTTGTGTGAACTTCACCCCCTTCATTGAATTTCTAGAAAAAGCCATGGTTCAGAGGGCAAAGAGCCCCAAACGTGAGTCTTGTTGCATGAGCCAATGTCTAACCCCCCCCCCCCCATCTGAAAAGCTCTAGTTGAAATCTTTGAATTTCAGTATCATTAGCTTTCCACCCAGTTGCGAGTAAGAGCCACCAGATGAGGTCTTAGGTTCTATCATAACCGTTGACTTGGCGTGCAGTTTTAAATTGACCAACCAATTTTCCAAATTAACCACTTTTTTTCTTGTCTTTTCTCTGCCTTATGAGCTTTCCACCCAGTTGTGAGTAAGAGCCACTAGATGTGGTCTTAGGTTCTATCATAACCATTGAATTGGAGTGCAGTTTTCAACTGACTTTAACCAATTTTTCAAATTAACCACTTTTTTCTTGTCTTTTCTCTGCCTTATATGATTTTGGAGTCTTACGTTGACAGCTGCCATAAATTTCACCGTACAAATTTGCAATAGTATACGAAGCCCTTGTAGGATCTTAAGGACTAAACACTTTTTTTTTCTGTCTCTTTTTTTCCTGGATTTTTGGTTTTGATGTTCCTCTTTTTTATGCCAACCATTCAAGTCTGTTCTCCCATTTTCACAACCATTTTGATATTGTGAGTTTTTGATAAATGGTAGGTTGTGTGGCTCCTGTCTGGAAGTGACGTTAAAGTGCACCTATTTCGTGAAGATCCCCAAAATCACACGTATTGTGAAACAGAAATTGAAGAGATTTTTCCTGAATTCAATGAGCTTCCTAGTATTATTCTTTGGATGGATATCAAGCATACTGCTGATCTTAAAAGGTCAGTTACTCCTACGTTTTTGACATATATTTGTATAATTAATTTACTTGTATTGACATGGTCAAAATCACAATTTGTCTACCTAATATCAAGCTGGAGAATGGTGTTTGGAATATAAGCTATAGTTTCTATGCTTGATCTTTTTTGTCCCTTATACTTTTCATTGGTACATGGGGGGTGCAGCTGCCAGAGCTGCAGGTTGTCCTGTGTTACTTGAAAGTTTCTATTTCTAAGCTTACAGGTAAAGCCTTCACAAGTTCTGGCTTGGTAACTAGTTCAATAAGTTGCTCAGTTCTGAAAATCACGTTAGACAAAAAATTACTTAACCCTCCTCCACACACACCCTGTTTCTTAGCAAATGCGTGCACAGGACAGCATTTGGATATCCATTAATTTGTTGCTGATTTGTTTTCCAAATATGTTTCCCTCATATTTGCATTTTGGGATGAAGGATTATGATACGATCTAAATCACTGGTGACGAAATTGCGGAAACCCATTTCAATAAAAGAAGAATAATAATAATAACGGAATAAAGAAGAACGTTGTCTAATTCCACGAAAATAGAGTTTCAATGTTATTAACATTGCAACTCTTTATTTTCGTGGAATTAGACGACATTCTTCTTCAACTTACGTTTTTTTTTTCTTTTCTTTTTTTTTTCTTTTTTAAAGGAATATGATCTCACAACGTTTGATTAACAGTTTTTATTAAATTTCCCAATCAAACGAAAAAGTGTCAGAGACATTTCATCAAATAATTGGCTTGGTTTATTATTTTCAATTATGAACCTTTGTAATCGACCAAGAAAAAAACTTTACACCCCCCCCCCCCCCCCCCCCCGTCAAAATGTGTTGGCTTACGTCTTACTCCTTCCAAAGCTCCGAAACTACTGAAACAAACTTTATGGAATTTGCCTCAAAAACCATACTTCAGCCGATGATGTGCCTGTAACATCAGCTTCTCTATTGGTCAACCTCAAGTGGGGTAGTATTTAAGGGCTGAAATGTAACAAAATCGAGATCTTTAAAGGTTTCGAAACAAAAGATTATTTTGATATACTATTTCCAATAATTTTGTTTGATTAATTGAAAATGAGAATCAATGAATCGAATGAGATCATCCAGGTTGCTGTACGTTCATCCATTGTTTCCCATAATAAGGGAAACTTTAGTGGGTTTATGATGTCTTGGCTCAGGTATATGCTCAAAGGATGCTAAAGTCTTTCATTATTTTTACTAGCACTCATGTCAACTGCAACAATCTCCTCCTTTGCTATTATTGTAACTCTTTATTTTCGTGAAATTAGACGTTCTTCTTTAATTTACATTTTTCTAAATGGGTTTCCAAAACTTGGTCGCGAGTGATTTAGTTCGTAGTGCAGTTGTTATGGTAGTAAACTGCTATGTGGGAAGCTTGAGGTTCGATTCCTCGCGGGAGCAAACGATTTTTACCTCTCCACAAGTCCTTTTATTAACTGTTTTGGTATGTTTTTCATTATTATTTTTTTATTTTTTTGGTCCTTCTAGATTTAAGTATAGCTGTGCAATAAACCTTTGGAGTTTGAAATTTACAATCGGTGATGATAATTCGAGGATGTAACTCTGATAAACCATGATAGGTTTTTTGTTTTTATAATCCATTGGTTCAGATATGCAAAAATCAGGAATTTCATTTTGATGACGGATTATCTTGAGGAGGAATTATGGAGTTGAAAATGAACTGAGCTACTTTCACTATTCTCAACCGATTTTAATAATTATAGACCTGTGATCTGTATAATAGGGCTATCTAGTACAGAAATAATGAACATTTGTTACAAAGATTTGCAGCGTTTCTACTCTGTATCTTCTTATCTAGTAAAAATAAGGAATAATTTCTTTGACTATAATATTTGAGACATTAAATTCAAATAGAAAATGAATTGATAGATAAACTGGCATACTTGTAGATACGTTTACAATGAAGCAAAAGTTTTTTTTTTTTTTTTTGTAAAAAAAATTGAAAGCCCTTCCATATCACTAGCATCGTCTTCAATAGCTCCAACCTCATCTTCGAAGTTTTTTAAAGCCAAGTTTACCAGCCTCCAATCTTTTGAGAGCCCAATGCGGCGCCTCTTGTTCGATGGTCCTGGTTGGTGTAGCCTTTGTTCACTGCATGAACAAAACCAGATTTTTTGAAATTGGATAGGTAATTTTGACATTTTCGAATAGATTATTTTCTTCAAATATTGACACAAGTAACGACATAAGAAATCATTTTAAATCAAAACTTACCTTAAGGGTGCAGGGTGGCGATGAGTCCATGTTTGGTGATGCAGGGCGGTGCGAAGGCCGCCAAGCTCCATTACATGATGGGGTTAATTTTATCACTAAACCAATTATTCTCTAGGTGCCAAGAAAAACTAGGTACCTAGTGCGCAATTTCATGATAAAAGATGTAAAGAAAGATTACGAGGGTAGCTACACTTCCTGCTGATAATCTTTGGTCTTTGATTGTTTAAATGGCATCAAGGGTGATCCTTATGGCCAGCCATGGATACAGTGGAGGGTTAATATATTTAGGATCGATGATTTTTCAAGACATCATCGGTACTTTCTTGGTATACCGGTGATGTCCAAAGACATCGCGCCAATTGGTGGGGGGGGGGGGGGGGGTGACAAGAAGTTCCTTGGTCCAATGCCAAGTTACAGTGTTTAGCGGTTGTGTTGAATTTTCTAAGCTGTGACTACCATACAAAGTGAATGTCGAGATCAAAGAACTAGGTAGGTATAGTGCATTTACAAAAATATGTTGTTATACTCAAGCGTCAAGGTTGGATATGGATGAGTTCCATGTTAGTGGAGGCTTCTTAAAAGATTGTTGATGTAAAAATTACTGTTAATTCGTTTTCTGTCCATTCTGTTGAAAAAATTCAGCAAGGACATGATCTAATGCATTCAACGAGAACTCAAGCAGGCATTGTTGCCAAGTAGACACGGCTCATCCCACGCTACATGTTTGAACTGGGTTTCATTCAGGATATCATCTATTTATGAAACGGAGGAGCACTTCTTTCAGAGACCACCAGAATTTTAGGATTTCCCCTATAATGTGGATGGCCTATTGTTTTTTTTTTTTTTTTTTTTTTTTTTTTTTTCTTTTTTTCTTAGACATATGTCTCAGAACACCTTCAAACTAATTCCTTAAAAATTAATCACTTAACGTAAAAACTGTCGATTTTGGCGAGATTCCTATGTTTCTCCTCATGTTTCTGTTCTCAAAGTCTAATATTGTAGGTTTGTAGGTATTCGTTTACTTATTTAGAATGGTATGGGTGAGCTCAACTACAAAATAGTTGAAGGAAATAGGTACATGTAGACAGAACTGGATAGAACATAGAATAGGACGATAAATATAACACAGGGTAAGATATTTTAAATAAAGCGAAAATACACAGTAAATAGATAGACAAAAATTATAAATACCTATCGTTAATGGGGTTAGTGTTCATTGGTCAGGACATGCTTTTAATTGATGATGTGGTACTATGAAAAACATCAATGTTGGGAGAACTCGAGAATAGTATTTGCTTCTCTAGGGATTCTACTAAGAGGTCTATGGTACAGGTAATTTTTAGGGTTGAAGGGGACGTGGAACAATTGCTTAGATCATGGATTGAACTGAGGAATGGCAAAGCAGATCATCGATAGGAGCTCGGAACTGTTAATGTGCCTGTTTAGCAGCTTATGGAGGAAGGTAATGTCCACAGCCGACGGACCTTGAGTGAACTCAACTTGATAATTGCCATCAGTTCCTGTTAGTCTACCCTATCAGACGGTATGTGGAAATTGAAGGTGACATGTTGAAAAAACTTGTGCTGAACTCTTTTCAATTGTGCTGAAGTTCGTCTGACTTGACATACGAGAACTTTTTGAGGTCGCCAGCAATAATGAGGAATTTCACATTGAAGAACAATTTGGAATCGCCATTAATAAAGGAAAGGAAAATCAAGTGGGTGGGGATTGGGTAGTGAGGTAAGTAATCAACTTGCGATTTGAAGGTTAATGCGATCACTGGCCACTGAGAGCTATTCAAGTTCTACCAGTACCTACTATGCCAAACATACAATTAGAATTCGGTATTTCTCCTGAATTTTTATCATAAAGTAGGACTCAGGAGCCTAATATTGTGATGCCTGCACATTCTGTCACTGAAGTGATGTGATTCAAACGTACTCTCCCTATTTCATAGGTATTGTATGTATCAATGACTTTGGAACCATTTAAATTCCAGGAGAATCACAGCCTATGGATGTGAATGTGGTGTTTCCAAGCTGAAGATTGTTGATTCCTTTACTGGTGATACACTTAGACAGTTCACCCACTACTATGATGCCCCTGTAACACGTGTTGGTTTGTTTTCACTAGATGAAGAGATGGAAACCAAAAATCTTGAGACACTAGGTATTTTAAAACTTCTTTTGATCTTGAAGCATTTCTTACCATTTGCTTTCTGTGGTTTCCTTTTAAGAGTTTTTAAAATGTTTTAGGTGGCCCAGTGTGGAAGAAATTACTGGATACAGAAAGAAATAAAGAAAATCATGGCAGTATTCAATGGAATTTGCTTGTGGTTAATTCGTTAAGACCGTCAGCTGTATTTATGTATGTATTGATGTCCATGACCCTCAAGTTGATTTTCCTTCATCAATTTCAAATCTCTTGAAACTTATTTTGGTCTCCATTTTTTGTGTTTTATGATCTATTCATTTTAGCGAATTTTCGTAGAATATGCAATGGCTCCAAAAAGTTTTTAAATTGACATTTTCGAAAATTTTCTTAATTGAAATCGTTTGAGTCATTCTGAGACGAATCCTAGAGCTTAACGCTTTTTCATATATAATAATTATTTATCTATTTATATGTGTCCTTCCAGACAATAACTCACCTTAGGACTGAGATGAAAATTCCTTTCTTGCGCCAAAAAATCAAGCTTTCCAAACTAAAGGATTTTACCCATTTTTTTAGCACATTAAATTGGTCAGATTTCAAGAAATGTGCTCAAAAATCACTAAAAATGGGTAAAAACGACCAAAAATTGTTAAATTTATATTTTTAGCAAAATTCTAGTCAAAAAAGTCTATCAACGATGAACTAGAACATTAAAAAATCTATGCAAAAATGTATGCTGAAAAATGTGCCTGAATTTCATTAATATTTGTCAAAAAATGGATAAAAATTGCAAAAAACTAAAAATTGAAAAGTTTTTTGAATTACCGAATATTATTTAGAACGAGATTTTTGCCATAAAATTGGTAGCTAAAAATTGCTTTTTACTTGAATTGCCGAATTTTCAAAACAATTCAACATAATATAGTACGATAATTTACGAAAATTCGCTCATACAATTATGCTGCATGACTGGAACTTCATGTTACTAGTTGGCAATCATAAACTTGTTTGAATCGAATTATTTTACATATTAGGCAAGTCATGAGACACACAAGTTGAGCAGCTCCAGTGGTAGGTACTGTTTAACTAATGAGCCAGTTTTTTGATAAACCAATGCATGATTGGTATCTAAATTCGTTTTTAAAACAATTTTGGAAACGAATTGATAATATTTACTGTGTTGTTGCTGCTTTGTTGCTGTAAATGTTTGGTTTTGGAAGCATAATTATACACTGGGTTTACCAAGCAGTTACTCTGTTAGTGGTGGGGGAAGGGGGGGGGGGGGTTGAGTGGAGGAATGAAATTGTCTGTTTATTGTGTGTCCGGGCGCTTTTGTCCTTCAGGCCTCATCAGTGATATGTTTGTTTCTTTAAAATATATATATTTAATTGTAAATTGATATGTGTCAATTTATGTGCTAACATTTAGGCCACTTGAATTATATCTACAATACTAAAGTTAATACTATTTCCATTTATACACGCCAACATCCCCACGTAACATTCCCAAGTGTTAAATGGATCAAGCAAATATGAACACCTATTTAAATGGAAAATTGATTAAACCACCAATGAACACCAGAACTCAACACCAATGGATGAATTCAATCAAACCCTCACAGGTCTAGTGGTGCTAATGATCAGGATGTATAAAAGATTATTGTTTAGGATTTATAACTAAACAAATGTATCCCTGATTAGGCCTTAACTTGTTCAGTGTGCCACCCGAGACCCCTTTGGAAAAGCAAAAGCGTGATCCTCGGGAGGGTGCCCCAAGAACTCTTCGGTGGAATGTATGTAGCTGATTCCTCTCGAGGGGGAATTTCCACACTTCACCCCCCTCTCACTCATATTACTTGCCCTTTTCTCTTCAACATGAGCCTTCCCGCCAGTATCACTTGTTCATCCGAACTTCTCTTTGTTGCTGTGGTTCGTCAGCTTTTGTTTCATGACACTCGAAGCCTCTTTTGATTTATCATTTTCGAAAAAAGAATCTTTGCAATCAACCAAGAAAAAAATCAATTTTAACCCCCTCCCCAAATTTTGAGTTTATCAAGATGCGTAGAATTCAAGAAACAAATGAAAAAAACGTAAACAAAAAAATCCATCATACACCGCCCAGAGTATTTTTCTGAAACTACTGGACCAATATTTATGTTGGGTCAAAAATCATATACGGAGTCTAATTGGTCCTAACACCTTGGCATCAATTTAGATCAACCCTAAAACATAGAATTTGAGATCTCTGGAATTTTTAAGACAACAGTAATATTTTTTTGGAGGCCATTGACAGATAACATCCCAAAAAATTTAATTGAACTACCCAGATCGCTGTACATTCATCTGTTTGCTCTACCTAAGGGCTAGAACTTTGACAGGAAAAAGTATCATCAACATGAGTGCAAACAAAACTGGTGCGAACATAGTAAAAATCGCCTTATAACTATTATTATCGTATCAGCTGATATAATTTTAATAGAATTCTGACTTCGCAAAATCTTATAGATGGACTAGAGAAGCGTTGGTAATTTTTTTTTTTAAATCTTGTTTATTTTTATTTGGTGGGTGCCTAAGTCTATGTCGGTATACTTGGATCGAACAGACTGGTAAAGTGTCGTCGTTTTATTTAGTTGCATTAATTTTTCTCTTCAGATCCCAACATATATATAGGCGATTGACAACAAAGTCCCAATGTGTTATGCTAAGGGACCCATGAGACCAATTTCTCTTTTTAATCAACTTGCTGCTTGGAAATTTGAAATTATTGAAGAGTGTAAATATACGCAGTGGTTGAACACAATAAAATATAATTAATAATTTTTGATGTGACTAATTTGACAAAGTTTCAACGCGAACTGGCAATTCTTCGTAGTAACCTAAACATTACTACAATGTGACAACTTGTTGTCAACAACTTAATTTGTGGAGGCGAGTGTTCAATTCCAATACTCCCCCTCACGAGCGGTTGCATCCAGCCCTAGTCTCCTCCTGAATACGAAGAATTTCGGGCCTGCGAGTGCCTTCGTAAATATGTCCGCAGTCATTTCGTCTGTTGGGCAGTACTCCAGCTTGACTTCCTTTCGTTCGATGGCCTCTCGTATAAAGTGTTCCTTGAGGGCAATGTGTTTGGATTTTGAGTTCACAATAGGATCTGTTGCCCAACTTATGGCAGCTTGATTGTCGGTTCTAATCTTGATCGTTTTCTGTTTGACGTTAACATGATTCTCAATCTGTTTCAAGTGGATTGCTTCCTTGGCGGCAGCTGAAAGGGCCATATATTCGCTCTCAGCAGTAGATTGAGCTACGGTACGTTGCTTGCGAGATTCCCAGCTTATTGCTGTTCCACTATACAGAAAACAAAAACCAGTGTAGGATCTCCCGTCTATACAACTTCCCCAATTCGCATCAGTTAGTGCAGTCAATTCTCTTTCACTTGATTTTTGGTATTGAAGTGCCAGTGACTGAGTGCCCTTCAAATACCTTAAAACACGCTTTGCTGCTATCCAGTGTTCTTTATCGTAGCAGGAATTAAATTGCGACAGATAGCTTACCGAGTACATAATGTCTGGTCTTGTTGCTGTAGCTAAATACATTAGCGAACCAATCAGACTTTGGAATGGTACTTCTGGTAGCTCCCCCTGTTTTGGCTTTTCTAGCTTGAGGTTTATTTCCATAGGGGTTTTTACTGTCTTTGAATTTTGCATTTTGAATTTTTCGATTAATTTGTTGATGTACTTCTCTTGGCTCATTCGCACGTCTCCGTTTTTGTTTCTTGAGAATTCGATACCAAGACAGTACTTCAATTCTCCAATGTCACGCATCTCAAAAGTCTTCTTTAGATCTCTTTTTAGCTGATTTACTGCTGCTTTGTTCGAAGATGCAATGACTAGATCGTCAACATATACAGCGAGGATAATTTTGTCTCCCCCTTCCCCGCGTATATAAAGACATGGATCCGCAAATGATGGTTGAAACTTCAATTGTTTTAGGCTTGTATCGAGTTTCTTAAACCATTGACGGCCGGCTTGTTTTAGGCCATACAAAGCTTTCTTCAAAGAGCAAACTTTGTTACTAAAACCATCTTTCGCTAAATCTTCAATCATTTTTCTTGTTTTTGTGAACATTGTTTGGTCTTCATTTTCACTCTCTTCTATAATAATTTTGTTCAGATAGTCTTCTAGACCTTCAGGTATCTTCATGAAAATTTCTTCGTCAAGGGAACCATTCAGGTATGCTGTGGTCACGTCCAGCTGGCTCAAATCAAGGTTCTCTTCAGCTGCTATACCCATCAGCAACCTAAGTGATTTCATTTTTATCACGGGGGAATACGTCTCTGTAAAATCAACTCCCGGTCGTTGAGAAAATCCTTGCGCTACTAGACGAGCTTTTCGGCGTTCAAGGGTTCCATCAGCATTGAGTTTTTCAGTAAGAACCATTCTGTTTCCAACTACGTTTCGATTAGGGGGCCTTATAGTTATTTCCCAGGTACCATTTCTAATGTGTGCTTTAATTTCCGAAATGATTGCGTCTTCCCACAATTCTTTGTTTTGCACTGAGTTGAAACACCATTCATCGCAAGAATTACCAACTTCATAATCCTTCAACCAGCCTGGTGAATGTCGTTCATTTTCTGTTCTGAGCTGCATGCGTTGAGGTTCACTATCTTCTCGATCTTCTGGGTCAGTAATGTTTGTATCTGATTCTTCGGTTATGTCTAAGATTTCACGATTTTCGATTTTATTGTCATCTTCGTTCTCTGAGTCTTCATCATTTTCTTCGTGTGTTTTGTTCGTTTCAGATTGTTTTATTTTCATTTCAAGATCGCACATCGGTGTCTGGGATGGTTTTCCATTTTCTTCCACATCTTCATGAAAATCGATTTCTCTTTCTTGAGTGTAGTATGGTTCATCAATTATTTTCACGTCTCTAGCAATAATTATTTTCTTTTTTAAAGGTATCCAAATTCTATAAGCTTTCGATACTTCAGAGCATCCGACAAAAATGCCTTCTGTTGCTCTGGATTCAAATTTTTCTGTTTTATTTTTGTTTAGTACAAATGCCTTCGCACCAAAAATCTTTAGGTGGTTTGCTGATGGCGTTCTTCCGATCCATTTTTCAAAGGGTGTGTTCCCATCAATCGATTTGGATGGGCAACGATTTGTCAAATAATTAGCACAGTACACTGCCTCTGCCCATAAGAAATTCGGTACGCTAGCCTCTAGCATTAGGCATCTTGCTTTGTCTAGTATGGTTCTATTTTTTCGTTCTGCTAGTCCATTTTGTTGCGGGGTGTATGGTGCAGAAAGACGGCGTTGTATACCAAAGTGCTTCAAGTAATTGTCAAAATCGTTGTTCACGTATTCTGTGCCATTATCACTTTGTAAAAACTTAATTTTATTGCCTGTAAAATTTTCGACTTCATTTTTATACAATTTGAAATTTGCTAGAACTTCGTTTTTTCGTTTCAAAAAATATATGCGTGTATACCTAGAGTATTCGTCTATAAATGTCACGAAATATCTGTTACCTCCAGGTGTTCTACATTTCATAGGACCAACCACGTCGGAATGAACTACCTGTAACTTTTCACTTGCTCCTTCCCTTGAAACATTTGGGAATGGTTGGCGGGTCATTTTTCCTTTTAAACAAGTTTCACAGACTCCTAGTTGTGCGTTTGAGTCGAAATGTAGACCTTGTAGCTTTTCTTTTTCTTTGGCTAGCTTCATATCAGTTATGTTCAAATGTGCTAACTTTTTATGCCATAATCGTAGATTTCTGTCTGAAACCTTTGTTACTATATTAGATTTTTCAGGTGATTCTTCTTTTACGTAATACAAACCATTTTCCCTATAGGCTGTAGCTATCAACTTGTTTCGTTTATCATGAATTTCTGCTTTCTGTCGTTGAAATTTAATTGTGTATCCCTTGTCAGCAATTTTTCCTACAGATAACAAATTTGATTTCAATTGTGGCACCAGTAATGTCTCTGTTAGATTTAATGTATCTCTGTCTGTCAGTTCCAGTTTCAAACAACCTTTTCCAGAGATTTTAGCGGTTTGTCCATTGGCTAGTCTTACTCCTCCTAGGTGTGAAGGTGTGATCGAATTGAACTTCGACTCTTCAGAGCACATATGGGAGGTAGTTCCACTATCCAAACACCAGTTTTTTGATTCAGCTGGTAATACTTTAGAACAAAATTCTTCAATTTTGAATGTGGATTCGTTTTTTCTTAACTTACATTTTTCGGTGTTGTGATTGGTTCTACCACAATTTCCGCACTTCATTTTGGGTTTTTGACTATAAATGTGTTTATGCTTTACGATATGTTGCTTACTTTGTCTTTTAGTGTAGAAAGCCTCTTCGTTGGATGATCGAGTCTCATCATTACCTCTGGCATCAGCTTCCTCCATTATTTTTATTTTTAGATCTGCTGGCTTAGGTAATGTGTCACGACTCTCAATAGCAATCCTAAAATTTTCGTAAGATGGTGCTAAGCTGTATAACATCATGATGCTTAGTAAATCGTTGTTAATGTCTATATTCATGTCTTTCAACTTATCAACTGCATCCATGAATGTATTGAGGTGTTCGCGGATATTGTCGCCTTCCTTCATCTTCTGTACCACTAAACGTTTTAATAATGTGGCTTTCCTCGCTGGTCCTTCGCTTTGGTAAATATTCTTCAATGTATCCCATACTTCTTTTGTAGTGGAACAATTTTTTATCTGTTTTAGTTCACTTGAAGATATGGTTAGAATTAGCTCGGATTTTGCTTTCGCGTCTTCTTTCTTCCATTTTAGTTTTTCTTCAGAAGAGGACTTTTGGTCAGGAGCAGGGTTTTCACCTGTAACATACTCCCAAAATCCTGCGCGAGTCATGGTCGCTTCGGCATGGATTTTCCATGTATCGTAGTTTGAGTTAGTTAGCATTTCAATTCGATAATTATTACTCGTCATATTTGGTTTTTCTGTGTTCTTTCTTCGCCACTAGAGTACTAGGCGCATGACCTATTGAAGAGTGTAAATATACGCAGTGGTTGAACACAATAAAATATAATTAATAATTTTTGATGTGACTAATTTGACAAAGTTTCAACGCGAACTGGCAATTCTTCGTAGTAACCTAAACATTACTACAATGTGACAACTTGTTGTCAACAACTTAATTTGTGGAGGCGAGTGTTCAATTCCAATAGAAATAGAGTGTCTTTAGAACACCTTGAAAACAATATGAGATACAGAGGACTACTTACCAGCTGAGGGTCCTCCGAGGCTGATTTTTTCTCAAATCGACCTACTGAATTACTTTAATTGTAATAAAGGATTTAATGTGCAAAAAACAAACATAATTTCAAATCAATGCGCATTCTATGCAACCCGTCTACAAAGGTTGGAAGATGGCTTTGTTATAAATCGTTTTGATTCTTAACATTTACTAAAAAACGTAAAATTGGGGAGGGGGTCATTGGGCTGTAAAGGGACGAAGCTCTGAGTTTAGGTAATGTACAAAAATCATAGGGTTTAATGACGATAGACCAGTGATCTGCGAGTAAAGGCTATCTAATGTAGAAATAATAAACATTTGTGTAATAATTAACAGCGTTTTTATTATAAAAGTGAGGAATAGTCAATTTCGTTCTCCCCCCCCCCCTCCCTCCTTCCAACCAGAGTAAACATGATTGATAACTTAACTTTCCTTTGGGAATGTAGGAGAAGAATATTTGTATTTAGCCACGTCAACAAAGGATTTAACCCTGAACAGTTTTTGTCACCCAAATGAATGTTCAACACCTTTATCAAAAGTGAAACGAAGAATGTAGTTTTAAAACTCAATATTAACAGTTGAAAATAAATCACAAATACCTACATAACCAATCACCTTGCAACACAGCAAACAAACAAGTGGCGAGGACTGGACCCAAGATGGCAGAGGGAGATCAGCACAGGGTAGCCAACAGGGGAGAGAGAATTCACAGTGTTTTTGTCCAATCATTAACTTTCTAATAGGCTTTTACCAATATTTTCTTTAAAATACGCCTCATGCTGTGTGTAACGCTAACACACGTTAACTACAGCTTAGAGCCTTCTACAAAGACTCTCTCATTATTAGAGATTCTCCGTTGTCTCTATGAAGCAAATCAACAATTCTTCCTTTTGTAGCATACATTTGATTATTTTCAATATTTTATGAAATTTCATTCATTTTTACATTTTCTAAATTTTTCTAATGAGCCTGGCATTATATGAGCTATCCATTTTCTCTGTATTCACCCTCAAATCTCTGTTTGATAGGGATGTTATGGAAAATGGCTTGAAGAAAAAGCTCATACTACCAGAGAGTGATAAATACGATGCAGCCATTACTTCATGTATTGTCGACATTGATATGGATGGGAAACCAGAAGTTCTACTTGGAACTTTCTCTCAAGTAAGTGGTTGATAACTGTTTCTACGAAAAGAAAAAAAAAACCTCTTAGGCTGTTTCTTCTCTATCTTTAAGTGTTGATTGTTAGAGGTTGGTGGCTGAGCAATTGGAAATTGAGAAAAAAGTTGTCATTATTATAACCTGGAGAATTTGAGGAAAATTGATTATGGCATTAATGTGCAGATTAATACCCAATGACCTAATTTTTTGGAGGAAAGTTGGTGTGTGGAAGCCTTGTGATAATTCCCAAAGACAAAATACCACCGTAGTCTAATCCGTCACTCTCATTTCTCCATTTAGTGCTGTTTGGACGAATATGGTCTTGTGCCTGTCTGTTCTTCCTTAATCCTTTTCGACATGCAATAATCGATTTGCATGTGATCTTGATGAAATTTCTAACCTTTATGCAGGTTAGATTGTTTGAATAATAATTTTTGTTTTCCCATTTAGCACTTACAATTATGAGTAGCTCAAACGTTGTGTG
Organism: Adelphocoris suturalis; assembly: GCA_030762985.1. Classification (NCBI taxonomy): domain Eukaryota; kingdom Metazoa; phylum Arthropoda; class Insecta; order Hemiptera; family Miridae; genus Adelphocoris; species Adelphocoris suturalis. Next base: position 16,567,230 of record CM061045.1, on the reverse strand, counting down.
TGTGTGTGTGTGTGTGTGTGGGGGGGGGGGGGGGGCTAATGAATCCCATTTAGAATATCAAAAGGTCACCTTAGAGCTTCAAGTTAGACTAGTTTTTGTTATCCACATAACCTCCACTTAAGCTTCAAGAGACAGCTCAGGCCATTGCTGATTCATTAGCAATAAAATTCATCTTGAGACCATCCTCCAATGAGAAATTGGTGTTTCAGTAACGTTTTTTTCATGCAAATGTATTAATCCAGTAACTAAAAATTCAAAAAGGGCGTTTTCAAGACTAAACCCCAGACGTTTTTTCCCAACATTTCTTTATGTTTTTCGGGGTGCTGAATCCGAATTTTAGGTTCGTCCCCTGATCCGAGTGTGGTGTATGTTCAAAAATTGCAAAATATCTCAAAAATTTCCAATTTTTTTCCGTTTTTAGCTTATATCTTAAAAACTACGCAGTTTTCGTTGCCACTATTATAAGATTTAAATTAGACAAAATTCTCTACAAAATGCACCACTGAACTTTGAAATTTGCACCTTCCGAACTGGCGCTACAGCTTGTTGAAAACTCGTCATTTTTTCAGAAACTTGATATTCGATGACAGGGGAAAACCCCTGTGTGTAACTGATTCCCAATTTTTCATGTCATTCTTGGGATTGATTGCATTAGCTCTTGCAAGATCCCCTTAGGACCTGTTTCACCAAAGAGGGATAGAGAGGAGTTAACCCAGAATCGGGAGATGCCCTAAAAAACAGTAGAGAGATAACTGGATTAGCCCTGGATTAATGTGTGATCCTCAATGGTGGAACGGGCCATTACAGTTCCACCATCCTCGTTTTCTGCAAATGTACTACTCAAAAACTTTTAGGTCATTTCCATAAACCCAGGCATATTCTACATTAAGTTTGATACTTTTATATGTTCGACCCATGGATTAACATATTACGTCAAAAGATGAGATAAAATGTATCCTGGACACTTACTTCATTTTATCAACATTTATTTCACATGCTGTTTAGATGTTGTTGGTCTACAAATATGATGGAAATTGGAACCTGGCCAGCTTACGTAGATTTTCCCATGCAATCCACTCCATTGGGTACACAGATCTTTCCTGTGATGGAGCTAAGGAAATGATTATAGCCACTATGTCTGGGATCCATATTCTTCAAGTAAGTGGCTCAATCTTATTTATTAGTTCACCATCTTGAACACTGAGTGTCCTTACAGTGAATAATCTGTTATTACTATAGGTAGACCATCCAGTATTTGAATAGTGTAGCCTCACACTACACATTCTTACTGATAATTCGTGCTAATAATTTATAAATTACCGAGATTATAAATTCAAGTATACTCCTACAGAATTGATCGTTTTGATTAGTAAATAAAGTAGAATACATTTTCTAGCTTTTTCTTAAATGATATGAAGAATCCTCCAGAGAAATCGTTATGATGCATCAAATGTTCATAAAATGAGGCATGGAAATCTAAGTCTGAAATGAAAATAGGGATTCTTATTTTAAAAAACAAAGTTGGTGTGCATTTCACCAGAAGAGAACCATTTTTTTAAATATTAACAATGACTTTTAGTAGCGAGGACCAACAACGTGTGAACTGTGTGTTTTAACAAAAGTAATGAAGTTAGGAGTTTTATGATGTCTCACAACAAATCTACAGGATTTCGTGGAGCGAAAATTGACTGCACTAGTTTTTAGTGATTTTTTTGCACATTTTTTGAAATTGTACCAATTTCATCTACTGAAAAATTGCTGGCCAACGAACTTTCGTTTGAATAGCTTGATTTTTTGGCGCAAGAACGGAATTCTAACGAGAGTTTTTGTCTGGAATATATATATAGGTATATACATATGAAAAAGCCTTAAACTCTAGGATTCGTTTCAGGGTGCCCCAAAACGGATTTCAATTATGATAATTTTCAAACATTTTGATTTTAAAATTTTTGGAGCCACTTTAATAGTTTTATTTTTACAAAGATTCGCTAAACTATAAATTCTGGAGTCGTGGAATCATTCCAAATAGGATTTCAATTACGAAACTTTTCGTACGTTTATTTTTCAATCATCTAGAAGCTGTTGTTCTAGCTCAATTTTCTACAAACTTTTGGTAAAAGAATGGTTGCTAGCTTGCATTTTCTAAATTGTGTGAGTAATGTGTTTGCATCAATAAAGGACAACTGTACTTGAATTGATTGAAAGAACAGTACATTGCTCCATTTTTCAGCATAATCCCGTGAGTGTTCTCAGAATATTCAATGAAAGACTCACCCCGTTTTTGGAAATGATTCGACCAGAAAGGGCAATTGATGAATCTGTTGAGGAATAAACCTCTCATAAATTGAGTAAGTACGAAAAAATAATAAAGGAACGATCGATATTATTTATGTATATATATTGTAATTTTGGTTGGTGTTTATGACCTCCAGTGTTCAGATCGAAGTGCTTGAACCTTTATTGTATCTCAAGTATAGCCGTATATCCATCTTTGAGTATAAATAGTGTGAAGGGCTATTGTTCTTATTTCAACGCTGTTTTCCTGTCAGTTGATACGTCCCGCTGGCGTCGCGCTGAACCAGAAAAATTATGCTTCCCGCCTTGCAGCTGCTCTTAGTACGCATTAAGGGGTAGATATTAGTTAAGCATTTAATCACAAAACATCCTGTGTTGAACTATTTGAGTAAGTATATTCGAATACGATTCATATATCTATAATATGTACCACAGAATATAGTAGTAATGATTAACATCTCATATGACATCAGCTGATTGGTGTTCGGCCATCTTGAAAGTCGCGCATTTTACCTGGTCCATCGTGACAAAAGCAGCACCTATAATTTGACGTCTCAACTACCACTAATAGCTCTCCATATTATTTATACTCATAGATATAATATATATAATATGTATGAAGATATCATATATATATATATATATATAAAGATATCCATTCATGTGAATCATGAAATTGTACAGCTATCCAGGTTATTTTATTTTGAGATGATTAGCACCATTATCTAATTGTTTCTCTGTTTTTGTTATATTTAAGTCTGCTGATTGATTTGGTTGAAAAATTATTTTTGAATAAGTCCAAGTTGGACAAAGTGCAGGCAACTCCCACTGTTATTTGGTTAGAGATTAACTTTTGTTTTCACTATTTTCACTTTTTTAAGAATTTGTTCGTGTTTTCGACATTAAATTACTAAAATTGCTATAACTACCTTGATTTTAGAGTAAACAAAAGAAATTGAGGATGCTGTTGGAAAGAGCGTTAAATTTCCTTTCGGACAGACCACCTAACGTGCTAGATTATGCAAGTAACATAGTAAGAAGTCTACCCCGAAATAAAAAAATTTTCACAAATGAAAAACTACGTATTTTTTAACCCCCTAGGTGGTATGGATAATCCCATGGAATTATCGTGCTTGCTACTGGAAAAACTTCCCTAAACTTTTGAAACGCTTTTGAACAACGGTCTAGTAAATTTTACTTTTACTTAGCTAATTGGGAGAGAAAGGTATGTTTGTATGTTAAAAAAATGGGGTTTCCCATGAAATTGAGGGTTTTGGTGAAAAATAACCCCCCTAGAAAAATAAGAGTTGGGGACCGGTTTCTCCTTATTTTTTCGTGCTGAATCGAATGTTAACACTCGCAGATCTCCCCAACTGCGTTATAACCGAGTTTTACACTTTAACTAGCTAGTTTTGACCTTAAAAATACGTAACAAATAACTTGAGCTTAAGCTTAACAAATAAACTAAAAACTCGTGAGTTAAAGTGTAAAACTCGGTTATGACGGAGTTGGGGAGATCTGGGAGTATGACCATTTGATTCAGCATGAAAAAATACGTAGAAACCGGTCCCAAACTCGTAGTTTTTTTAGGGGGTAATTTTTCACGAAAAACCCTTGAAGACCAATAGAAAATGATTTGGTTGTCTGTACATTACACAGGTTGATATACCATAGCTTTCCATTGAATTCATGGAAAAATGAAATGTATTTTATAAACCCTCACTGTGCAATTAATTAGAGAATTTGGTTTCTAGGCAATGCTGTCGTACCTGAAGTAACTTCGTTTAAACTGTTGATGATCTCACCTATCTAGTGGCTTTAAGAAAATTTGAATTGGTTTATTTTAGCATTTATATACATACTTGACTATATCTGGCACTTTATTGGTTGTTAATGTTGAAAATTTGTTCTAAAAAAATTTGTAAAATTAAAATTATATTTTTCGAAATTTTAACATTTTGTTCTACTTATCTTTCCTATTGCGCTTTGCTACATTCAAACAAGGGGGGATTTTAAGTTGGAGCATCTTTGGTTCTCCAGCAAATACTGTCCATTCTAATAGTTTCCAATTGTCTGTTTCATCAATTTAATTACGATTTATTATGGCATATTAATAATTTTAGTTGGTCATTTACGAATGAAGGGATCTTCTGGGCTGGAAGAAGCTGCGGGCGTTTTGATGAGTTTCATGGTCGAAAAAAAATCGGTTTCTGGTGGGAAGATGTTTCTCCCTGTGTTACGCCAAACCCAAGGCAGTGCCATCTCCCAAAGCCTACTAAATCTTCAACCATAATTCATTTTGTGTGTGCCTCTCAAGTACAAGGCTCTAATGATCACAAAGGCGATACCTACCCTTATCTAACCTTTATGGCACTTTGAGGGTGCATGCAGACTTCTTGTCACCGCTCAGCTAACACCCTTCTAAATCTGGCCATTTGAGGGGCAAACAGTGCATCCACTGAACAAACCAAAACAATGAATGAAGCATGTCACACTTCAGGTGTATCCAAATACTTCCTTTTCTTGACCTCCTCTGCTGAACTAAGCATTGAAAGAACTGACCAGGAAACATATGGGGAGATGAAGGCATTGGTTTCAATAACATGAATGTCAAGTAATGCCATCCTCAACCGTTCCCACACTCCCCTGCTGGCCAGATCAACTCTTGAATAATAGGCTTTCTTATACAGTTGCCCCATATTGCTACAAGAGCGCTCTCAAAGTGCCTATCAGTTCATTGTGTCTCCTTGGAATCAGTCCACCAGTCCTGCATCTTAGTGCATGTTCTTGAGAAAAGTGAGTGCAAACACATCCATCGCTTGGGGTTGGCATTTCGATAGGTTTCCTCTTGTACTGCTTTGATAAAGAATTGTAAAACATAAAATAAATCGAAATTATGGTTTTTGAAGGGCAATACTGAGAGTCATCCACATTATTTGCACTTGACCTTGGTGTGAGATTGAACGTTTTTATTGTCCTGTGCTAGTCTGGTGAGAAATGAGGTTATATTGCCTGTAACAAAACATCATCTTGTTCACCTTTTCGTTGTTTGCCTCCTTTTTTGCCATCATTGTTTTTGAAAAATATTGCCTTGGAAACTTGCTCCATTCAATTTTTTTGTGGTTTTGTAGGATGAATTTGACAAACCAACTCAATTGCCGCCAAGCTCCCTTTGTTCACTGGCAATGAAAATAAGCCAGTTCTTGTTCTGAAATTTCACCCCCTACGGGTGAAGGAATAAGCTTTTTACTTATAGACTCACTCAACTGACAGACTTCATTTTTGGACAGACTTCATTTAAGCTACTGGTTAGTTACCCTCTGAAGGAACTGCCTTTGGAACTGCAACGATTTTATATAAGCAGAATGTTGCTGTGCTTCAACTGCTTCTGATATTTTTAGAACCATTTTCTACCGTTTTGGTATATTTTCTGCTACATACTCTTGTTTTTCCATTGAAACTACTCAGAGAAACCGGCAAGGTTACTTCGTGTGACCTATATATCCTTCCAAAAACCAGTGTCCTGGGACTACTTTAATGACTGTTCCAAGAAAAACTTGTTCTGCTCAGGTTTGTCAGCTATGTACTACCAAGTAGGATTTGCTTCCCTGCGGATAATAGCCATATTTTGTGTCTATTTTCCCCACATTGTGTCTACAAAATTCAAGATTTTTTAAATCACCCTGTGCCGAGGAGTCATGTGCATACCCACACAACTGTGTGGAGCCTGCAGTGCTTTCATTATGGATATTCATGGTAGAAATTGAGTAATATAAAATCACTGATGAAACATTTATGGAATCAAATCAGGATACTTCAGTGCTCTAAATTATTAACCAGTCAAGTTCAAATAGGATCATGGACAGAGAAATTTCTGTCTAACCTCATACCAGACTGGGTTGGCTACACATTACAAGAAACGAGTCCAGCTCACCCAAACACCTAACAGGATCACTTCATGTCTTCGTTCATGATCAAGGAATTCGAAGATGCTGCAATGAGGCAATCCAGTTCATGCCCTGGGAATGACTGTATCCCGTATCTAACCTCTCACAACTTTATAAAAGAAAATTACTTGATTCCTACAACCATCTCTGGATAAGTGGAGAATTCCCAGATAGTTGGAAGGATTGCATTGTAATAACCGTACCAAACCCCCAAATACGGAAAAATCTTTCTGCCTATAGAATTAGCTTCCTGCATCAGAAAAATATTTGAGAGAATAATTAAAGCTCAACTAATGTGGTGGCTCGAGTCGAAGAGACTTCTTACTGAGGAGTCAATTTGGATTTCAAGCTAATAGATCGACAATGGATGTGGGTAGCTGATATTCGTCACTGACGTCACCAATGGTCTCACTAGAAATCGTAAAACCTTGGTACGTTTCCTGGATATCTTATTGGTCTGTGACAATGTCATCATCTCACTATTGTTCTCCCAACTTCTAGCAACCGGCTTACCTCAAAACTGCTCTATGAACTTGATACACTTGATTGAAGAGCGAAATATTTTAGTATGGTGTGACGGACATATCTTGCTCTCAGAAGGACTTGGAAAGTTCTAGCCCAAGGCGCAATACTCATTTTACTGATGTATATATTGTATGAGGCTGATGTAGAAGAATACCTTCCAGAAAGAGTGAAAATTAATCTGTATACCGATGAAATTTGTGTACATTGCATAGATGATGATCCTCTAGTGTGTATTGACCCTCTGGATGAAGCCGTTAGATAAGTCAAACGATTTTTTTTAATCTTTAAGGCTTCAAATTCCCCACTAGAAATCGGTATTATGCTCCATTTCTCGGGAGCAACGTCTCCCCATTGAAAATTTGATCACCTTGGGAGGAATAACCTTTGAATGTGTTGCAGAAGTTGAATTTCTTGGGATTACGCTTACTAAAAATTGAGCTAAAACACATTCCAAATATGGCCTCAAAAGCTTGACTATCTAAACCTACTCAGCACTTTCACAATGTTAACTGGGGGACAGACCCAATAATTACTCTTCTTTTTTTAGGTCAACAATCTAAATCATATTTGTTTATGGGTGCATACTGCTGTATGGATTGGCTGCAAAAACAGTATACATGAGAAGATTGACTAAATCCAATATAGAACACTAAGAACCAACTCCAATAAATGTGCTGTTGGAAGTGTGCTATAAAATGCTAGTTGACTGCTTTCTTCTAAATAGGTAGTTTCAATAAAGACAAAAGATGCATCCAGAGGGTTGCTCGGATAGCTGTAGATAATCACACCAAATGTTATATTCAAGGAAAATAACCAACAGTCTAAGAGGTTTGTTTAATTGACCTCATAGCTGAACCCGTTCGAGTGTTGTAACTAAAGGGAAATTTCCCCTTAATAGTAAGGACACGAGTTTGAACTCCTGTCAAGGTATCAAATATTTTTGGGCCGTAACACAAACTTACTGGATGAAAAAACCTCTGTTGTAATGTTATGGTTTCACTGATCTGAGCAACAACTTCCAGTGGATTGCATTACTCGCATGCCTTATATATGCACAATTCCTGTCTCTTTTTTCCAGAAGTCAGTCCAGGCAATCAAGATTCCTTCTTCTACACTAATCTTTGCTCAAAACCACATAGTTTTCAAGAAGAAAAAGAGTTTAGGTGGCAAAATAGTCTGATTCTTTACACAAAGAGTGGTCAAATAGGATGCGCCATTTACAATTCAATCAGCGAGGAAGTAGTACATGCTTTCAGTCTTTGGAATAGAGCGTCAGTTTATACAGCGGAGCACTGCGCTATGCTCGAGTCACTGAAGTACGCTAATATATCACGTATAGCTTTTATACCATCCTAATTTTATGTGACTGTGAATGTGTGGAAACAAAAATTTTATGATCTCTCGCCTCAACCTGATGGAGGTATCAATTGCATCGTAACTCATTCAATCTGTGTGTGAAGGAAGAAAAGTTATTTTATGCAGTATAAAGAGTCATTCCGGAATCAGGGTAAATGGAAGTTGTTAATGCTGAAGCTCAACCCTCCCATGACTATGCCATTACTGATCTCAACTATCAGGCAGGATAAGGATGATGGAACAATGGAGAGAAATGAACGAAAAATACCTGGCTGGAGAGGGCAACAAGGCCCTCTCACCACTGCCCAAGCAGTCAACTTGGTTTTATCAAACCAAGGCGATTCTACAAAACTTTGAGAAGACTTGGAAATGGTCACTGTAACACTAAAATGTTCCAGTGCTCTAATGGTAACTCCAATTTTAATAATTTTTTGAGCACATTAAATTGGTCTTTTTTCACAAAATCATTCAAAACATGTACTTAAAAGTGGCTAAAAATTGTTAAATATATTTTTTTAGCAGAATTTGACTCAAAAGAAGTTTATCAAAGATGAAATAGAATATTGAAACATTCAAGCACAAATTTATGCTGAAAAAATACTTAAATTTCATTAATATTTGCCTAAAAATAGACAAAATTGCAACAAAAAATATAAAAATCCAAAAAAAAATTTTGAATCGCTGAATATGATTTAGACAGAGTTTTTAGTCATAAAATGGTAGTAAACAATCTCTTTTTACTCAAAGTGCTCACATTTTCAAAACAATATAAACGATAGTTTACGAAAATTCGTTCGCACAATCTTGCTACATATGATGGAACTATGTTCTTAAAGCCAATGAAGTTTTAAAAAATAAATAAATATAAGAACATCGCCAAAGAGTCACCTTTGTCACTAGCCGGTATTAATTCACTTGCTCCTCGAAGCACTTGTTTTTAGTATCATCTGTATGCGTTATACAAAAATGTTTACTGCAGTCTCACTTTCCACAAGGCTGCCACCCTATTCATTGAATTAAAGGCATTCTTCTCATCCACCTTCAAAATGCCTCTGTTGTAGTTGAGACAAGCGTTATCCTCAAAACATCTCAAACATGCTGCCCCTTCAATACCTGCCTTTATAGCCCCACTGAGGTGATGACTCCCACACACATCTATTGTACGTAATTCGTACAAGACAGTGGTTGAGCCTCTTCGATGTACAATGAATTAGGTTTCAAGAAATTATTTGTCCCACCCTCAAATAGAAAGCAAAATTCTTCTTGTGCCTTACCTTTCAGCATCAGCTGGTGGAATATTTTGATTACATGACCTTTTTGAGTTTCTCGCTTTCTGTGTTTCCCCATCTTCCTAACCAGATTCAAACTCCCAGCAACCAAAACACCACATTGCTCAGCGTCCCAAAGTTCTTCCAATGTCCCTAGCCTGTTTTATCAGCCTGTAAGTCTGAAGAAGAAGGTAGTAGGTACTTAAATATTAGAGATGAGTCGATACCAAAATTTATCGATTCCCGATACCGATACCAATACCTAAAAAATCGATTCCCAATTCTCGATACCGATAACATCGGCGCATAATACCTAACTTACCTGTAGGTGAAAAACAAAAATTCCTCTTGAACTAGTAATATATTCAAATTTTTATTCTCTCAAATTCAGATTAATTCTATTACAAATTCTAAATTTCAGATTTATATTTTCATTCAAGGCTTTAGTTAATTTGATTTGTGCAAATACAAAATTTGATATTTTTTTGTTATCTATCGAGTATCAATTAATAGGCAACTTTTATTGCCTAGGATTGATTTCTTTCTGAATAAAACAAGTTAAGCAGACTGACTTGGTTTTTTAGTTTTTCGTCGGTAACTGTAAGGTATTTCCAAATAAGACTGGCTCTAGGCTTTTATACTTGGAAAACATAGCTTTGTCTAATGCTCCTGTTGTCACAAACAAAATAACACAAGCCTACTTGTGAACAAAGTTATAATTGTAAGTTGAGTTTTGGACAATTCATGTTTTGCAACTGCTAACTTCACACAACTGTTGCACGATACAACAATCTTCGTTGTTAGATGGTTGCAATAGTACCGTAGTGTAATAAAACGCCCATCACCGGGCGGTATCGGTATCGGCTTTAGGCGATCGATTCTCGATACCGATGTCTAAGAATCGGTGGTATCGAGAATCGGTATCGGGAATCGACTCATCCCTATTAAATATAAACGAGCACCCAATCTGCTGTAAAGGTGCCCTCCGCTAACTAATCTTTTCACTCCGTCAACCAGCTTATCAACACCCCCCCCCCCATCCCCCGCTTGGTATTGCTTTCCATTTTATTTTTAAAAATAAAATACATGTTTTCACATATAGTCCCAGTACTCACTAAGCGGTTCTTTGGCACCATTTTAATAAGGGCATCAAATTGACAAAACTTTACCTGTATCTTTGTAGGCACATTCAATTGAACGGTTTCATGTGTTGAACTTCTTAATGTTTGATTCACATCCTAACCAATGGCTGGCGAGAATAGCAGTCCGTGGTGTGCCATACTAATGTGGCCTTTGAAACCCCTCTCTATGTATGCCATGTTACAATAAAAACTACTAGCCCTTGAAAAAAATAAGTAAATTAATACCTAACCAGAATTGTAATCTAAAATCAAAATTATCACTCAAGTTTAGCGTATTCTAGCTTTCTGAGCGAGTTTTGATTCATGTCTATCTGTCTGTTCTTGTGTGCATGAATCCTAACCATCCACATTAATCCCTTTATATTCAATGGCTTTTTTATCCAATTTTCAGGCTTTCAATGATAGTTTCTTTGTATTCAGATCAATCGAATTATTTTCAACATGCATAACTTCTGCTATATGATTTGCCACATTTGGTTGAAAGTGTGGGACAAACAAAATTATAGGTGGTGTTGTATATCTTATGAACTTTATTGCATTCGAATGAATGGTGAATTTTCATATATAGAATCCTTGTCAGTTGCTTAATTACCACATCCTCAACCTAAAAATGTGAGTGGGATCCTACATTTTATTTCATCAGTGTATTTATAATTTATCATGGTATCAATGTTTAGGAGTTCTTGTTTTCAAATACCCATGAATAGTCAACAAGTGACACATTTAATTGCAGGCTGCCTTGGTGCAATTTCTGTTAATCTTCAATCAACTGAGCACAGCAGAAAGATTCGTTTCAGATACATCATTGTTTTATAAATTTAATGTACATGCCGGTCACATCTACACACTTCTATAAGTCCCATTCATTTTGTTGTTTTTCTTCAGCCTGTATTTGAAGAGCATTGAACAACGACGAATTGTATTATTAAATAGTTCAAAGATTTATTGCAATTTGAAAAGGGATATTATTAACAAAACAAAACAGAAATCACACTTGAAATTTATCTTAATATAACGATTGCACATTATTGAAGAACACAGTAGGCTTAGTATAAGAGAACCATTTAACCAATTAGGAGGTGGTTCTTCGTTAGAATGTTTCTAGCAGTGACAAAGCATAACATCTTTCTCTCACTAGTATAACATAAATAATCCATTTAAAAAAAATTCATTGTAGCTATTGAACTTATACTCAGTGTTAGGCATGTTGGACATTTTTGCATCAGTCTGGATAATTTATATGGGTATTTGGATGTATTGCGGTTTGTATGTGTATTTTGATTTACATGGAACTAATGTATGACAAAAATTAATCCTAATCTTTTGATATCACTAATCATGGTAAACTCTAGTTATATTCTAACTTTTCAAGTCATGTTCCGTTTAATACCCTCGAGATGGTGATCTTGAAATCTTCGAAAAAATCGAAAAGAAGGTACTCAGACCTCAAGGGTCGCAATTTTAGTTACCTACATTCAACAATCACTGGTTGTGTCAATAAGTTAATGTTTATAACAACTTACATACAAATGTCTTATCATTAATCTCGAACATGATGGCACACAAATCGCACAAAACGTCAATCACATTTGACGCTATGAGTTGAAGATTCTACAGAGATTCTAGCTTGCTGGATAATCTGGTCAGCTTTTAGACCAGTTGTTTTATTGTCTCTTGGACAACTAATTACAATATATTTATTTTCAATACGATTCTCATTACTAAATATAAGAAGTACAAAAAATGAAAACTGAATCACATATAGTTAAGTAGTATTAATGTCACTGGGGAATAATCACTAAATTTTATCATGTTCCATAGATCACAAAATCGTTTTTAATTTGAGAATACTCTCAGATGCCAATTTATTTCGTTTCAGATGTAGTGATTATCATTTACCTAAATTTCTATCCACGTAGTTCAAAAGCTTCGAGGAAATCTCACAGTTTTGAAAACTCAATTACATAATTAAAGATAGTCTTCATTTATGAAGAACTCGTCATTCCGCTGGGCTTTTGAATTCTCCTGTTTCAATCTTGATCGGTCGTCAGGAAGCTTGTTGGAAATTTTAATACTTTTCAAGTGGAACTCGATTTTATTTGATGTTCTTGGCAATCCACGGAAGGAAGTGTGTTACCCTCGTATACACGCCAGGGTACTGACCTTTTCCACAGCCGATACCCCAACTAACTATTCCGATTTGAGTCCATTTCCCGTCGTTGACCATCAGCGGGCCTCCACTATCTCCCTGGAAGACAAACCATAAAAAAAAATGTTTATTGTGGTTTAAAATCTCAATATGGAAGAAGAATTCATAATAATTAGTTTTTGTGTCAAATGTAGAACGCCTCTGAGATTGGATCTATATTGATAAATGCTTCTCCATTACAATCTGTGTTAAGGTAGGTACCTACATTCCCTGAACTTTGGCAGTTTTTTCTTATGAGTACCTACCTGGTATTCAAAAAGTTCCAGTCATCCAACATAATCATATGAGCGAATTTTCGTAAATTATTGTATTGAATATTGTTAAATTGTTTTGAAATTTGAGCTTCTAGAGTGCAAAGAAATTGTTAACTATTAATTTTTTGGCAAACACCGTATTCTAAATAATAATCTGGTTTCTTCCAGTTTATGAGGATTTAATTATGTACAACCAGTTTCACCTGGGGTGGCATCATCAGGTAGAGGTACTATTTATTAGGAATTTCAGCTGAAGGAATTTATTATTTCCCATTACATTAAATGGTTGTTTCGTCATTTTTTCCCTGCACTACCATCCTACAGGTACTATTTCCAGGCCCACATCAAATACCAGCCAAGGGAAATCTTGTTTGAAGGCAGTACAGAACCGTAATTGGAGAACCAAGCCATTACTGCTAAAAGGGAGAGATTAAATACCTACCAACTTTGTATGAGAATATTGACAATTGAATAAATAAGGAACATGCACAGCAGATTTGATTTGAGGGAATAAATGAAGAGACGACCATTCAGTTAATGGGAAATAATAAATTCCTTCCTCTAAAATTCCTAATATATACTACCCGATGATGCCACCCAAGGCGAAACTGGTTTTACGTAATTAATTAAATCCTCATAAACTGGGAGAAGCCTAAATATTTTCCCCCTCAACCCCTATGCACTCAATTAAAGATGGCTACCACCACAGAAGATATCAACTTAAGTAGGTGCTACATTGTTGAAATTGTTAGGGAGAAAAGTTAAAAGCCCAATCTAAAATGCGTGTTTTTTCACCTCGCACAAAAAGTGCTTACTTCAAAACATGAGCTAAAAAAATCTATAGTTATCTACCCTTTATAGAGTGTGTTATGCTGTGGGTGAGTAATGAGCTACGCTTAGGGCCAGTCTATCAATGCTCAGTCAAATCTCTGACTTACTAATTACTGATCACAATTAGTCAGAGGTTAACTAAAATGTACTTTTAGATACCGTTTATCAATTTTGAAATAACTGCTGACTAACTAATCAGCATTTGCCACGAGAAAAACAGGGGTGAAACAACAACAGCGAAACATTCCCACAAGATCAGGTTGGAACACTGCACAGTATTTAGTTGTTTCCATAGCAACTGCTGGGCACAGCAGTTCTAAACAGTATTTTTTCATTGATTAAGGAAGGAAAACCCAAATGCATCCATGCTGGTAGAATTTATATTGAAATAGTGGGTTGAAGTGTTGATTGTGCTTAGGTTATCTTAGAAGCTCTCATGACCGAGTCTCGTATATCCTACTTATACTAGTGGTTCCTAATGGTTTTACTCAGTCCTAATGGTTTCCAATATGTATGTAGGTACTTTCTGTACTCACACTGCACGAATCTCTTCTATCTTCACCAGCACACAAGAAATGTTCAACGATTCCACCTGGAGCAGCCGGACCATACTTTCCTCTGCATTCACGGTTAGTCCACACAGGAATGTTAACTTCTTGAAGAATGGATGGTTGAGGTCCACCTGTAGTTAAAAATGAAAATTAGCTTTTTTAATGCATTTTCTAGTATAATGACTAGCTTGTTTTGATCATAATTCTCTCCTTCATATTTTGTATAAATTGTTTCAAACACCCTGAAAACCCCATAGTTTATCAAATTGACCTTTTGGGGTATATGTGACTGATCGTTTAAAATTCAAAGAATAGAGTGGCTTTCATTATACAGCATGTTTCACAAGCGAATGTCGAAGACATATCTTGTCTTTGGGATCCAATCATTGCGTGAACTTGAGATGCAGCCAAATATGAGCTCACGATACCTATACTCTCTATGTTAGTAATAGTTATTTATTAGTCATTTCTTGGGATGATAACAATCCTACGTCCACAAAATATCGTGAAGACTGGGCAAAATCCATGTAGGTACATATATGACATGCGACCTATTATAAAATATCTTGGGGCCCACAGTTTAATTATCAATTAAGACATTCTATTAAGGAGGAGAGGGCGAACAAATATACGATTTTTCCCTTATTTCAACAATAAGTTGACTTACTGTTGACTTATGGTATGACAGGTTTTTAATTACAGCTTCCTGGGAAAATCTATATATTTGCCTGTTCTAGATAGCTTATTTTATATTAACTGATCGGACATCTACATTACCGTGTTGTCATAAGAAGCCTATCTCCCCACCCTCCCAACTCAAGTAATAGGTAATACTGATCAATGTTGCTAGCTCAGTTAATGTTATTAATAAAAATAACCTTGATCTTGGCCCTGTTGCACAATAGCTTAGTAATATAAGCAAATTTTACTAGACTGCAAGTTATAATGTTACAAGTATTGATATTTTCTGTTGCACAACAATTCACAAGTCACTAAAATTATTGGACGAATTTTATGTCTCGGTGCTGAAAATATCAGTCAACTGTTCGTCGTGGCGTTGGCAGGTCCAAAAAATTGTAAGAAGAAAGTGTGGTTTATAAAGCGTAAGGTTATACAAATACGGGGCTCATCCTTAGTTTTTTTCAGACATGGGAATTTTTATTTTAAAATGGGAAATGCACATTCTACTATATATGTGGTACTGTTGTGTCTGACGTTGTAATTTCTCTCATCATCATTATGTTCATTACGAAAGGGAGGTATTAAACTAATTTTTAATCTGTAGGCTGAATCCCAAAGTATCACTCGACGCTCCATTTTCTCAAATTGGCAGCTGTTGGCCATTACCTATCAGCATACAATAACAACTTGCAGTGGGAGCCACTAACAAACTGTAGTTATTTTAATGAATTATTTCTGTGACAGTTGACAAAAACATCTTTTTGACGTTTGGGTGTGTCTATGTTGATCACTGAACTGTGAAGAACTATTCGGTACTCTAGAACACCCAGCAATACGATAGACCGCTTGCTCTTCTTTAATATTCTCTGGCCAATTTACCATGCGGGGAAACAGCCAGACACTGAGTCCTGCCACAAATCTTTTAATTACAGTATACTCTGCATTTAACCAATGGTATAGTATAGTCCTCCAACCCACAATCAGCGCAATGCAATACACACCTAGGTACCTACTCGTTCACACTAATGCACCACCATTTCTAGTTCGATGTGCAAGAAGAGAGCCCAATTCATCCACTCCACTTTCACAGGAGACATTCTGAACCTCTCTTTATACTAAAAAATCGCTTGAAAATTTAAATTTTATCCTGGGCGGGTCATGGATTGTTTGAAAATTATCCTCTTCATAAGCCCCAAATCAAACACCATTACTTCCAACATCTTGGAAGCCTCGAATTAATTAAGTTTTAATCAAAGAAATCGTATAGTTACTAATATAATATTGTTGGGAAACTGTTGCTGTGCTAGAGACAGGATTTGTTGTTGTTTTGATCCATGAAATGTTGCTGTCAAGTTGAGTAGATTGAAAATAGTTCTGTGATTATTTTGTTCAATACAATTTACAATTGACGGATTTATTTGGTGTACCTATATTTCTAACAGTGGTGTCAAAAGCGGGACTGTCGGACATGGGAGACAATTAGGATACTAGAGATGAACCAAACCCAGTTGTGGATGGTTAAGGAGTGGACGGATCATAAGATCCACGGAACCCAATGGCTCTGACAATAATGACGCCAGATGCCTTACTCCACCAAATGCTGAGGTAGATAGCAACCAACCTGACATGTATGAAGCGCAAAGGCTCCCAGCTGAAGTGAGAAGATTGCAGCTTGTAGTGGACGAGACCAGAGATGGCATCAACGTTCAACTGAGGGAGTTTTATGAAGATGTGGTTAGAGAATTGCAGATATGGTGAGGTTATGTTAGATGAGAAGGGGACTACCAGGACCAGGGGAGGAGGTCCCAGGTGGAGATAGGTAAGAGTAAGGTAAAGCCAGGATGGTACGATGGCACTACTAGCTGGGGGGAGTACCTTACTAAATTTGAGAGGGGTAGTCGTAGTAATAGGTGGAAAGGTAAAGAAAAGGCTGTGCAGCTTTTAGCTGCATTGCAGGATGCGGCTCTGGCTGTGGTTTCGAACCTGGAACCAGAGGCCTCATTCTCACAAATGGTAGCGGCGCTTGAACAGCAATGTGGGACAACTGGACAGGAGCACCTGTACATGGTACAGTTGAGGGCCTGAGTCCAAGGGCCCAAAGAGGACCTGACAGCCTTTGCATCGGATTTGGAGACTCTGGCTCAGAGGGCTTTACCAGGTAGTATATCAGCAGCCAACAGCGTCATAGCCTTACAGCAATTTTTGATGGCATGAGGAGCATTGAGCTCCGTAAGCTTGTACTGTCCTACCCAACAACAATGGTGAGAGAGGCTGTAGGGTATGCACTGCAAAGCTGGCGCCAACCTCCTACAAGCTAACAGTGGTATCAACCTGCCAGAGTATGTGGTGTAGAGGATGAGGCCCACATAAGGGTAGTGGGAGTAGACTGATCAAGGAGGGATTATGGTGGGTGTTGGCATTGCAATGATAAAAGGCACACAGCAAGGTATTGCCCCTCAGTAGAATGTTGGACATGTCATGAATCTGCCACATGTCCTGCGATTGCCCAAGAAACGGACCACAGTCACAGGAAGAGGGGAATTTATGACCCAAATTGCAGTGAGACATCCCCAGAGCCAGGGAACTGATAGCCTACCCATCATCTGCAGACTCAATTCAGCAGCTTTGTCAGAGGTTTCATCAATGGAACAGCCTGTATTTTGGTGGTCGGCACTGGCGTTTGTGATTGTGGATGGAAGGAGGGTTTGTCAGAACTAGAAGGGAAGAGAGTTGAAAACCGAGATAAGCAGCTTGGGAGGGGCTGATTGAGAAAGCAGCTGTAGGGCCCATTATTTTAGTGAAGAAAAAATATGGTTTGACAAGATTCTGCATCGATTGAAGAAGGCTGAACGAGATGACTCGGAAAGACGCATACCCGCTGCCACATATTGAAGATCTGCTCCTAGCAACGAGAGGCAGCTCGTGGTTCACTTCACTGGACCTGAAGAGCGCCTATTGGCAGGTGCAAATGAAAGAGGAGGATCACCCAAAAACAGCGTTCTGCACACCTCAAGGACTATGGCAGTTCATGGTTGTGCCCTTCGGGCTATGCAACACGACAGAAACCTTCCAGCGAGCAATGAATTGTCTACTGTGCCTGGTGGGAAAGGACCAAGTTAGGGTATACCTGGATGATGTGCGAGCTGACGCAGCGACATTCCAGGAGATGCTAGCCCTGCTACCTGAGCTGTTCCTACTGTTTCAAACTCATGAGCTCGAACTGAATGTGAAAAAGTGCAAGCTTTTCCGCCGCAGTATTCCATACCTTGGGTATGTGATATCAGCTCCTGGTGCAGAGATGGACCCAGAAAAAATGAAATGCATAGCTACTTGGCCCACACCAGCTTTGGCAAAGGAGGCACACAGTTTTGTACTGTTTCGCTCCTATTATTGGCCCTTTGTGCCAGATTTTGCCCACCATGCTGGACCCCTGTACAAACTGGTTGGAGGGAAGGGAAACTTCGAGTGGACCGCGGAATGTGATGAGGCGTTCCATGACTTGAAAAGAGCCCTGATGAGTACACCCGTGCTGGGGCACGCCAGGCCTGACCTACCATACATTGTGGACGTTGAGGCCAGTGAGAAAGCAGTGGGGGCAGTGTTGTAACAGTGGCAAGAGGATGTAGAGAAGGTCCTGGCATATTTCAGTTGGTGTTTGCGAGGCCCAGAGCGGGATTACTGCTTTATGAGGAAGGAGTTGCTAGCCATGAAGTTGGCACTGGAGCATTTCAGACATTATGGGCTGGACAGTGGGGCACCTGTGACTGTACTCACGGACCATGCTTCTTTACAGTGGCTGAAGAATTTCAGGCAGCTTGACTGGCAGATAGCTCGCTGGCTGGGGACGCTGGAGGCATTTAACGTGCAAATGGAATGTCAGGAGGCAACTCACATGACAAATGCTGATGGGTTGTCCCGCAGGCCCTGCCTGCCCCAAGGATGCCAAAATTGCACCAGACAAGAAGAAAAAGACAACCAAATTGATATGAAGGGATTACAGTTAGAGGCAGGGACAGCTTGGAAGGAGGAGCTGAGCAAGGTTCTTGAGGTGGACCAGGAACATTGGTGGGTGCAGGATGGGAAACGTCCTAGCGCGTCTGCGTGCCTAGCTGGCAGAAAGTGGCTTCATACAGGACCACAGCCAAAGCACTCTGGGCCATGTGGCACCAATTGGTAATCCAGGAAGGTGTGCTAAAGTGGCAATGGGAGAATGATGCTGGCACAGAACACATGACTCAAATTGTCGTCAAACGACAATGCCGGCTGATGGTGCTTTGCACTGTGCATGAGTTGGGCCACTTTTGAACCAAGAAAATGATCTCCAAATCGTGACGAAATTTTTGCTGGGAGGGAATGCTTCGGGATGTGAGGGACATTGGTCAAGCCTATGTGGCTTGTAGGGAGGCACGAAGGAAAGGAGCGAAGATGGCACCCTTGCAAGAGTATTGCACAGGGCCATTGGTAATGGCCGTGGACGTTATAGGCCCCTTCCCAGAGTCAGCTCAAGGAAATAGGTACATTATTGTGGCTGTAGATCAGTTCCCGAGTGGCCAGAAACGTTGCTTAGTAGACCACCTGATGTCGAGATTTGGAGTTCCCTGAGAACTGCATACCAATCAGGGCCAAAATATTGAGGCAGATATTTTTGCCGAGACCACAAGGATCCTAGGATCCCACGAAACTCAAACAACGTCCCTTCGAGCCCAGAGCCACGGGGGTGTATAATGATTCAACCATAAACTAATTGACATGTCTTGCAAAGTGACCAAATAACACCAAAGGGACTGGGACGAACACCTCTCATGGGCACTTCTTGCATACAGGGCATCCATTCATCGTCCTATGGGATACTCACCAGCCATGTTAACCTGTGGAAGGACACCTACCCTGCCCGCAGATCCACTAACAGGAATTTCACCAAACCCAGTCAGTACCACAACCTATGCTGAGTCCCTGTGGCAAAAGTTGGATGAAGCTCATGGAGTAGCCTGAGGATCATCGGGAAAGGTGGCAGAAGAGGCAAGAAACGATATGACGTACGTGCCGAGACACAAAGGTTTGGGAAAAGAGATAAAGTTTGGTTGTAAAACCCAGGGAGGAAGAAGGGACTGGCGCCAAAGCTTCAACGGCGGTGGGTTGGGCCGTGTGTCATTGGCAAACAACTGACTGATGTCTTCACGGGCTGGCTCCGCAATGGTTGACAGAGGGTGGTGCACGCTGACCGGTTGCAGGCGTATCAAGAGGAAACAGGAAAATGTGGTGTTGGGAAACTGTTGCCCTGCTGGTTGGTGTTCTGTGATTATTTTGCTCAATACAATTTACGATTGAGGGATTAATTTCGTGTACCTATATTTATAACAATATTTTACTGGAGAAATTTTGCTTGTAGAAATACTATTAGCGTTCACAAATATTTCAATCAACGCTAATAATTTGCAGGTCATTGTTCAACAGTTACTAATAATATTAACAAAATTAACTAATAATATTAACTACCTACTTGCAGTACTATTATAAGTAACTACTTGTAAAAGTCAATTGCGCAACACGAAAACCAAGTTATTAGTACTTATAAACAATAATATTAGTTACTGAGCTATTGTAAAACAGGGCCTTTGAGTTGAAAACTTAGTTCAAAATAATTTTGCATCATACTTTCACTTAAACTTCCCCATCCAATGACAGTAGCGATTTTCCCAGCGTATGTAGCTCCACTTGAAGGTAGACAAATAGCTCGAATCTGCTTGCTGAATGTTACAGGAGATTCCAGAGTGAGGATAGCGATATCATTATACTGAAAAAGTTCAAGATTTATTAATTTGTTTTTAAATTTAGTAGATTAATATCTTTTCTTCTTTTCACTCAACCTTAATAACTCAATCTTAATGATTACCTATTGAAATGTTTCTGAAAACAAAAAGCCTACTTAAAATTTTTCACACTATCATGTTCAACTTGATTGATGTAGAAGCATTTGGGGTAGGTATAAGTATTTCTTCTTTATTCATTCAAGTATTTATAAATAACACTGCAAAAAAAAAAAAAAATGTGTGCCCCCAATAATCTGGGACTGGTCCTGGGGGTTTTCGAGGGTGCTGAATCCGAAGCCCGTTTTTCATGTAGGCATCTAGTTTTTGAGGTGCCCTGCATTTTTGAAAACCAATTTTACATTCAAATTAGTTGTAGTACAAATTACATCACTTGGCGACCTGAAAACAGTTGTGCTATTACCTGCACTATTTCTGCATCAAATGAGACCAACAGCAGCCCTGGAATTGTGATAATTAATTTTTTGATTTTTGTTTGACCAGGACGGTCAAAAATACCATATTTTTAATTTTTCAGTTTTTCATCAAATTGTACCATTCTTATAGAAAATTTAATGGTGAACACATCTACACCACAAATGATAGTATAAAACGCCTCCTCAACATGTTTTTTTTTTTTTTTTTTTTTTTTTGTCAAAAAACGACCGAAAAGACGTGTTTTTTGTAAACATAGGTACCGAGAAAAAATAAGTGGTCAAAAAATGACAAAAAACACATTTTTTCGGTAGTTTTTTGACGAAAAAACAAACGTGTTTTTTGTAAATATGCCGGGAAAAATAAGTTGCCAAAAAATAGCAAAAGACACATTTTTCGATAGTTTTTTTTTACGGAAAAACATGTTGAGGAAGCGTTTTAGACCATTATTCGTGGTGTAGGCGTGATCAACATTAAATTTCTCATAAGGGTGGTTCAGTTTGATGAAAAAACTGAAAAATTAAAAATATGGTGTTTTTGACCTTCCGGGTGAATAATTATAAAAATCTCAAAAAAATTAATTATCACAATTCCAGAGCTGCTGATGGTCTCGTTTGAAGCAGAAATAGCTCAAGTAATGCAACAATTTTTTTCAGGTCGCCAAGTGGTGTAATTTGTACAAGGACTTTGAAAAAACTGTTGGAAAATCGTCAAAACCCGGTGAAAAACCAGGTTTTTTCGGCAGTTTTTTGGCAAAAGTTACGTTAGGGAAACATTTCAGATCCATCATGTGTGGTATAGGCGTGTTCATCGTTAAATTTCCAATAAGTATAGCGCCTTTTAATTGAATATAAATTATCCTGGAATTTTAGTGATTTTTTTTTTAAATGCAGGTGCCTTACCTCGAAAGTTAGACGTCTACCTAAAGAACGGGGTTCGGATTCGGACTCAGCACCCTCAAAAACCCCCAGGACCAGTAGGTACCAGATTCATGGGGGTAGGTACGACTTTGATTTGGGGGGGGGGGGGGGGGTGTTATTAGATTGTTTCTGAAAACAAAAAGCCTACCTACTCAAAACATTTCACACTACCATGCTCAACTTGATTGATCTAGAGGCGTTTGAAGTAAGCTTAGGTCTAGAACTAGGTATAGGTATTTCTTCTACTATATTACTTTATGTATAGATAATGATTATTATTCGTGCAGGTATTTATTGTAAATAAGCACCTACCAGGGTTGTTAAAAAGGAATCTCAATTCCCATTCCTTCAGAAGAAATGTAATTGTGATTATCATTACAATTTCTGTAATTGTAATTGACATTGTAATAACTTTTTCGGATTACAAGTAGGTACATATAAAAGGCTTTCTTTATTACCATTACTTGTAATCAGAAAAAGTAATTTCTATTACCATTACAAGAATAAGAATGGAGTATTCCCATCACATGCCTGTAATCGGATTACAAGTGATGGGAGCTGTAGGTAAGAAAAACGGGAGTTTTCGAGGGAAAGGGAGATTTTATGCAAGTTTTATTGAATTGAACTAAATTCTGAGATGCCGACTATGTTGGAATATCAATAAGCAAATCACAATTTCAATTATAGTTTGGCCACTATGCGAGGGTCTTACGGAAAGTGTGTATCACGGAATTTTTAAAAATCAGAAAAGCATTTTCAAAACCATTTTTAGGTTTGCGCATGCGAGATGGTTATAAAAACCAATCGCAACAAAGTCAAAAACCCGGCAATGCTTTCATTCTCTTCTATACTGGCATACTACTCGCACATTATGCTTATTACACTTTTCGATACAGAAAGACTTATCAACCGAAGGATGTTGAAATTTGTGATTCAAATTGGGAAAAAAAAGGATCATTCATAGATTGATTAGCGAAGAAATTCGGTCTGGAGCTCACTCAGATGATAATAGAAACTTCAATTATTTCAAATTAGGTAGGTACCTAATTATTTGATAGTCTCTCCTCCACTTATTATCAACTACCCACATGTTGCTACCATGACTAAGTTTGCCCGTCTCACGGTCCTGCAGATTCCAATCACGGGCCATCCTAAAGACATGAAACATGTCAAATGGGGAAGAAAAATATAATTGGATTAGTATTTATTTAAGTTATTTCTCCACATAGTCACCCACCCCCTACATCAATAGGTACCTACACTTTTTGTCACTTTAACTCAATTTATTCAACCACCTTTTATAACACCTGCCAGTATACTTAGCCCAACACAAATTATGAGGGTTTTTGTGAATTTTCGTAGAAAATGGATCTACTGCAATGGCTCCAAAAATTTTAAAATGAAAATTTTAGAAAAATTTCTTCATTGAAATCCGTTTTGGGACATTATGAAACGAAGCCTAGAGTTTAACGCTTATATATATATATATATGTCCAACGAGACGTTGACCCCCTGTTAAAATCGTTATTTGTGGATCAAAAAGAAGATTTTTTTTCAAACTTCATGTTTTTTGTGAGAATCTCAGAAATTACAAAATTGCGCAGCGCGCAATTGCGCAACTATGCGCAACCAACATCAACTTTGTTTTTTCAAATAGGAACCCCCCTTTTTTATTCCATATTCGGATCCTATACACGATTTCATGAAGGTTTGACACCTCCTTCTATTTTTTCGGCCTCGTGCAACTCGTTCAGCAAGCGCTCAAAGTTGCGCAACCCTACGGTTGCGCCGAAATTCGGATGTACGAAGTACCCAAGTATGACACATTAAATTTCATTGTTTTTCGAAACTGAGTCACGTGGTGCTATCCGTTTTTTCCATTTGACTAAATGTCAACGCTTTACAGCCCAAAATGTGGTTATTTTAAGCAATAAATAGTCTTCCGAGGTGTGTGTTGAATTTTCATTGTTATTAAACGCTGATTCGCGCAAGTGCAACTAATTTTTTTTCCTAAGTTTCCAAGAGAAAAATGAATTATTCCTTGCGAGTGAATAGACGAGAGGAGTCCAAGTATCATCAAAACAGAGGTTCAAAGTTGGGATGTAAGATGTTTCTGGAAAGTTGACGTTTCCTGCCAAATCATGAAGGCGATTTATCGCTTATAAGCTAAGAGTAAGCTTATTATTAGAATAAGAATAAGCTGGGAAGAATAAGCTTATTCCAATGAACCTGGAGGCTTATAAGCGATAAATTGCCTTCATGACTTTTTTGTGTCCTGAGAAAGGGGAGAGGGCTGAGATCCTGATCTCTGGAAAGAGCTGGCAAATGAAATCCAGGGAGATGTGCAAGACTTAATATAACCTCCTCATAGTTTCAAAGTTGGAAATTGCAGATGTAAATTCTCCACGACCTCTCTGGGGTCCCAGCCTTTTGTACAGAAAGCGGACCATAATTTAAAAGATAACTGGTACTGTCTAATTGTCGAAGAAGCTAAGGATTTAGTCAGTGTTTAAATTACGTCTGAGGGGATTCCCTTTTTTAACCATGCCTCCCTGATAATACAGCCACTATAAATTGCAGGTGGTGCAGCGACCACAGACTGTCGTTCCTGGACTAATCAGAAAGAAGGCCGTTAGATGGGCCGAAGTGTAGGAGTTCCGAATCCAGCATGCATTTGAAAATGGAATACCACGGTTGCACCAGCCAATTGGGTGCAACCACAACGCATCTAGCGCCTTCGGCTCTAATTTTCCTTAATACCCCTGGCATCAGTGCTGGAGGGAGGACCGCATAGAAAAATTCATTTTCCCAGGATTGGTTAAACGCGTCAACCCCAGATGAGCCCTCCTCCGGCCAGAAAGAGAAAAAGCAAATGCATTTATGTAGTCGTGCCTACTGGAAAAGGTCGATTGAGGGGGCTCCTAGCCTTTCAATTATAATATTATGGGCGTTTTGGTGTAATTCCCATTCCGCTGACCTTGGACCTATTCTTGATAGCTTATCAGCTACTCCATTTTCAGAAGTTGCTGTGTATTTAGCATGAATCCACAAGTTCCTTTTCTCACAAAAGCCCCATATCTGTTTTGCTACCTCATGCAGGTGAGGCAGAGAAACTGATCCCATTTTTTTTTATTAAGGCTACCGCTGTCATGTCATCTACTCTCAACAACATGCTGCGTGAGGACCATTCACTTGCAAAGTGAAATCGAACTTCTCAGACAGCTCCTTCATGTTGATGTGCCAATATATGTGTTGGTCTCCCCACCAACCATTGACATTATGAGGAGGGCAAACACCTCCCCAACCTAAATCTGAGCTATCCGTCCAGATTGTACAATCATAATAGTCATTTCGTATCGGATTAGGTTCCCTGTCTACTGCCTGTAGCCACCAGTGTAAATATGATCTAGCTAGATTTGAAAAGACGCAATTGGCGAAAAAATCGCCTAGGTACTAAATGTTTCAGAGCTTCTATTTTCACCCTCTCTAAATGAAGTAAATGCAACGAACTGTATATAACCGCTGGCGAGCATGAAACTAAAAATCCTATTTTACGTGCTAGTTTCCGAATGGCTAAGGATTTTGGTCTTAACGTGCCATTGGCTAAAAATTTTAATCGGGATGTTTTATGCCCATCGTCATTGTGAGAGAATTAAATTCAAAACCGAGGAAGGTAAATTTGGTTGCCGGTGTTAAGTTGCTTTTAGTATCATGTATTATGAATCCTAAATCGGCAAATGATGATGTTGTGATCTGCAAAGAACGTAAGCATGCTTCCGGGGATGACACAACGAAAAGGCTGTCATCTAAGTAGCTAATTGCATTAATTTGTTGTTCTTGTACTTTAGCCATTACTGGTCGAAGTAACTTATGAAACACAAAACGTGCCGAAGCTAATCCCATAGGTAGTGCTGTGAATACGTATGTTCTACTACCCTGGATAAATGCTAAATATTTTTGAAGTTCCGGATGAAATACGCATCTTTCAGATCGAGGCTGGCCCCAAAATCTCCCTCAGATAACAGAGATAAGACTGAACGGTACCTAGTCGTTCATTTTAAAGTGCGATAAATCTAAGAATTCATTCAATTTTTGCATTTGATAACCAAACGATCTGAGCCCAATTTTTTAGGAACTACGAAGATTGGTGAGACAAAACAAGGTGAATCATTTGGCCAGACTTCCACAACCCCTTTTTGCAGTAATTCATTAACTAGGGTTGTCACCTTTGTTTTATTCGAAAATATGGATTGAGAATCTAATGGTAAGATCAAGGGGGGGTTTCCGGGCAAAAGGCAACTTGTATCCGGAAACCCAATACAAAAGAACAGATGAAGTTGTAAAGTATTTCCAAAGATGTACAAATTTTGCTAATCTCCCCGCGAAAGGAGAAATCCTGTAGAGTTAGTGCCGGCGAGCTTGCCTCCCTACAAAGGGGTGGCCCTGAACCTTGGTTCCTCCTGAAGTCTTTGGGGGCAGTGCGGCTGGAGTGGGAGCTCGCCGGACGTCTCCCATTTCCCTGGCCTGAAGAGGATGGAACAGGTTGAGCCTTCTTTTTAATTACTGGCCTGGGAGAGGGTCCTCTCGGACGTTTTATAGTGGATCTCTTGATCCTGTCCTTATCAGAGACCGATTGGACCCATTTTGATGCTGCCTCGTCAAATAAAAAGGTCTGGCCCCATGGTTGATGGTTGGCCGTAGCCCGGTAGTTTGGTATTAAATGTTGGATCAGACGATTTTTCCGAGACCACGACTCCTGGACAAGGTTTGCCGTGATAAAGTTAGAAGTATCCCAAAGTGCCGAATAAATCGGACGCTGATCCTCCTCGGAAACCGGGAGACACGACACAGTATTCATAGCCTCGGCCACTGCAAGTAGTAAGTAGCTCAGACCGTCGGGCCGACTCATCAGCTCTTGTGGCATAGGCTGGAAAACACTCGATGAGGTTCGGAGCCAGTTGCGGGGTAGAATTGCCGATGCATGGATGAAAGTATCATATTTAGATTGGAGTTCAGTGTTGACCGATTTCTCCAAACCTTTCCTCATGGTGTCCCGCCATTTTGGTTCCACTGTAGGGTGGATAAAAATGGGGGTGACCGGGAGACCCTCGTATATGCCCTTGACAGATCTCAACTGTTGAGGAAGGACCGGAACTGAAAGAGGTTGTATGTCAACTGACACTGGTGCGGATGAAAATCCGTCAAAAACTTCGGAGGAGGCTGAAGACGCATTCCTAGACGAGGGGGAGGCCGAACACATCAAGGTTGATGAGGATGCCTAAGGAGACGGCAAACGGGAGAAGTCCCATCCAGTGTCTACCCTTGCGATGGCTCTTGAACCGTTCTTGACGTCTTGAAGAAGACTTATGATGACATTTCTCAGAACGATGCTTTCGACAGTGACTCCTAACCCAGTTTAAGTCGTGTGACCTGGCCCGGTTAGAAAACGTCCGCATGGGTATTTCGGTGAATGATGACGTAGAAAAATGCCGATCTTCATCGATTCTTATATCTTGAAAAGGGTGAAAAGGTATCTTACTCGTCTGGCGAACCAGTGGAGGAGCCTTGCTCGCGGGACGAATAGCAAAAACCAAGCTATCCAAAGCGGCAGTAGGTACCAACACTGCGTCGAGGCTCCGCATTTGTAACTGAATTATGGCCAGGACTGATGGGAGATATTCCTGCTGACCTTTATTTTGTAGGATGAAAATCCTTACCGTTTTTGGTCTCTGCTGCCTCGAGTTACTGTGCTTTGCTCACCGGTCTCATGGAGTGCTTCAGTCAGGTTGTGCAAAGCACTGTTATGACACCCGCGGGCGAAGCCTCTTACAGCCAGAGCGCTGTCATCCAACTTAGTCGGCATCTTAGAATTTAGTTCAATTGAAATACATTACCTGCATAAAATCTCCCTATCCATCGAAAACTCGCATTTTTCTTACCCACAGTTCCCATCACTTGTAACCCGATTACAGGCATGTAATGGGATTACTCCATTCAAATTCCTGTAGCTACTTAATGGTAATCGGAATCGCAATTACTTTTTCTGATTACAAGTAATGGTAATTTTTAAAAAACTATTACCATTACGTGTAATCCAAAAAAGTAATTGCAGTTGCCATTACTGGACTTGGAATGGTAATTGCAATTTACTTTGGATGTGATTTTTAGTTCGAAAGCTGGCATTCCGATTTTTGACTTTGGCTGGTGTCAGCCCTAGGTGAATTTCCATTAAAACAGGAAAGTAATTTAAAAAGTAATCATTATTTAAAGCAATCATAATTACCTCCCAACTCCGGTACCTACCTATTCATTTATTGAAGTATTCATTCGTTTCACAAAGTGCTTAAAAATACATCAGCACAATTGACGATATCATGAAAAGAACCTCGTTACCTATCTAGGTTGTTGAATGTTTAATTTTTTGCACTTTTACTTGGGAAGAAGAGTTAAATTAACGAATTATTAAACAAATATCTCGATTTTTCTACTGCACTTACCAGAGTCGTTGAGTCAAATCCTCTATGTCTGACCACTCTTTTCACCTTTTTCACCAAGTGCCTCGTTTCCTGTGTACTTTTTATGTTATGGTCTCCAAGATGCACAGTAAGTCGAGCTACGTCCCAGGCACTCATGCTGCCAATGATACAATTCTGAATTAATACATAATTTGATTTTTCTTCTGAGTCAAGTAAGGTTGCGTAAGTCTCGAGCTGATTGCTAAGCCAAATAACTATTAATAAGCACTACAACAAAACCTAGTGCTTGGTTAATAGAATTTAAGTGCGATTGAGATCTTACGTGAAGGACTTATTCATCAGATCCACTAATGTTAGTTTCAAGGTTGAAAATAGCTAGAACATTGAATCAAAACGGCAATATCGCATGTTCTAAGAGTTCCTTATAATTTTAAGTTTTTGTGAAAGTGAGAATAGTGGCAACTATCCATTCATAGCTTTGATCCAACAAGGACAAAAGGGCGCCCTAAAGGAACTCAGAGCTCGAAATTGCGTTCCAGCAAGGTAATGGAGTTGAGAGCTCCGTGTTCCAACAGATCTTAGAGTGCCCCCAGAACTGCTGCGTGGGTCCGCCCCACACTTTTGACGGGGTCTAATCGAAAGCTCTGACCCCTACGCATGCGCATAACCTGCTACCCTTGGGTAAACTACATTTCCGCGTAACCTTCTCTAAACTGTTTTCACATTCTCTACAAAGTTTGTTACCTATCATATCTCTCTCCGAAATGTGCCAACAAACACGAAAGTGGGCGTCCTTGGAGCTAACCCAACGGCAACTCTGGAAGAGCCCCGGGGGTCGCTCTCGATGCGTTGTTGGAACAAAGCTTATGAAACCTACTATAATACCTATTGATGTGCCATTACAGGTTAGAGTGCTTTTTAACAAAAGGAAGGAATATATTGGCTAAAAGATTTGAATTATTAATTATCTACCATGTAGATGGTTAATTGGCTTACCAATGAAACATACTTACTGGGCAACACAATGAGCAGCTGTTAATATATGGCTATTATCAATCAGTGATCCTCCACAAAATTGTCTTCCACTGTTGAAGAGAGCAACCTAAAATTGAGTAAATTCAATAAAATACTTTTGATATTTAGTCAATTATATGTTATACATATAAGAATACCTAGGCACCCTTTCAGGAGGTATACCATAACCAACTCATTTATAGGAATAAAGGAAGATCAGTTGGAAAACTAGGTAGAGTTCAAAACCAACAATGACACACACCACATTCCATTCAAATGGAACCTTCAAAAAAGCTAATGAAAGTAAATGTTAGTGGTAAATAACGTGGTTTGTAATTATTCTTTTTTTTTTTTTAATAACTGCTTTGGAATGTTTACCTTTTTACTGATATAGATGTAGATGTCAGTAAAGGGGAGAATGAGGAGACGATTTAATAATAACTATAGAAAGTCACAAAATGTGACGTTGTAAATGTTGCTAAGGCAATTCCTAGGATGGCGTGGATGGCAAATAAGGAAGAGGAAGAAGAAGGAAAGTGAAGGGGATTCTTCACAAGAATGCCATTATTGAGATAGGTATAATCTTATATAACTCAATGTGTACCCACTGCATAAAAATATCAGTGTTGAATATTATGGGAAAAATAAGATTTACTGACAATACCAACTGGCACGTAAGTTCCAATTCAATTTATATTACTTGTCCATATCATATTGTATGTGTTTCAGAAAGAATAAAGACCAATACTGCATGGTGAAGGGTGAGGGGGGGGGGATATTTTCTAGATATTACTTACTATCCATGGCCATTCTCCTAGGTCAGCATTTTGACCACCAACGATTCTTTCTTGGTCTTGATATCCATTCTTAGCCCCACATTGTTGATTCGTCACATCAACTGACGGTGGTCGAGTTGGTGGTGCTGCGGTCACAGGTGGTTTGGTGGGAGGATATCCCGGCCATTGGGAGGGTGGTCTGGCTGGTGGCCTCGTGGGTTGTGTGGCTGGTGGCCTAGTGGCTGGAGGTCTTGTTGCTGGTGGTCGAACTGTGGGGCGGCTTGTGGTTGGTGGCTGAGGCTGAACGATCCCAGGATATCCGGGGGATGGAGGATGAGTAGGTAGTGGGGGAATTGTGTGGTCTGGTGGGTGAGTGGGAAGCGGAGGTGGCCAGTTAGGAGGCACAGGATTAGAAGGGCGAGAGCCTTCTGGAGGATATGGGGGCACTGGTGGTGGAGATGGCGTTGTTGTAGTAGTAGTCACCTCGGAAGTAGGCTTGTCACAGCAAACTCCAAACATCTGATGAAAATGTTTCATATGAGTTGTGTAGACCTTACAACTTATCGTTAACCATCTATCAAAAGCTTCAAATTGTTTCCAATATATTTACTTGATTAATTTCGATAATGCTTTTATTTAATTAAGTTAAGATAGGTAGAGCGATAGTAATGATACAGTTAGTTATTGAGCAATGTTGCAGTCCCTAGAATCGATCATTTGATTACTCATTACTTTTAAGAGATGTTTTTATTGCCAAACAGAGTACATACCTGCCTACCTATCCACTTGACAGATTTGAAAATCCAGGAATTATTTCAGAATGGTTCAAAACTGATTTCCATGAAGATATTTTTGGAACCATTGCAATTGCTTCATTTTCTAAGAAAACTTGCTAAACCTGTAAAAAAGCTTCAAAAAATCCAAAAACTTTTTTGAATTGCAAAATATGATTTAGAACAAGGTTTTTACCATAAAATAAAGTGAACGATTTCTTTGCATTCAGTGCTCAGATTTCAGAACACTGCAACATATAATATAATACGACAATTTAGGAAAATTCGTTCATACGGTTATGCTGCATGACTGGAACTTTTTTCCTCGCCGTTCTTTCTACATCTAATTTTTCAAGTTGAACCGAATGAATCCTCTCGGATAGGATTTAGGATGATCCTCTCGGTTTTTTTACTCCGTAAAAACCGAGTTTCATTCATTAGATACCTAGGTACTAACATAAAAGCAACCAAAAAGAATTAAAGAAAAACTTATTAGTTACTTAACGTGTGGAATTCGGTTGTTGAGTCAGGAAGATCTGAGGGTGTTACTTACCTACTATTCGACTAAACTTGAAAAATTTGATTGAATTCGACCAAAAAATTCTTCAGTTCACGGAGCTTGGGAAATTTGGCTTATTATTTATACCTTCCGTGCATGTACCTACCGATTGTAGGTTTGTATGCTGTGAGTATGATATTCCACAAAACCAGTTAAACATTAAAACAACGATGGTTTAATGGACTTCCATGTTGTTGAATAGAATGTTAGTTAAGTGCCTAAATGAATACAATTTAATGAAATGGGTGCACGACCTGCATACCTGTTTACCTGTTGCTGTAAAGTATGTACACGTATCGTACATCCCGAGCACCCATGTCTCCCAATTATTCAACTCTGGAAGTTTGAAGTATGGAAAGCACTGACGGAAGCTGGTGCAGCGACCGAAATTGCCCTTGGATGTGTAGCATGGCCCAACTGTGATTTGTGGCCAGTTGGAAAATTGTCTTTTTGCCCTTTCCTCCACTGAATTGGGAGAATCTCGGTCGCCACCTGAAACATTAAACCATTTTAAATGTAGATGAGATATCGTACGTACCTAACTGAAATTTATCAATAAGTATGTACTTATGCATTACTTACGAGTATATGAATTCACTTCATCAATATTCGAAAGAAGCCACTTCAGCATCCTCTAAGTTTTAGCATAGGTAATCAAATTCAAATAGATCATTGGCATTGGATTGTATCTCCAAGGATGAAGCAATGGGATTCTGTTGTTCTGGGATTACGCATCGGTATCTATTAGTGTAGGGTGAGTACCTACGGTTGCTGGAGTGGGTTTTTCATGAATGTGCAAGCACTGTCGTTTGACTTGGTTCGTTGTCTCAGACTGTCTACCCTATAGAATTACTCTGAGTTCCGTCTCTAACTAGCTTCCCAATTTGAGTAGATGAACATTTTAAAGATTGATTTGGGATTCCATGTTTGCCCATGCGAAGTGAATACTATAATCGAAGAGTTAGGTATAGGTATGCCGGTAAATCCCAACAATATTAATAAATTGGGCAGATGAATGAGGAGCCATACATTATCCAAATAATTCAACTTATTGTGCACAAGCGGCGGTGCACACTTCTCCGGTGCTTGAAAATTTGAAATATCATAGCAAGAAAACTAAGTGGTTACCTACCTATATACCTACCTACTTATCTACAGGAAAGAGCGGTTGTTGTTGAATGTCTTATAATGACATCTAATCCATTAAAAATAGTACAAGTATCTTTTTCACGCCGATGGGTAACTCTCAATGAGCGGGCCTAGATAATCATCTATTAATCTTAAACTAGATAAAAGGTAGCCACTGCGTATGCGCAAACGTGGAACTCTTGAAACGCATAACTTCTACTTTTTACCTGTTTCCCATGAAACTTTCAGCAATTATTCAGGTCAGTCTGTACACGGTCCCCTGTTAATCCCAATGCAAGGGGATCAATGGTAGCCACCGCGTGTGCGTAATAAGTTGAATTATTTCAGAATATACCTACCTATAACTTCCTCATTTTTCAGTAAATATTTCTGCCTGGCAGTTGGCAAAGAGGTTTTCATCCACCATATCTAAACAACAAAGTCCCAACAAGTTAAAAATTTTTAACTTTGTTTTACAACACAAAGTGTTTTGCAAACACTTTGTAATGTGTTTGCAAATATTAATGAAATTCAAGTGTATTTTTCAGCATAAATTTGTTCATAAATTGTTTAATGATATAGTTCCTTGTTATATATACATACATATGAAAAAGTTTAAACTCTAGGATTCGTTTCAGAATGTCCCAAAACGGATTTCAATGAAGGCAATTTTCGAAAATGTTTATTTTAAAAATTTTGGAGCCATTGCAATAGCTTCGTTTTCTACGAAAATTCGCTAATTAATAAATCGTCATTCCTCAGAGTTTCTGCAAAATTTAGAGGGGATTTAGAAAGCCAACAAGTTAGAGTATTGATATGCCCCATAAAAACAGGGAAAAAATTAAAAGGCTTTGAATCAAAACCAGCTATGACGAGAAACTGACCAAGGTACACGTTCTTCCCCTACTCTGGATATGAGCTCTAGGAATACTAAAAAATACTGTCAAATAATTGTAGCGATTTTGAAGTTTCTACACGAAAATCAATTGCGCCTTTCAAGTAAGGATGGACAGTGTACATGTATGGAAAATGGTATGAAGCCTCGCTCCACATGTTTTCAACAGTTGCAGGCAAACACATTAAGCGTAAGAATGAATCGTGAGATATGTTCCTGCTTATGTTTATAGCACAGAACTTGAAATCAGCAAGTGAGTTTTTTCTTGGACTGTAGCTCACATTGACTTTTTTAAACTCTTTTTATATACCTATATAGTTTTCTTCATTTTTTTAATTTTGCATTTATCATAGGTGCCTATTTAATTTGTTGAATCTACTACACCAACCTTCAGTTTGACGATACCTCAGTATCTGTGGCAGGTAATGAAACGATTTGGTTGCATTATAATTGAGAGATAGGTAGGTAATTTAGTAGCGTTGTAATTCATTATCAATTCTAATCATATTTATGTCGAAATTTTGTAATAAAATATTAGGTAGATACCTTCTTCTTCCTCTTTTTATTATTATAAGTAGCTATCTACCTACTCTGCTGAATCAGAAAATGCCATGATTTCGAAGTTCCTGTAAACTTAGTAAATTTTAAACAGCCAGATTTTATAATTTCCGCCGCAATTCTCGAAGGAAATAATAAAACTCAACCCACCGGCTCCATCAGGCCTTTCTTCTCGAGTATACCTGGATAGGTACCGTCCAACTCGTTTGAAAATTCACATAAGGCCAACGACCGTCAAGCCAAGCAAAATCAGGCCCGTAGGAAAGCGGAGGTTGGGTGTGGGACCTTTTTGTCCTATTGGCGAAAGAAACGGCTCCATTATCCCCTTTTTATGAGAATCAGAATAGAGGACGGCCCTCCACTTTTTATTCCAATATGTGGTGGAATGTCAACCGCCCACTAAATGAAAAAACGAGCGACCAGGCCATGAAACCTAACGCTCTGCTCAGTAGGAACGTGGGTACATCGCTGTACCTACAGACTGCCATATCAGTAAATATCCCTTATTAATCGGATGACAGTCAGAAGAAAATAATGATTGTCAGAAGAAAATACGAATAATAAAGCTAGCGTTATGAGTGGAATTCAACAGCTCTAGTCATGCAGCATGATGGTATTAACGAAATTTAAAAAATTATCTATCTTATTATATCAATGATAAATGGCTTGAGCACTTCGAGTTCAAAGGAATTTTACTATCAATTTAAGAGCAAACAATTATTCTTAATAATAATCTACTACCTATTCAAGGAGAGGTTTTACGTTTTCATCTTTTTTAGCAGTTTTGAGAGGCTTTTTAGCACATTTTAATATATTTTAAGTACATTTTATAACCTAATTTTGTGTATCAAATATGTAATGTTCTACTTTATAGTTACCTAATTAACTTCATTTTCTGCTAAAAATTTAAATTTAACAATTTTTAGTCGTTTTTGACATTTTTAGTATTTTTTCAGTACATTTTTTGAAACGAGACCAATTTAATATGCTCAAAAATTGCTGCCCTACGAACTCTCTTTTTTGCAAAAGAACGGATTTTTTAACTCAATCCTAAGGAGAGGCATTGTCTGGAATGGTACACACACATACGTGCACACACACACACACACACTCTCTCACACATATATACATGCCTATATATATATTTCTTCGTATGTGTAATTTCAAACGATAACCCTCCTTAGGATTGAGATAAAAAATCCGTTCTTGTGCCCAAAAAAATCAAGCTTTCCAAATGAATAGAGGAGTTCGTTGGACAGCGCTTTTTGAGCAAATTAAATGATTGAAACTTTGAATGACTAATGTTACAATAATTTGCAGGTACATTGGTACTGAACCATATCGGGAGCCAATCCCCGAAATATTCTCGAAAAAGGACTACTTATTTGCGGTTCAGTCACGAGGATCTATAATATATTTATATTCAGAAGGTGGGCGGTTCGTTTATATACGGCATCTGCCTCAAAATCCTATCGCCACTCATTTACATACTACATCCTGCAAAATCGGGAAATATTATAATCGATGATTTATAAAGATGGAGGAGTTGACAGCGCTAGTTCGCGAAACCAGCCATTGATTTGACCTGGAGGCTTAATGGGTTGTTAACTGCCTTTCAGTTTGAGGATGCCCTATTCGATGAATATGGATAGCAGAAAGAGGCAATTTCGTCGTTATCACATAATTCGGTGAAAGATGATCGTGAACCAGAATGGATGGCTTCATCTTTGGCGAGAGAAGGGACTCTCGAAGACTGTGAAAGATATCTCTTGCCTTTTTTTCACTCGCGAAACGGGATTGCGAGGGTTAATGCCCTTAGGAGTTGACCGCGGATCAGAGTGGTAAACAAACAGTGTTGTGAAGACGGCATTTGCGAAATGTGGTTCCACAGAGCAAGATTATATACTCCACTTTTCTCCGTTTTCAGGGCGGACTGTAATCTCATTAATATGTAAATTATTCTTAATCGTTCTCCCTACCTTCGCCACTGCACGGTAGGTGATTGCCTACTGAACTCTTTGGCTGTGCTGTAGTTCGTAGGGTGGACATCATCCGAAAATTTGATCTAAGGCTGTCACAAAATCATTCTTCCAGTCCAGATCTGTAGCCTCCTACCTATCTAGCTCTCCATGTGTATACAGTGACTCACGCAGAAACCCACCGAAATTATCTCAGTTTTGTTGGCAGCACTACTTTAGGCTGTGAATTACAAATTCTCTGTACCTCCTTCCCCACTCCTAGGGAGCGGAAAGCGACTTCCATTTGTATTTATAAACTGTTGAAGAAAATATTAGGAATTCATCAGTGAAAAGTGTGGTGTCCCACAGACACCTTCACAAGAAAATATTGGGTGTCTCCTGTACACTGTATGGGTGTACAAACATCGCTAAGTGACATTTGAGGGCTTATGATGGGTACCGTGAAAAAGGGAAATATCTAAGCAATTCCTCTCGAATCGAAAACCCGGATCGTGTTTGTATCGGTTTAAATTAGAATTGATCCTACTATGCTTTGTTCCCCCAAAACAAGAATGAAGCCACCCTTTTCCTTTCCACTATACATCACTCAAAGGGGTGGAATGATGAAGAAAATATGATCAAGATAAACTACTTCTGTAGTACCTACAACTTAAGGGGGCGTGTCTACGCTGTCTAGCTTGGACTAAAAGTGTGTAAATTATTCAGCAAGTCGACAAACATGGCTAGTGCCCACGTTCTTTCGAATACTGAATACATCAGTAATTAACAGCTTCATCTTGTAGGTACTTATGTTTATGAAAATCCAGGAACAGATCGTTTTGACTTCATTGAAGAGATAGTGTTGGATCTACTAAAACCACATTTGCGATATCACCTCGAATCAGCTACTTTGCAGTCTATTTGCCGCCAACTTATCTCTGAAATGCTACTAACGTGATCAGACCCCTTAAATTTTCTAGGACGAACAGTATGAAAAGAAGAAATAGTATACGCCCATATTTAGAGAAACGTGTTACGAACTTACGTATAGGAACGTGCATAAAATTTAAAGTCCCTA
The DNA here is from genome assembly GCA_030762985.1 of Adelphocoris suturalis. Taxonomy (NCBI): domain Eukaryota; kingdom Metazoa; phylum Arthropoda; class Insecta; order Hemiptera; family Miridae; genus Adelphocoris; species Adelphocoris suturalis. The sequence continues at coordinate 16,529,794 of CM061045.1, read as the reverse complement.
TTTGTCTAGAATGCTCGCGAAAATGTATGATGTTCGTTGTTAGAAAAATTGTGGATAATTTTTACTTTTTCTTCATCTTTGCACGTTTTACGAAAAGGGGTGTTGTTTTGAGATTGTACCAATGAAAGATTCTACCTCAGTACATGATTGTATAGACATTTTCTGCCTTCAGTAGGCATAGTTCCTATTATCAGTAACTTTTAATAATTTCTATAAAAAATGTCTTATTTTTCTTTGCGCGAGAATGTTAATTATTGAGTTTAAGTTTACTGTTACATTATATCTAGTCGAGTTTACCGATTCTAAGGGAAAATACACATGTAAAAATATTTTGGGAACATAGTGGATTTTATGATTCTTCTACATTTAAAAAGTGAAGAAATAAAAAAATAATAATAAAAAATAAATAAATATAATGTAATAAAAAAATTATGCCCCATTCACCATTAAACCGCTGAAATTCGTCAGTAAGTGTTATTTTAAGAGGTCAGTGTCTGGCAGACACTGTATACCCACAGGTCTTTGAAGTAGTAATATACACATGGAAGAGAACTTTTCATTGTTATAATCGATTTCGACGGATAGGTCATCATCAGTTACCAATAATGTGTCTACAATTGTAAGTTTCAGTCAAATTTTAGAGCACCGTAAAATTATATAAGTAATACGATAATCTTTGAAAATTCGCTCATATGATCATGCTCCATGAATGGAACTTTTCTTCAGTAGATTGCTGCTATCAGGAAGGGAAATTCTTTTATTGTTAACAGTCAAAAAATATGCGGAGTTTATGCAGGAAAGATCATTTTATCTTTCCAACGGTATACCTACTCAAATATGAATGTAAAGAGTAAATTAAGGCGATGCTAATGAAAAAAAAGGGGGGGGGGGGGGGATCTCAAAACCGTCAATAACTTGGAAAATAAGGGTTTAAAAATATATATTATGAAGTAATTTTTGGTGTAAATCAGTTGTTGATTCGACCTCTCAAAGGACGTACATAAGTTATGCTGTACCAAGTGTATTGAATCTATACCAGTAGGAATGCATCTACTTCTATTAAATATATACATTTATTTAACATAACTATTCATATATTGATGGTACCTATTCATTTGTGATTTTATTCGCTTCAATGATCCTACATTATTTTCAATCCCTACCTACCACGAAAACAAGAATAATCTCCCTAAGAAACAACCAAACCTTAAAAACTATGAAGAAGAATTTTAATCTGGAAATTGAAAAAAAGAAAGGGAATATTGAGGAAATCGTAAATCTATTGAAGGAATATTTCATTACACCCTGTACATAATGCTACATGCATAACTAAATGCTACATTATGTAATATGCATATCTGGTTTGGTAGGCTGCTACCTACTGTTAATCATAAAATACTAATTCCGGCTGTACCTATATCTGATTGGGAAATACAGTGTGATAAAATCCTTAAATAAACTGAAGAACATAGTTGATGAATTAGCAGCTACTTGGAATTGAACGGTCCGCAGTCAGTTTTGAAGATGGTATCAAAGCTGAAGACAATAGGGATGAGATAAGAAATCCGAGGCAAGATATTAATTTGCAGGTACCTTCTTCTCGGACAGCAGTAGGCTGAGCAGGAGCTGCGAGTAATAAGCGTTTATGGGTCGGGTTATAAGAACGAGATGCCCTGAGGGGTTCGATACACCAATCATTCGCCGCCACTCCTCCCGGCATGTAGGTACCGGTACCTTCTCAAATTTTTCAGAGATCGAATTCGGAGAAGAATTTCGATGGGGTAATCCCGTGATGACGAATCCTCTTAGTCATTCGTTTGGTGTGCTCAAATAAAGAGAGAGGCCGCTTGGGGGCAACCTCAATCACTGGAATGAAAGAGAGGGCCATTATTTGGCACGCCATTTCGAATTTGTGAGTGTACATGACTTGTTTGACCAGGATATGTGGCGTGGCTTAAAAACAAAAGAGTTCCAGGCGTGCAGCATGATCGTATGAACGACTTTTCGTAAATTATCATATTGTATAATGTTAAATTGTCAACTATTAGGTAATTTTATAGTTTAGGAACCGAATTCCAAACAAGAGAGCAATTGCAGATACGTAGGTTCTAATGCACCAGAGCCAGGGAAAAGTCTAGGAAAAGTAAGGTTGATAAGTGGAACAAATTCATAACTTTCTGAAAATTGGCTCAGATGTTTCTTACATTTTCTTGAATAACATAGTGAGAGTTTATAAGAATATAAGGAGTGGAGGGGGGTATGAGGAGGAGGGGGGATTAGGTTAAAAAGATAGTTTTTCGCCTGTTTTGACTTTTATTTAGGAAACTATTAACATTTTCGCATTCACAACTATTTAATATTCTTGTATCTTGTACGGTTAGCGAGTTGTTTTGTTAGCCGCCAACTCTCGTTCTGGATGGGCTTTTGGTGTGGAGCGCATCCACCTATTAAGCAATTAACAGCCTACTCATATTCTTTGAGACATTGTTTCATCGGGGATGTATCGTATTACTCTACATTCACATACCATTAATATCGATATTTTGTACTTTATCCATCAAGTACTGTTACATAGGTCTCTTTTTTTATTATGCGGAAAAGGTGAAAAAATGAAACCATGAATGTAGGTACAATTTTTCCTTCTCCATAACAATAAATATAAACTGAGAAAGAAAAAGAATAGAATTAAAAAAAAAATCAGAATGTATGTTTGGATAATTATCATAGTTATTTAATGGAACATATTTATTATTTTGAACATTTTAATTATAAAATATCAAGTTTCTCGACGTCATGAGAAATCAAAGATTCGTGGATATGTTTTCGGGTTGTAAATGTGCTTGGGTCAGTAGCTAATCCAACTAATCAGGATGGAGCCCGAAATTTCATTCGTCACCTAGAGTCCCAGATAGGGAACAAGCCTATCGAATTTCGACTTCCTACAGTGAATAGTATAAAATGTAGAATACTCAGCTAATCAAGATGTAGCCCATTGTATAATTCGTCTCTTAATGTTCCAGAGAGTCTCCCTAACAAACTTCAACTTTCTAGGGTGAACAAGAGGGAATTGAGCTAACTCAGCTGATCATGAATGAGCCCATCATTTAATTCACTCATTTCAATGTATTTGGTGGACAGGAGAAATACAAAGCTGACCAGGAAAGATCAGTTACCACTGTGACACAAACCTACAACTTCGTTCCAAAGTATTTGTGGTGAATTTATGCCGAAATGTTATTACCCACCGCCATAAATAATAATGTTTTTCATGAAATGACTATTTGTTTGCGATCTTGGTTTCACAGAACGCTGTTGCTTATTGGTATCACGGTGTCGGTGTTGTGAATTTCAGACCCCCAGCCCAAAACATGTCCATGTTTCAGCGGAGAATCTTATTAAAAAAAGAAAGAAACAATATGGTCGGTGCCTTATATGGTGCATGAATATGGATGCATTCGAATATTTTAAGGCATTCGCCTTCATTTTTCACTTGATTAGTGAAACACATAGTAAGCCAGCCTTGGTTATTACCGAGCCACGTTATCATACATCGAGGATGGTTTATACTTCATTAATGACTTTGAGTGTAGCTCAGGTGCTTTCATATTCGGCACGGTTTAAGAAACGTAAGATGCCAGCGTAAATTGAGATCTTTTCAACGGGTGGTGAACCATTTTGGTCGAATGAAAACTGATGGTTACAAACGTAAGCGGAAATCTATAGGAAATTGTAAAAGAGGTCGGTGTTGGTGTCGGGTCGGTGTATTTCAGACTGACCCCCATAATCATATCCATGTTAAAAATACTGGATTTATTTCTCTTCTTCTGAAGAGATGCCGAGGATCTAAAGTACTTCCAGGAGCGAGAACTGTCTAGCTCATTTTCGGCAAATAGGGTGGAGATTTGTCGTCCTCCTACAAATGTGTTATTTAATTATGGCAGCCCTTGCAATATGAGCATATGGTGGAGCAAATTAAGCCAGCTTTCTTACTTCCACATCCAGAGTGGCATCCTCTTTGGCATTTGTAGGAAATTAAATGTAAGTGCAGAAGACTTAGTGGTCGTGTTGAGAAGCAGAACGCCATTCTTCAATTCCCAAGCCCACTGTATGCTCAGGGTTCATGTTTCCTCGGCATAATTGAACCTGGTGGTAAACTGAGAGGAAGGCTAGCTAAATTTACCTCACGTTTTGTAGTAGCATTCGTTTGCCGACATTTTCGATACCGAAAAATATTTAAAGACTTTTCAAAATGTTTGGCAGAATATAATTTCATTACGAATTTTTCACTCGCGTCCATCAATGTTGATATCTTGGATTGCGGATCATTAAATAACGAAATAGTTTCGTTTAATGGACTTTCTTTTTGTAGCAAATTCACGAATTTTAATTTCCCCAGTCGGAAGAGAGAGGAAGTTAAATTGCACCCATTTAGGGAATGTGCGAAAAGCAAACAACTTTGACGCCACAGAGATGTTCTTGCGTTTATATAGAAATACCATTTTGAGGGACACAATGGTGATCATTAACCTCAACGCTATACTTAGGTTCACCTACTTCTATGATTGAGATGCCCTTTCACATCGCACTCTCTCAACATCAACTATATAAGCAATTGAAATAAAAATGGATAAATAATGATCACAACATATATGAACAATTTTGGATTATTTTTCTAGGACGAAACTTGTGGTACAATGCACTAGGGGACCAATGTTTCTAATGTTTATTGGGCGGTAACTCGGTATTCGTTATCAATAGGAAAAACAGTACTGAATCATTTCGAAAGGAAATTTAAAAACCTTCAAGTTAGCATATATATTCATATTTTCGAAAAAGTTTATAGTTTCCGAGATAAACGCAAAAATAAGGAAAAATACGCCTTTTTAACAGAATTCTCCCCTTTTGCTCCCTATATCACTATTGTGAAAAATGCAGAATATGGATGCAATATTCATACTGATTTAGAGCTAGGTAGTGAATATATATACAGAAATTCCGTCATCTGAAATGTGTATAGTTGAAGCCTCTAAACTGGGAAGTGACTACTCTTTAGTGAATCGTTCGGCTGTGACACTGCTTGTAGGTCTACCTTTCAATATAGATACCATATTGGGAGAAGACAGTAGGTGTTTCTTTTGTCAAACACCAGTCAACATCCCTATTGTCACCAGGTGGGCCGTTGTTATTAGACCTTGCATCGGTGAGCAGGCCAGTGAGCGTCAAAATATGTATTAAAACACATCGATGAATGAAATGTAAAAACGTCTCGTTACGACAATCGAATTTATGTATGTTAGCGAATTTTCGTAGAAAATGAAGCTATTGTAATGGCTCCAAACATTCTAAAATCAAAATTCTCAAAAAAGTTCTTCATTGAAATCTGTTTTGAGGCATTCTGGCGAATCCTAGAACGCGCGCGGGCGTTTAACGCTTGTTCATATATATATATATATATATATATATATACTCGGCCCTTCGGGCCTCGCAAGGGGCTCCGCCCCTTGACCCCGCCAGGGGGGCTTCGCCCCCCTGGACCCCCCTAATCTATACTCGGCGCTTCGCGCCTCGCCGGATCTTTTCTCTTTTCTACTGTGTAGAAAACGAGGATAATTTGCTATGCAATTCGTCTCACGAGAAAAAAAAAAAAAAAAAATTTTCAGGCCTGGCCGGGATTCGAACCCACAACCTTCGTCTCACGAGTAAAAAAATTTTTTTTTTTTCAGGCCTGGCCGGGATTCGAACCCACAACCTTCGTCTCACGAGGGAAAAAAAAAAAATTTTTTTTCAGGCCTGGCCGGGATTCGAACCCACGACCTCTCGCTTCCCATCTCGGGACAAAAAACGTTACACAAAAAAAGTGGACATTTTAAAAAAATTATTGGGGGTCGGCCTAAGAATTGCATAGCAATTAATATATATATATATATATATATATATAAACCTTATATATATATATATATTATATATATATATATATATATATATATATATATATATATATATATAGACGAGCCCCCCCCCCCCCCCCCCCGGACCCCCCAGTAAGTCTGTGGCTGTATACATGCGATGGTCTTTTACCCCCCTCCCCCACAATGTGTTCCTATTATAGTTGAAACATGTAGGGGATGTTGCTCGCTTCGCTCGCAAACGGTAAATCCCTAAGGGTAGGTTTAACTCGCTTCGCTTCCTCGGTATGGCTGTATATGTGTAGGAAAAAAGGAATACAAATCTGCAATGAAAAATGGGGCTTCTCATTTTGAAAAAAATGTTGGCCACCTATAAATTTCATTGTTGTCGGATCAATGGTAGCCTGTGCGCACGCGCAAACGTGAATTTGTTATACCGTCCATTTCTTATGGTCAATCGTTTCGATTTCGTTGAAAGAATATGTTTCAGCATGGTGCATTATGAATTTTATTGCGATTGATTGTCGTAACCATTGAGCTTGCGCAAATCAGAAATTCGGTGTTACTGTCAAAAATTCCGGGACTCTAAGTCGATTTTGATTAAATTGTCACGGATTGTACCGGTTGTGTTGTTGGATTGATAATAGGGTGTACATGAATAATTATAGCTCTATTTCGTATATTAGCATGTGCACATATATATTGCAATTAAATTCGGCATTCAATAAATTTTTCTCGTAACTTTTTCTTCAACTAAACCTATGTCTATGTTTAGTCTATGTTACATGAAGAAGCTGTTATGTGAGGAAGCTGTGCTGTCCTCCAAACTAGGCAGACGTTTCATGTATTTGAGAGAGTTGATAATGGTAGATGTGGGAAGGGGCTTGGCGGCATCTCCACTTTTCACCTTGATCTTGCCTTCTAAAACCTCGCGAAACCTTCCTAAAATTTCGAATTATGAAAAACCGTTCTTACCGAATGCTTGTATCCTAAAGATTTTTTTTTCTTTCATAATTCAACCAGTTTGAACTTTTCCTGCAAAACGAAGATCCGCATCTAGTATTAGAAAATTTTCAGTTATAAGCGCGTTGAGCAGGTCTAGCAGATGGATTAGGAACATATAATTTCGATATAGTTGTCGCGAAAATATCTTCCTACCTGTCTCTTTTAATATGTACGGGACAGCTAAGGAGAGAGATATATTTATCTATATCAATAGTGGATGCAACTTTTCTAATTGAGCGAAAACTGCTAACATGGGATTGTTTATAGGCAATTGCGTGCTGACGAGGGTCTGGGAGAGGTAACTAATGGGCGGGTTGGGGTGAACGAACCTGTTGGTCCATGACCTAGGGAAGGGAACCATCTCTTATATTTCAGGAGCAGTCGTGTGACGGCATAGGCTACTCAAACCAGTCCTAAAAGTGGAGGCGACTCCCAACCAAACAACTTCGCCAAGGTAAATAGTGTTACGGCATGAGCGCAAGTCATTAGGGGATGTGTACCTACCTGCCTCCCTCTTCTTCATTCGCCCCGATAGATTGAACGTTATCCTCCTACCGATTCATGGAGTTAAACGGATTACATACACGGTGACCCAAAAGTGACCCCTCCTCCCTCTAACTTCCACAGTTCCACAGTTTTCGAGATGTCGAAGTGAAACTTGGAGAGCATTTTCGGGGTGCCTGGTAGGTACTAAGTTTTAAGCAAATAAAAACCAAGAAATAAATCCAAAAGTTTTTCGAATACCCAAAGGGGGAGGAGTATAGTGTACTTCGAAAGAACAAAAAATCCATTTTTTGCCAAATAACACCTTACTTTGAAGGTTCTTTAGTGCTGAACACGATGCTGAAACCAGAAATACGATATCTTACTCCTATCTCGGATTAGAGCTGATGGACCAAGAAGAAGCGTGATTTTTTCTAAAAGTAACTATCTTTAGAGGAAAGAAATTCTGGTTTCACCATCGTGTTCAGCACTAAAAAATTTTCAAAGAGGTGACACTCGGCAAAATATGGAGAAAATTTTTTTCGAAGTATCCAATACTCCCCCCCCCCCCCCCCCCCTCTAGGAAGTTCGAAAATTCGGATTTTTCCTAATTTTTATTTGCTTAAAATTTAGTATCAGCACCCCAAAAACGCTCTCAAAGTTTCACTTCGATATCTCAGAAATTGTGGGGAAAAGAAGTGGGGGGGGGGGGGGGGGGTACTTTTGACTCACTCTGTATAGGTGCGTTGGTACTGCGCGTCTTCTGAGGGGAAATCCTAATCGTCCTTAAATATGGATAAGAAGGTTCCAGTCGTGCACTATGATCGTATGAACGAACTTTCGTATCTTTTGTATTAGTTATATTATTATATGTTTAACTGTTTTGAAATCAGAGCACTTTGTGACAAAAATTTGTTAACTATAAATTTTATGGCAAAAAAATTGTTTTCTGAATATTTGATTTGCTTTTTTAATTAATTTTATTATTATTATTTTTTTTTTATTGTTTTCTGGATTGAATTGCTATATGGGCGGAAACTGAGGTCGTCTCTGCCTTCTATCGATAATTTCAAACCAGTTGAAGCGGAGGATCTCCAAAAATTTAGAGAACGTGAAAACAAAATGAAGCACCGTATGAAGAAAAATTTCGACGATAGAAAAGGAGTGAAGTCGTTGCCGCTGTTGTCCGTCGGGGAGAGAATTTGGGTGATGGATTTGAAACGGAAAGGAACCGTTAAAACTTTATCCGACCAACCTTCAACTTCCTAGGATGAAGAGGAGAGAATGAAGCAGACGGAGATGGCGAAATGGACGATGATGGAGAGAATGTAGCATAGTCAGCTGAAGAAAAGCAATGGATAAGTATACCTTATTATGGGAAAATTTCGGATAAAATCGGCAAAATTCTATCATCGAGAGGTTACAAAGTAGGTTTTTTAGAACTAAAAATAGTCTTAAAGCATTACTAGAAACCGTTAAGGACAAAATCAATGTTCAGGATAAAATTGGGGTTTATAAACTAAAATGTTCTTGTGGCTACGAATATTGCGGTCAAACTGGTAGGAAATTCAGGGAAAGAATAGACGAGCATTAGGAGGATTTCAGGGAAAATAAGGGTAAGTCTACATTTGCGAAACATCTTAAGGAATCCAATCATAGTTACAATTTTGATTTGACAGATAGACAGTTTGTAGAATTTCTTCATTTTTGTCCGAAGGGAGGTATGTTGAATGTACTTGAAAAATTCGAAATTATCAAAAGTGACAGATCTGGTAAATGTTTAAATGAGGATATACCTCAATATCCCTTCACAATGTTGAAACCATATTTGGTTATTTCCCCCTTTCACTTCATCTAATTAGCTATAATCCCTCGTCACCTTGTTTGCACTTAATTGGTTGTACCTCCTGCCCCTTTCCTTTCTCGTCACCAATGGTATTCAATCTCCCTTCACCTGTTACTATAAAAGCTGTGTCCTTTCTAATGTGTCTTCAGTTATTGTTTGTTACTGATGATGGCCTAACCGTCGAAATCGATTTAACAGTGTAACTCTTGTATTTTTCGTGGAAATAGACAACGTTTTTCACTAACTTCCGTTTTGATACTCAGCTGATTAGGAATGAGCCAATCATTTCAATCGTCTCCTAATGTCCCTGGGAGTCTCACTATCAAATCTCAACTTCGTAGGATGAACAGGAGAGATTTTAGCTCACTCAGCTGATTAGGAAAGACACAATAATTACAATCGTCTCTTATTGTCCCAGAGAGTATCCCTATCAAATTTCAACTTCCTAGGGGTAACAGGATAGAATTCAGCTCACTCAGCTGAGTAGGAATGAGCCAATCATTTCAGTAGTCTCCTGATTTCTGCTTCAGAGATTAAATACGATAGTAATCATCAGCTTTAGGGGCCCATCAGCTGATCAGAGGTCTATGCATCGTCTAGTACCTATTGCTTACAAGTAACTACTACTCAATAGTATACCTACCATGTACCTAGTGCCTTCTTTTCACATTATTAATTCATTAGGGTTACTTAGCAATATTAGTTTATAACTTAGCGTAATAAATCAGCTTTCCATGACACTACAATGGCTTAGGGATCATGAGATGTTGTGATAAAATGAGAGAATTCCAAAAAGTGGCGAACGATTTTCCTGCTATGAAAACTAAGGGAGTTACACTTCGCTAGTAACGCATTGGTTGTACGTGAAAATCAATTGAAAAACCTAAGTAACGGGAAAAATATGAGGAAAAGAACCAGTTTTTGGCCCATTTTCGGCTCCTAGCATTGATGCGTGTGAAGCGATTGGGCTGGCTAGATTCTAGGACCAACTAGACCCCAAGTGGAGTCCATGCGCTAAAGAGCGGATTTTTTTCATCAAGTTAAATAAAGGCCTTTTATGTCCCGGACGGCGGGCGGCGGACGAACCTTGCAGTTTTGGAATCTACGCACCTTGAAATGTAAAGTGACAAAGTTTGAGAGAAAATAACTTTTTTTCCTATAGTATTACAAAGACTTATTGGAAATAACTAACCAAAATGGAGCATAATGCCTCCAACCGCATCGTCTTAGCTCAGTCAGATTGTTTTTGAAAGTTTTTATCGAGAAAACTACGTTTTTTTTTACATGAAAACTCACATTTCTCCCCTTTAAATCAACTTTTCTCAACTTTTGACCACATTTCCGGAATCAGCGTTATTGTCTCGATAATAGACGATTTTCATATTTATTTAACACTAATCAGACTCATTTATTAAAAAAACAAATTACGTCAATTCTTTTCGAAATTGGGAATTTTAAAATATGTGTAAAAATTAGCCGCTCTATCAAATTAATCTTGGAGATCGTTAACTTTCAAAAAAACTCCTTCTATGCCAGTGTAGTCAATTATTTACTTTTACTTTGCGAAATGGGGGAGAAAATAATGTTTTAATGTTGAAAACATGTTTTTAATGGAATCCAGGGTTTTCATGAAAAATGACCTTCTATTAACGTGCGAGTAGGAGGAGGCGGTTCAATTTGTTAGAATTTAATTGTATACAATTGTATACTCTGACCTTAATTGAGCACATGCAATTTATACTTATTCTTCCCGGAATTCACTAGAATCACTCGTAGATTTTGAAACAAGTTAAATTAAAAGCCACTATATTATGTATGCATCTATAGGGAATGAGGTACAATGCGGAGGTTTAGATAAAACCTAGGCATCTATGCGAGGCTTTTTATAGCTGGGAAGTGTACAGTAGCTACAAATTAATTCAATTCTACAGTTGAAAATTCTGATAACTAATCGGTTATTATTAAAAACTCTCAGAGATTCTAATTGGTCAGAGAATTGTTCACTAATCACTGCATAGGTAGGTATTCATCAATGCCTATTTGACTAATCAGTGTTTGATTGTGTTTGACTCGGAGAACACATTACCACCACAACATAGAATACCAAGTATTCGCAAACTTATTATAATGCATGCCCCGTGTACATTGCTTCCGAATCTACCTGTAGATAGTGGGATTTTTTTTTCTCAATAGAATATAAACCGCTTCTCAACCGTAAGGGTCAGAAGGTGTCAAAGGGACAGTGTTACGGGCTCCACTCCAACTCTACTAAGCAGATCGGAGAGGGAGTAATAAGTAATAAAACTACTCGAAAATCAAAAGATACAGCGATGACCACTTTTTAACCCCTACAGCGGATAAAAACCCCGTAAATAAATAACTAAACTAAGATTACATGTATACTGATAGATAATTAAAGGTATCCTTAAAGGTATAACGGTACCTAAGTTAAATAAAGGTGTGATTGGCTGAGTAGCTCTATATATAGCATTTCCCAATTGAGTTAAACTTTTTCCATTTAGGTTTAGTCCTTTTCCATTTAGGTTTAGTCCTTTTCCATTTAGGTTTAGTCCTTTTTCATTTTGGTTTAAACCTTTTCCATTTAGGTTTAGACTTTTTCCATTTAGATTTAAACCTTTTCCATTTAGATTAAACCATTTCCACTTAGATTTAAACCTTTTCCATTTGGATTTAAACCTTTTCCATTTGGATTTAAACTCCATCAAAACGTCAGTAGTTAGCCCCATCATAGTAAGTAAGTGCCTATCTACTAAAATTTCATTAGGCTAGAAGTAAAAAAAAAGAGGAAACGGATAGTTTTAACTTAATTTATAACTTCCGTTCATGAGAAATTCTTGTGTTCAAAAAACATTTGTTCATTATTATATTATATTACATTTCTGTGCATAAAAAACACTTGCATGATTTAATTTTCAAGTTGTGGCATAATAACGTCGGGTTAGAGGTAAAAGTACCGAAGAGGTAAATTCATATTGTGCAAAAATCAAATTAAAATTTCAAAAGTTAGTTTGGTAAATATGATTATTTTCTTAGGTTGGATACATAGTTTGATGATATTGATCACCAATAATAACAACAGTTAAATAATCATAATATTCTCCATTTGATTTTCCCACGTGTTGAATTTGTGACTTGGGTACTTTTACCTCTAACTCCACGATAATTTCCTGAGTTTAAATCCAAATGGAAAAGGTTTAAATCCAAATGGAAAAGGTTTAAATCTAAGTGGAAATGGTTTAATCTAAATGGAAAAGGTTTAAATCTAAATGGAAAAGGTCTAAACCTAAATGGAAAGGTTTAAACCAAAATGAAAAAGGACTAAACCTAAATGGAAAAGGACTAAACCTAAATGGAAAAGGACTAAACCTAAATGGAAAAAGTTTAACTCAATTGGGAAATGCTATATATAAATATATCACAGACAAGACAACAGAGTTCGTTGTAAAGCCCAGCGGCTCTCAGGTAAACCAGCAGGAACTGGGCCTTGTCTGATACGGTTAGAACATCCACCCACTGGACCCGGAGGTCCATGAGGGCTGGGCAATCCTCCAAAAAGTGGCGTATGGACAAATCACCCTCACATCAACCAAACGATTTACTGCGTCTTGCAAGTGTCTATGGGTAAGACGGGTTGGCCAGTGGCTATCTAGCGAGATTGTTTTACTTTCGAGGGACAAAAACAAGTTGTTTCTAAAATCAAATTTTTTACTCACGTTTTACGGTTTAGACCATTCTGGACATCTTTCGTTTCGTACCAGTGTGTGTGTGTGAGTGTGTGTGTGTGTGTAACACCCATCAACTTCAAGGTCATGGCCGTAGCCGTGTCATGGCGCGGGGTGTGGTGCTGGAAAAGTGCCATGGAGATAAGTTGGGCATCTCGGCGGGAGTGCTTCATGGCCCACCCGCTTTTTTAGGGGCTCTTACCCCAACTGGTGGTCATTTTATAGGAGCACTTCCATCCATCCCTCTCTTCCTCCTCGTCCTCCCCCTGCAACTTCCTTCATCCCTGGCGCCGTTCTCAGGTAAAACATGGGCGTCCTCCTAATTTTTTTTTCAATTTTATTTATTTGTTTATTTTTAAATTTAAAGGTGTGCGCTAAGCCTTTGAAGAGAATTTCGTAAACAAAAAATGAAATAAAATGTGTGTGTGAGTGAGTCCGCAAGCTCTTGTAACAAGCTAAACTTTTATACAGTTTTCATCCAGTTTAGATGAAATTTCAGGGTATCGGTTTCATTGCTCATAAATCAAATGAATCAATACTACACTCTGCGCAAGCGCAGACGTTAATTCCATTAAACACTTTTTTCGAGAAAAAAAAGAACGGAGGGCTCAAATTTGGAGTGTAGTCAGTAAAAGACGATTTAATCATCCCATATCGTTGAATTAGTATAGCAGCTGGGCATTTGCAAATGTGAAATCCTTGTAACAATCATTACTTACTTCTGCAATTTTCTGTCGATACCAATGAAGTTTCCAAGGAATTTGTGGGTTAGGCTGAGGATGGTTTCCTATCAATTTCTTCAGTAAAAAAGTATAGTTTTCATTGCGCAAGCTCAAATGTAAAATCCTTTAAGCGTCGTTCTCTCATGACTTTCCCGTTCGATCTTGTTCAAATGGGCTCACCGGAACTGGACACCAGCGGCAACTAAACCACCTGAACTAGGCAGTTTCCAAATCTTAGGTAGGCTGGGTCTGCTTTACAATTTTTACTACGGGATTGTCTACTTGATGTTATGTATTTTTGAAATAAGAGCTTGCGAGCATCCAGATCACCAAACTATACACATCATTCTGACCTTTATGTCCAACTAATCTAAATTTTTAATAAGGGATTGTCTACTTGATGTTATGTACTTTTGAGATGCGAGCTTGCGAGCATCTAGACCACCAAACTATAGGTACACATCATTCTGACCTCTATGTCCAACTAATCTAAATTTTTACTATGGGATTGACTACTTAATGTCTTGTATTTTTGAGATGCGAGCTTGCGTACCACCAAACTATACACATTATTATAAAACGTGCGACCACTAATTAGCGTGGGCCGGTGCCCAGATCACGTGAGGATTACTGAACCCTTTTGGCTGGTGCCCAGTTCGAGTGCGCCCGTTCAAATTCGGAAGGTTGTTAGGAGATGACGACGTAATACTATATGAGTTTCATCTCGATCGTAACTTTAGTACCTGTTATGCGTGCCCGAACCTTAAATCCTTGTAACAAGCATAATTTCTACAGTTTTCATCTGATTTCGTTCGAATTTTCAGTGATTGAATGGTTTATCTTTCAAGATTATTTCAAACATTTCAATGATCTATATATTCATGTAACGGATTCGAGGACAGACCCGACTTGTCTGACTTCTTATGTTTCCTTTATAGTTTGCTCCTCGGTGTAAGTTCCCTCTTCCTCAAAACCCAAAGTTCGAGTTTGAAAACAAAAATCTCGAAAATCAGTTGAGAATTTTGCCTATGCTGTTTACATTTTTGAGCCAGCAATATATTATTTTTTGGGTCAAGTATATAAGTAAGTCTATGGCCTAAACCCATACGTTTTCCGGTAATAGGCCCGAACTCAGACCTCCCTCTGTTTCGTGGGTCATCTCATTTCTGCGAAGTTTCGAGAGAGTGTTTTGGTGTAAGCAGGGGGGTACTGGAGGACCGCTAGGTATTGTTACGTGCCGACAGTCAATACTATTTGCTTAATAAACGGGGCTCGCCGGCATTAGGGATTCACGAGGCGACGGCGTTCCATTTGTGCGGCCGTTATGAAGATCAGCGAGCGTCTCCCTCTCACTCTATCCTGCTCTCTTCAGGACCGCCCTCTCCTCTCTCGCTCCTACTCCTGCTTCTGCCTGGTGGAAGGATCCTTTTGCCTTGGCGCTGAGCAATGACCTGCCAGGAAGGAGGACCAGTTGGAGATTTGGCACTACCCAGTCTCATTACTGACCCTGCCCACACCTCCTCCTTCTCATCTTACCATCTTCATCTCCTGTTCAAGTTACTATCACCTGATACCATTTCGACACTCTCATCTTCCTTTTATCTCATCGCCACCTATCTATCTAAATGAAATCGCTTGGTAGCTGAAACTGCTACCTGAAAAAACAACAAATTAATTCGGTAGTTAACCAAAGGTTGCTAAAGCACCTCAGTCTTGAAAACAATGAACAATAAATAATAGTTTATGTTAACTTGAAAATACTGTAACTAGATACAACATAAATAATCAGTATTCGTACCAGTAGAAAAAAATCCAAAATTAACGTTTGCGCACAGACTACTATGAAATTTATAGAGGACCGCTCAGGAGCTAAACTGCACAATCTCTGAAATTTCATAAAAATCGGTCCATTAGTCTTGGTGTTTTGTCTGTGTCGATCAATTTTAGTATTGACCATGCGTTATAGTTATTACTTCACCAATTGCTATATCATAGGGAATTTTTCTAAAATATACACCCATCTACATTCCGAGTTTGAACGAAATCGGACCAATAGATGATTAAAAAAATCAACGTTATAAGAAATAAAGGTTTCCGCAAGCGCACACACTACTATCTATCCCACTGCAATGAAACTTATACGGGACCGTCTAAAAGCTAATTCGCACAATCCCTGAAAATGTCATCAAAACGTTCCATTAGACTCGGAGTTAGCCTGTGTCAGTCGATATGAGTTATTCGCATGCGCAATGGTTATTACTCGACCATAATTCATGATTTACATAATTTATAGGGTATCTTTCTAGAGCATATATCCAACGGCCTACCTAATTTGAACGAAATCGGGCCTACAGATGATGAGAAATCGGCGTCATGAGAAGTTCACGTACAGGCTACTGTTGATCTGACGGCAATGAAAATTATAGGGGGCCGTCTAGGCACCCGCACAGTTACTGGAAATTTCATCGAAATAGGATTGAAACTTGGTATAATTTTGGGCGTGAAAAGGATTTACCACTGACAGACAGACACGGAACCAAAATTGATCAGCAAGATCTGAAACGCAAAGATCAAGTGGAAATTTCGATTTTGGAGGACAAACATTTTTTTCGACTTCTATCACTAACACAAAGCTTCCGTACTTTTGGTAGTGAGGAAGCAGAATAACATAAAATTATTGAATAATTTAAATTAGAGGTTTTTTAGCATTCAATTTGTCCACTTATTTAGGAATTTTGGAGCACATTTTTGTTAAAACCTTCGAACTCCTTTCGCAATTCGTGACTTTGTTACGAAAGAAAGTATACTTTTTTCTGAGTTCCAAGGCATGTTAGTTCATGAACCTATGTATTATAACAATGTAGGCGAAATTTAAAACTTCAAGAACCATTTTAAAACGTTCAAAATATTATATTTCCATGGAATGAGTTTAAAAAAAAAATCCTTCATTTTGTAGCCATTGCAATTGCCATGCGCAAAAACAGCAATTCTTTTGGTTTTACTCAGATAAGAGTTCCAGCCATACCGCATGATTATATGAGCGAATTTTTGGAACTACCGTGTTATAATAAATTGTTTGGAAATTTGAGCACTTCGTGGGCACAGAAATTGTTACCTAACTATATAAAATGTTTGGCAAAAATAAGTTTTCTAAACGATACTCTGCTATTCGAACTTTTATTTATTTATTTATTTTTTTAATTTTTTTTTTTTTTTTTTTTTTTTTTTTTTTTTTTTTTTTTTTTTTAGCCCTTTTCTAAAAAGTACTATTTAAGGAACTTATCTAATGCTTGTTTTTATGGCGAAAGAACGGATTTTTTTATCTCAATTCTACGGAGAGTAGTGGTCTGGAAATGTATGTGTGTGTGTGTGTGTGTGTGTGTGTGTGTGTGTGTGTGTGTGTGTGTGTGTGTGTGTGTGTGTGTGTGTCATTCCAGACGATAACTCTCCTTAGGATAGGCCAACACTTTTTGAGCACATTAAATTGATCACATTTCAAAAAATGTGCTAAAAAAATCACTAAAAATGCCTAAAAACGGCTAAAAATAGTTAAATTTATATTTTTGTCAGAACTGTAGTAAAAAAAAGTTTATCAACAATGAACTTGAACATTAAAAAATCAATTCACAAAATGATGGTGAAAATTTTACTTAAAGTTCATTAATATTTGTTGAAAAATCGATTTAAAAAACTGAAAAATTGCCAATCATCCAAAATTTTATTTGAATCGTAGAATATGATTTAGAACGAGTTCCATTTCTTTGCACTTAAAGTGCTCAAATTTCAAAGTGAAGTAACGTAATACGATAATCTACGAAAATTGGCTCATGCGATCATGCTGCATGACTGGAACTTTTTTCGGAGTTTTTCCAAGTTGGTGTTGCACAAATCAATAAATGAACATCATTAAGTGATTCAGCATGAAAAGATACCTCTATTATGTATCACATATGGCAATAGTATATCTTCAAATACTCAGTTTTTCACAATTTTGCACTTTTAGAACGGAATCGTGCCCGTTTGTGCGCACTCAAAAACTCGTGATGCGTCATTTCTTCATGAAATTAGACGTACAACTAGAATTTGCAATAAGAAGGGGTTCTCATTTAAAATAACAAAGCTAGAGTGCACTGAACACGTTTTGCGCATGCGTATATGTCCGCACAAATGTCATATTTGAGATCTACGGAAAAAAAATTAATAATGAAAATAATGAATTTTTCCTCTAACCCATGTATTAAGGTCGTTAGGGGGGAGGGGGGGTCTTCGTTATCCGGGACATTATATATATATTTAGGTACACAGGTTCTTGAGTTTCGATTTTGCCAAATGCTTGGATTGGCGACGTTTCAGAATTCTTTATTTCCATTTTCAAGCCCAACAACAAGAATTTTAACAAGGTACCTATATATAGCAATCTACAAGTATGAATTTAATTATAATTTTTGTAATTTTGTGATGTACTCTAGGGGGTTGATTCGGCGCTTCATTTAAAATAATAAACGTATATATTAATAAACCTATAAAATAAATGTATAATTTAGAGTTCTAAATGTATAATTTATGAAATCTGAATAATGCTTTACTAATAGGAAAGGAGTACTAAGTATGGCTATGAAGAAGAGAAAGGTGGTTGGGGCTATGTTTAAAGTTTATAATTGTTTATAATTTGCTTTGATTCTGTGTCGGTTCTCTTGTTCAATGCATTGTGTTTTTTTTTTTTTTTTTTTTTTTTTTTTTTTTTTCTTGTAGGGCTTGAAAATGGAAATAAAGAATTTCTGAGATGTCGCAAAATCCAAGCATTAGTAATTGACTCGACCGAAACACAAGAACCTTTATAAATACATATGAAAAAGAGTTAAAGTCCAGGAATTGTTTCAGAATGCCACATAGCGCATTTCTATGAAGAGAATTTTGAAAAAAATTGTTTTTAAATATTTGGAGCCATCTACGAAAATTTGCAAACGGTGGTTGCACCCATCCAAGTCGATTTCGTTGGAAAGCAGAGTGAAGCCTCCTACTAAATTTATTATTTTTATATATTCAAATTACCGGCTCAACTGTTGTTAGAATTTATTTATCAAAAGCACTCCCCTGACACTACGGGCTTGGGGTTCTTCCACCCGAAACGACTTTAAATTAGCCTGCAACACTCGCACGAAAAACCAGATGTGGGTTTGGATTAAAGAAATCGAGTTTGGGGGGTTGATGACCTTCTCAAGTTCAAGTTTACCTGTTCTGTTGAACGATGGTTTTGGAGTTAGCTACACGCAGCTTCCTGAGCTTTAACGCTGTTCAAGCGGTGGGAATGATGGATCAACGTACCAATTCCCAAAGTCATATGGTGAGAGGTGGATGGGTAGGGTGATGTGGGGAGGTTACTTGTGAAAAGGAATCGAATGCGAGCGGACCAAGTGAGCCTCTACCCCGAGTATTCCTCCAGTTAGGCGTGGTCTCAAAAATAAAAATGTTTTTTCTCCTTGACATTTAACCAGCTTGACCTTGCTCCAACTCAAAATTAAACTACCTCGTATGAACAGCAAAATAGTCCCTCCTACTTGGTCCAAGTTGAGCTTTGCATATATTTCACGATCAGGAGAAAAAGAACCGAAACGTTTTCGAAGACATTGCGTCAGCAATTGGGCGAACTTGGTTGATGAGGTTTAACTTCGTAGGTTGTAGGTAGGTACCGGCCGATTCTGACAAGTCGGTAAAAAGAACATTGCTACGGTTGAGTTATTATGTAACGACAGTTTTCAATGACAAAGACCGATCTTGAATTGGTTTCTGAACAAAGGGTTCCAATCGTTCATCAACATGTTATAAGCAAATCTTTGTTGATATCAATCATTAAACCAGTCCTGCAGTATGACAGTATCAGCAAACTTTCGTTATTTATCCGAATTATATATTGCCGAATCCTATGAAATTTGAGAACATTGAGAGCACAAAATTGTTTACTAAGTATCAAATATATGGCAAAACATGTATGACCACAAAGACAAATTATACCATTTTAAACAATTTTTCATCGAGCTTTTATCGAGTTTTAAGGACATTTCGATGAAATATAAATACTTTTCGACGCGATTTCGGGCCCATATTTTTTAATATTCCACTTTGTACTTGATAAACTTAACATTTTCTAGTTTTTTACTAGATAAAATGTAAATAAAATTCTGCTATTATACTTACAAGGTGTAACATAATGTTTATAAAAAGAAATCAGGTAATCCATAAAAACGGAGCGGAAGGCTTTTTTTCCTCGAAAAAACTACGTTTTGATGCATAAAAACCCAAATTTCTACCCTTTAAATGATCTTTCCTCAATTTTGACCACATATTCAGAATCAGCGCTGAATCATCTTTAAGAACGGATGATTTTCATGTTCTATAACACCATTCACTCTTTTTTTTTTTTTTTTACAAATGTTAATTCGTTCAGAAATTGGGACTTTTGAAAAAGGTTTAAAATTAGCCACTCTAAAATTAATCTTAGACATCGTCAACTTTCACAAAAACTGTTTCATTTAAAACACATTCTGACGGTGTAGTTAATTTTACTTTTACTTTGCTATCTATGGAGACAGTTATAACTTCTACAGTTTTCTTCTTCCGATTCCGTTGAAAGTGTAAAGGATTGTATGGATTGGGCTATGAATGAATGTTACAGGATTATCAGGTATTCGTTGAAATTGACAATTTATAAATCTCTAATATATATATTGAGAGTGAGTGAATGAATGAATGAGTGAGTGAGACAGAGAGAGCAGAAATTGTAACATTTAAAGAGCTGGGCAAAACAAATTCAAGGTGCACGGACGTAGGTAGCAATTTCCTTCAATAGTCGGTCAGATCAAAGTCACTTCATGTGCATGGAACGCCTTAAAGTAAGATCGTATTGTTAATGGACAGCTTAACATCACTGTCCAACTAATGAGGAATTCAGAAGAGAGAAAACTTATTTTCCTGACCGTTACACGAACTGTTCGACTTAATAGCTGCCCGCCTAATTTAAGTAGCGCTGTCAATAAAGCACCACTTTTACTTTCGTCGAATACCTTTCTAGTTTATCAGTCCTTGCCACTAATAATACAAAAGATCAATCGAACTAGACGAAACCTCACGACCTCTCAATAATCATTAATACTTACATATTTATTTTTAGAATTCGATTGACATCGATTGGTAATTTCAGCAGTTACACTCACGCTTTTTGCAATCATGAAAACTGCTATCATATTAACTCAAGTTCACAGCTATTATGTGCTGCTAGGTGCCTACCTAGTACTCTGAAGTGTCTGTTGTACTCCTTGTTTATTACGTATCATAACATTTCTATCAGGCCTATCAGGGGTCAAAAAATAACATTGGTTGGTAGAGGTACGTACGAGTCGTAGTTATGGGTAGTGTGTACCTAGGGGCAGCCATGATGTGGATTTGAGGTCAATGTTTCATGTTGTGTATAAGATTAACGCATCGCTTGCGAAGTGCAGGTGACCAGGAATTGTGCACTATAGGCATGTGACGTAGCAAACTTGTTGTGACACTCAAGCATAGCTACTTATAAAAATACTTATTTTACTGATACTCCCTTGGAGGAAAAACCGTATCGAGAAGCTGTTCTTAAATTCATATAAAAATTAGTCAGAATATGGTCTTGAGTAATCAAGAAAACAATTATGACTGATTCAAATACTATTATCCAACCCTTCTGGTTGAAGAGACTAACAATGGTCAAAAAAAAAGAAAAAAAAAGTAATCAAAATGCAAGGGATTGCAAACTTTTAACGTCGGTGATGAACAAATACGCAGCATAAATGGTTATTCCCAGATCCCAGCTGACAATTGTTCATTATATCATGTTGCATGACCGGAGTAGGATGTCAGTTTTAATACCATCAAACTTTCAAAAAGTGAGGTAAGAATAGAAAGTGGATTTCAGTGACTACTTGCCAATAAAATGTCAAACTAAGAAGTATTTCGAGTACTCTTCGTGATGCCAATAAACATGAAGATGTTGGGGAATGTGTGGTTAAGGGGAGAGGGCCAATGAAATTTTTATTGGAACAGGCTTGGAAAGCTATGCGTGCGTTTGACGTTCTATGAGAATCATAGAGTGTTGTTACCTACTGTTCTGCCAGTTCGGTTGTTGGGATGGCATCCTTTGAGACGACAACTTTTTCATGTTTCATGTCTTTAAGATGGCCCGTGATTTGCAGGTAAAAACCACTTATCGAGGTCGAACCACTTACCCAGGTTTTGCAGGACCGCGAGACGAGCAAACATGGTCATGGTAGTATAATTTGGGCATTTTTTGTAAGCAGACATGCAACATTCGAAAGATCGATGACTTCAAGAAACACAATGAGGAACTTTCATGTGTTGGAATTTGACACTTTTGACCTCAGCGGGGGTGTTCTGTAACTTTATTTAGATGGGAAAAGTTTTCCATAGTGGAGATACGCAGCCATCTTGGCCTGGTAGAACTTCTCCAGGTGTTCTGTAAGGCAGTTATCTTCTCAACTCTAGTTTATCCGCTGACCACCTAAGAAGGTAGTGAGAAGATTTCCGGATGAGCTTAAGTGTATTTACACTGAGGTTTTGGTATTTCCTCGTCCTATAACACTGTGTAATTCATTGAGTTATATTTTTTATTATTCATGTATTGAATATAAATTTAATCCACGAGTTTTGTGATCCTTAATGTTGAAGTGAAAAAATAAAGAAATTTGTATTCATTTTGCTGCCAAAAGAAATGAACCATGGCGGTTCTGGCGGTAATGCCTGCAACTAAATACTCTTGGTTAGTTTACTACTGTTGTTTGCTCGCGTTTTGCCTGTTAGTGGAATATTAGTCCACTGGAAAGATTAATCCACTGTTGGTTATATCTCCAAAAGTTACAGAACACCCTCCCAGAATCGGATTTAATGTGCTTGAAAAACCCCTATTCGCAATTTTCAGCCCAAAAGACCGTTTAGTTTGGCCAATAAACGGGTAGGAAGATCACGCGTGACATAGTAGTGCAAAGGAGCTGAGGGTTCCCCCCTGGTGGGCGGGGGCCATGACGTCATCGCTCAAATGAATTCCAAGAGCCGTATTACTGGTCAGATACCTATTATGTAGCACCTTTATGGAAAGCTCTCGCGTAGCTCTTTCTATCTAGCAAATAAAAAAAAGAACCATGAAAATTCTCCATACAGCGTCTGAATCATCGAAATTGACGAAACCTGCTGGGCTAAGTCAAATTGTTCAAGTCCAATCTAAGGCCAAAAAAGCCCTCTTGGTTCAGTAATTTTACAGTGGGGACAGCCCATTTTGACACGCACCGTTTTCCGGGCCAAGGTTTTTAATTACCGTAGAAACGATTTTTTAGCTGTAGAATGTATTTATTTTACATTATATCGTTGGTGATATGAAAAAAGGGCGAATCCACGTTTTCCGAAACGTTCCCTTTTTTCATATCACCAACGATATATATTTATCCAACGTTCAATGTTTTGATCACCGTAAAATGTATTTTCTAACGGTGAATGGTTTTTCCATCCGTGCTTTCAAAAAAATATACCGTGGGCTCATTCTATTTTGTAGTAACATTATATACTCCCCGTTTTGATGTAAACAGTACCATTTTCGACTCAGTTTTCGCTCTTGTTTCGCTGTTTCATTTAACGAAAAGTTGCAATGAGTAATAAGTGTTTTGTTTGTGATAAGGAGGTGAGTGAATCGAGTGCTGATGGTGCAAAAGTGAATGATTATGGAATAATTTATCTTAAAAAGCAAGAATGAGAGGGGTGGCAGCAAATTCAACCAACTAGCCAATGTGACTCCACTTTTTATCCATACTTTAAATGCACAAAAACCACTGGAGGGCAAACGCGATTGTGGCTTTAAAGAAACAAGAGGCATCAATGTCAGTCAGTCTCAAACACCGGTGTGCTGTAGTCTGCCGTAGGTACCCAAGTTCGATTTCAAGACAAATTGTTTCTTGCTAGTTAAATAAAACACTAAGAGGAACCAGGAAAGAATAAGGGAGGTGTTTTCAGTCCGCACTTTTGATATACAAAAAGTATGTATGGAAGCCGTAAGAAAGAGTAGGTATTTTGGGTGGAAGAAGTGACACGGATTTGCTTGTGAATGACCTCGTAGGTGCAGAGGAAGTTTATCACGACTGTGGTTTGAAATTCATCAAGCCCTTATATGCTTATCATCAGGAAATTCCTCATTCATCTAGGTGACGAATACAGAGGATGAAAGTTATGCCTTCATCGAGGATAGTACAGACTGCCAATTCTCACAGATTGAAATCTTGATGCAACTACTGGTGAAAATCCTGTATGGAAAACCATAAAAATACGGCTTGGAGCTCGTTTGATTGTTGCTGACATATTGAAATTGGAGGTTTTGTTCTGAATTTGGAAAAAGGTATTTCCACTGAATGCTGTAAAACTGTAAAAGTCACACAAGCCAAGATAGAAAGTCCTCAAGAACATTTTACCTGCACTTTCGGGGATAAACCAAATTTTCTATTTTCTCTGTAACATTTGAATCTACTTTCTTTCTGCAAATGTTTCTTCGATATAACAGAAAACGAAGGTAGAGAATCTTACTTACAATACTCGAATCAATTGTTGAATAAGGATCAATAAATCGAATCCCTGGAAGGACAAATGGGTCACCTCTCCTGTCACTGTACTTCTCCAGAGCTTGGTCGCTCTGAAAGTTTCTGAGCTAGGATGGGATCTTGATTTGTATTTACATGTTTTATTTCTTGAACTTACTAAAGTTGTTTACAGAACATTCTTATTGACGCCATTTTTTAAAGGATTTTACACCATAAATATTTAAATTGTCTTGGAGTTCTCCTAAACAAGCTAATAAAAGTATACGTACATAATTTAAAAAAAAATTTCTACTTAATCAAAGATAACAACTTATTTTGGTGACTTCAAAAAATGAAAATATAATATTTCGAGTTTGTTGGTTGTTTTGGGTTTGTTGAGTTTGAATTTCTTTAGATATTCTATTAATTTCTGAGCAAAGACGAGCAACGTGGGTTATGGAAAGACTCGTCCGTCACCTTTAAACCGTTTCAGAGATAAAGAAGGAAAGTGTTTGAAAACCTAAAGATGGATTTAATTGTGAAAAGTACTGAATATTGTGAACGAGATGTGGTAGGAGCCAGCTAGTTGAAGACGACGAAGGTACATATACAAGAATTTGCCATCTGGCATATATGCTGCACGACTAGGGCTTTTTATATGGAAATTCTGTAGGTAACCAAGTGTTGAGTCGGTCATATCGACAACCAAAAGTGGATCGAGCAGCTACAGGGTGAAATCAAGTTTGGCAAACCGAGGAAGATCCTCATCGCATTTTGTGGAAGTCTTCGTCCTCTTTACCAACTGGTTCCAAACACAAACAGTTACATTTATGACTGTCTAAAAACAGAAGTTGGTCCACCGGTCTGGGCCAAGTTGTTTGAGGAAACGCGTCGAATCACGACAACCTACGACAACAGGCGATGGGGGGTCAAGTGGAGCTGGATTGCTCTAGGATATCAGTGGACGGCGGCCTAGACTCATAAAATACCCACAAGACTTCTAGTAGGCATCATAGGGGTGAGCTCGCCCTCCTGTTCATTGAACTCCTGAAGGTTCCCAAGGACGCCGGGTCGGACGTGTGACGTATCTTGGGCTCCGCCAAGCTCGCGAATCTCTGGTCAATTCCCCGTGTCGATTTCGCATTCAATTGGTTCAAACATACACACAGTTAAGTCTTCAGTTTACCTAGATATAGTCAATTGAGAACATACTGGGGCATTATTTAACTAATTTTTTAGTTCAACTAACGCTGTAGCTAATAACTATTAGTTATTAGTTGCCAACCATAACTAAATTTGATAACCTAGTTTTTGGTGTAACTAGCGCTGTAATTGATAACTGTAACTTCATTATTAGTTATGGCTAAGTTTAGCTGAATTAGTTTTTAGTTACAATCCTTCAACTAATAGATAATTTTGGAGAAATTAATTGAACTAATAACTAATAGATAATTGGTGTTTAGTTATTAGTTGCACGCAGGTAAAATTAATAACTAATTTAGTTATACAAAATTTAGTTTCTACCAGTTTTTAGTCATTATTTGCGCAAATAATAACTAGTAAGTAGATAACTTTTTCTTTTTTTGTTGTTGAAATTATCAAAATTGATACCAGTCGAAATGTAGCGGGAAGCTTCATTCGCGCAGCATGACTTTATGTGCTTGTTTATTATGTAAAAAAACAGTAATAACTAGTGTTTCTATGCATTTTGACCCGGGAAATCCAAATATGTTCACTGTTTTAGCGCATTTATAAGAAAAAAAAAACAAAAATTAAGAAATATGCTCATATAGTCATGTTACAGCCATGTCATCTTCCGAGAGTGAAAACAATGTTTCCGCCACTTACAGGTAAATTCGGAAACAAATTTAGTTATTAGTTATTATACGCGCGAATAACGACTACAAAATTATTAGTTACCAGTAGTAACTAAATTAGTTGTAGTTATTATTCGCCATTATTTATTTAGTTTCAGTTATTAGTTATCCGTCGTAACTAATTTTTGCCCAACTTTGGTTGGGGGAATACAAATATGAGCAAATTGAACAAGTTTAAAATTCTAAAAGCTCACAGGAGTACTTGATCCATGTAGTGATTTGGAAACAATCCCAAATTTATAATCCACTGTGATAGTTTTGATTTGTAAAATTTGCAATCAGAGATACCTAGAGTTCCTAATTCCTGAATAGGTAACCAGAATCTTTTGTTATAATTATGAATAACGATTTTAAGGTATAAGTAATGTAACCACCTTAACTAAAATGCTGTGCAGAACTACCCGAAATATCTATTAGTAGTACTATTGATCCCTTGAAATTTCTGCTTGCGTTCGAAACTAGGTACGATAGATAATTCGAAACTAGGCACAGAAGAACTTGTTCTTCGTTTGAAACTATTTCAAACGATTTTTTACCACATTTCCTGTTGAGCACTTATTGTGTCCTCAAACTGTTGATATATGTTCGAACGGTTCATGACCAACAAAAGTTAGATTCTAAATAATATTCAGCTGCTACGCGATTTTCTTTCCGAGACTACCGAGGTAGACCATTGAGATCACTTTCAAAATTTAAAGAAAAAAAAATACACACACACACAGATATATATATATATAAAATCAAAATTTCTTCTCGGAATTTATACATAGACCACAGAGATTGCAGTCCTAGGGCATGTCTCCACAAAAACATAAGTTTTAGTCTGATTTTGATGACATTTTCAGGCATTGTGCGAGTTAGCTTCTGAACGGTCTTCGACAAAATTCCTTGCCGCCGGACAAACGTGAATTTCCTATAACGTTGATTTCTTGTGGTCTAGGTATAATCGGATTTCGTTCAAACTCGTGGGCTAGTAGGGTATAGGTTTCAGGATAGTGCCCTATTAAATTTATCGCAATTGGTTGAGTAATAACTATTGCGCGCGCGCGAGAAACTATACTAGAATAGATATAACTTCCGTATTGGGCGGTGGGGCGTTTAATTTGAGATTCATCTTTCATAAAACTCTATTCCTATAAAACATAGTAACGTACAATAAAATTCAAAACTCAGTTTAGATAAAAACACATTTCAAATAGAATATCAGATTTTTTTAACAAATTTTACATTTCCAGACCTAGTCTTTTCTTTTTACACATAAAGTATTACGGAACTTTTCAAAAAGTGAAACAGGAAGTGCTTTAGTTAACATATCAGCTGCTTGTTCAGAAGTTGGGACATAATAAATTTCAATTATTTTCTTTTCGGCATAATCCTTTACAAAATGAAATTTGACATCTATATGCTTCGTTCTTTTAGTTTCCCTGGTATTGGCCATTGCAATACACGACTGGTTATCTTCTAAAATTTTCACTGGACCACAAGAGATAATCAATGAATGGTTAAGCATTTGCTTCATAAAAATACATTCCGAAACACTTTCAGCTAACGCTACATATTCAGCCTCAGAGGATGACCTAGCTACAGTAGTTTGTTTTTTAGATTTCCAACTAATTATATTATTATTTAACAAAACTGCAAAACCTGAATAACTTTTCCGATCAATTCTATCTTCAGCATAGTCAGCATCACAAAAAGCAGATAGTGTGAAATTGTTCATTTCAGATTTTTTAAACATCAAACCAAAATTTTCAGTTTTCTTTAAATAGCGCAAAACATTCTTTAAATAATTCCAATGTTCTTCAGTATACTGATTTTGAAATTGACCAAAATATGAGAGTGAGAAACTTAAGTCGGGACGAGACCCGAGCATAATATACATTAAACTTCCTAAAAGTTCTTTATACGGAGCATGATACACACTGTTTTCATCAGAACATTTTTCCAAGTGTAATTTGGGTTGCATAGGAATAGACGATTCTTTAGAATTTTCCATTTTAAATTGTTTTAAAACTTTTCTAGTTAATTCACTTTGATTTATGAAGAAACAACCATTTCTTTTTACAATTTCAAGACCAAGGAAAGTCATTTTATCACTCAATTCGAACGAATTCATTTTAAATTTACTCATAAGATAACTTTTCACTTTATTTCCATCTTCAATTTTGTCACAAACTAAAAATATATCATCTACCCATAGCAAAAGGTAAATACCAGTTTTTGAATACAGACAGGGATCAACTTGACTTCTTTTAAAACCAAATTTCACTAGTTCGTCGTTCACGCAGGTATTCCAACATTTTGGGGAATTCTTGAGTCCGTATAAACTTTTCTTTAATTTACAGCATAGGGATGGATTTTTGATGTTCAGTCCTTTTGGAGTCTTGATGTAGACCGGAGAGGGCAAGCTGGCATTCAGAAATGCGCTGGAAAAATCCATTTGCAGACATTTCATTTCTCTCTCGACAGCGATGGCCAGAAGTAGACGAAGGGTACTCATGCGGGCGACCGGAGCGTAGAGATCTTCATCGCCGCAATCTTGTTGAAAACCGCGAGCTACTAGTCTCGCTCTCTTGCCGATTTTTCCGTCGCTTTGTTTCTGGCGAAAAACCCACTTCGTGTCGATTAGTCTGACATCTGGTGGCTTGGAGACTATTTCCCAGGTGTCGTTCCTCTCCATGTTTCCAAGTTCTTCCTTGATGGCTTTGGTCCAGCCTGGATCCTTCACAGCATCCTCGTACGTCTGGGGAATTTCCGAGGGCAGGAAACCAGTAGATAGCGCTGCAAATGTGAGGTCAAAATCTTTCAGGTGACTAGGTAGTTCCCGTTTTCTCTCGGATCTTCTTGGTGCTAGCGGAGACAGTGAATTCTGAGGTTGAGTTTCTTTTCCAGTCATAGTCGGCTGTTCATCTGATGACAAGAATTCTTCGTTGTCCGATGCTTCATTCCGCTCACCATCATCGTCGGTGGACTCGTTATCTGATGTATCCGACGGTTCGGGTTCTTCATCTTTGGGGGTTTCTTCCATCTGCTGTTGTCCGTGAACAAGGATGTGTTCAATGGTAGATTTCTTTGGCTGCTCGTCAAAAACGGCGCTCTTGGCGATCACAATTTTTTGGCTTTGAGGATCAAATAATCTGTATCCATTATGGCTGTAACCGACCATTACGAGCTTTTTGCTTCTTGGTGACAGTTTTCCACGGCGATCTTCCTTGGGTATGTGGGCGTGAGCAGTAGATCCGAAGACACGTAACTTTCCGTAATCTATTGTATTTCCGTACCAAAGTTCAGCCGGGATCTTTGCTGGCGTAAGCGCCTTGGTTGGCACACGATTCAGTACATAAACGGCTGTTCTTACAGCTTCTCCCCACATTGACTTGTCCAGACCGCTATCGAGAATCATACAGCGAGCCAAATTCAATATTGAGCGATGGTACCTCTCGCAGACACCATTCTGCGCTGGATTTCTAGGTACTGTCCATTCAATCTCAATTCCTTTGTTTTCGCAAAAGCTCATAAATCTTTTGTTTTTGTACTCACCACCTTGATCCAATCTGAGACGAGCGATTCGATTGCCAAAACGAGCAGTAACTTGGGCCTCAAAGAGACGAAACTTGTCGTACACTTCACTCTTCTCTTTCATCAAATAAATTACAGCAAAATGCGAGAAGTGATCGATGAACTCGACGTAATAACGATAACCGTCGTATGTGGATGGAGTGATAGGGCCAACAACATCGCTGCTTATCACTTCAAGCAGACGCTTAGATTTTCGATCTGACGGTATGGGTACGTACGGTTTCCTCGTCTGTTTTCCCTGCAAACACACCTCGCAGATCCCGTCAACAGGATAAGAACTCGAGTGAGCGAATCTTCTATGTAACAGCATTTTATCGTTTTGTACACCGGCACTGGCATGATTGATTTCCAAATCGAACTTGACTTCGTACAAATTTCCAGCACGATTTCCAGTCACTACCGCACGATTCTTATTCATGATTTTCACGACTTTTTCATTAAATAGAACATTAAAACCTGCACTGGCTATTTTCGGAATCGATAGTAGGTTGAAAGGAAGCTCATCGCAAACGAAAACATTGTTTATCTTGAGTGGCTGACCGTTGACGAGTACCGGGAGCGTTCCACTCTTACTTGCCCGAATCTTTTCGCCTTTCTTCGCCACAGAAACTCCGATGTCGATAATCTTCGGATTTAGGAGGAATTTTTCGAGATCTTTCGTGATTAGATGATTTGTCGCGGCAGAATCAGCATAAAATAAACAACTTCCATGACTCGATAAAGAACATGATAACAAGCCGCCATCCACATTTCCTTCCTGAATTCCAGCTGCATGTGACTCAGTCTCGGTAGAGCACATGAAGGCTAACTCTTTTTCCGCAAAGTTTGCGTTCGCATTTTGAGAATTTTGGGGTCTATTTGGACAAAATATTCGGGTATGGCCTCTCTGTTTACAAAAATGGCATTTAAAAGGGAAGTATCCGTTTTGGTCGGAATTTTGGCGCTGATTTTCGTCGTACTCACGGTTCGCAGATTGATTTTGCGGAGGTGGGTATCCACGACCCCTGCCGAAGCCTCCCGAGTACGGCCGAGTTCCACTTCCTCTTCTCCAATTTCCCCGACTTCCACCACCCCTCTGCCTTCCGCCATGAGCAATTCGAAATCCCGAGAAAGCAACAGGTAAATGATGATTTTCGATTCTCTTTTTAGAGATCGCTTGTTCTTCTTGGAGAAGTTTATTTTTGACATACTGGTAGGTAATCGAAGTTTTATCCTTATTGAAGGCAATATCCAGCGACGTCACGATTACGTGGTACGGCTGAGGCATCGCAGCGAGAAGCATGGGTATTTTCTCTTCCTGGGTTAGACTACCCCCACTCGCCGAAAATTCCTCGGCTTTCCGATCGAACATTTCGATGAAATCAGATAGCGATCCACGGATAAATCTCATGCTTCCCAATTCCCGTCTTATCGAAGCCTGAGCAGATAAGCCGGTTTGCACATACGTTTCTTTCAGTGCATTAAACATTTCATGAGCCGTTTTCTTTCCACGAATGCAGTCCAGTACCTTATCGTCGATGCACTTCACCAGCAGGTCCCTCGCCTCCAAATCCTTTTTCCGATATTCATCGTCCTTCATCCCTTCCTTTTTCGGATTCAAAGCTTCCAGGGCATCGGCTTTTTCCAAAACCATTTTGAAGCGATATTCCCATTTGGAGAAGTTGGTTCCATCGAAGGGTTTCAATCCGGTCGAGAGCGTGATAGCGTTCGCCATTTTACTTCCGCGTTCCAGCTTCACTTTTCACGAACCGAATTCCCGCCGCGAATTTCACACAACTTTCGCACAACTTCTCAAAAATAAAAATAAATATTAACTGGGCCCATAACCTATAAAACAGGCTGGGTGAAATGACCGAACAAAATAATACTGGAACTCAGGTTTTATTAGAATAGGATAACACGTTCATCAAAAGCACAGCACCGGTAAGACATCACGAAACAATATGGCTATTGCGCCAGGACTACCGTTGGGAGACGAGTGGGGGAAGAGGGGAATAATGATTAGACGGAAGGGGGGAGTCTGGTCTATCTCCCCTTGGCTAGCTCCCCCTCCATACGATTCCAATACGGAAGTTGTATGTATTCAAGTATAATAATGGTTAACAGGTATCTAATTCCTTGACGTATTTACTGGCTTTTTTTGCCCGCCTTTGTAATATTTTGTTGTGGGAAGGAATAAACCATTTTTTCATTTCATTTCATTCATTTCACAGAGGTGAAACTCCAAAAATACTCGTAATTGAATTGTGATGAAATGTCTCAGGCATTCTGAGGGTGAACTCCTAGCGCGATCCAACCCCAAGTGGGATGGATTAACTACCCCATCTGGAGATTATCTTGCCCTCATTTTACTTTCGCTCATGAA
This sequence comes from Adelphocoris suturalis, assembly GCA_030762985.1. Classification (NCBI taxonomy): domain Eukaryota; kingdom Metazoa; phylum Arthropoda; class Insecta; order Hemiptera; family Miridae; genus Adelphocoris; species Adelphocoris suturalis. The sequence continues at coordinate 16,497,664 of CM061045.1, read as the reverse complement.
TTTCGTTGCGATTGGTTGTAGTAACTGTTTCGCATGCGCAATCCTGGATTTGGTTGTTATACTCGCAGACGAAACTTCGAGATAAATAGACTAATTTTGATAAAATAGTCAAGGATTGTGCCGGTTATCTCTTAGTCGGTTTCCTATAAACCTTAGATGGCGATTGGATTGATGGTAGGGTCGCGCAAATATGAATTATCTGATTGAAATAATTAATTCACGAATACTATGCCTTTTTAGCCTCAAGCCAAATAATTCCTAGCCAAACACCTTCTCCTCACTTGATGTGATCACGAATAAATGTAATCCGATTCTGGAGAGCGACCCAGTCCACCCGCCGTTTGATGTGTTGGTTCAAGTCCCCGGATATCGTTTTGTATGCATTATCAAGAAAGGGGACTGTGCATCGCAATCTCCTTCCTGAAGAACTACGATTTGAAAAATTGATTTTCCTACCAATTGAGGAAGCTACTGATCAATTCTATAAAATTCTTCCTCAAGTCATACGTACCCAAAACCTTTCCAGTCAATTCCAGTTTTCCTTAGTGGTTCAATAAGAATTGAATCGCGCTAACTTGATCTAACAATACCACTCACACGCTGTAAATCCACTGGCAACAACAGTGTTTATGCACTTTTTTCCAAGTTACGGTCAGAATGTAAAACCAAGTCCAAATTAATACATAAATCATACCTTGATTCTCTACAAATGTCTTTAAATTATTATATCAAGTAATTTTGGAAACACTTTCAATATAGAGGCGTACCTTTGTATATAAATAAATAAATTCATGTGGAATACCTGTTTCTCGAGATCAATCGGTTTGATATCATTCAAATTTTGAGAGTATTATTTGTCAAATCTTATTGTCAAATGAGAGAGATTATTGTATTAGGTAGTTCTTATTATTTCTCCTTTGACTTACTACTAAAAGGAAACTAAAGGAGTCAGAGAGAGCGTTTTGGAAACAATACGCTTCTAGTATCTACTCTGCACAGACGCCAGAGTAGATCGCCAGCCCCTAGTGTGGGAATAAGATACACAGGTTTCAAGAACACTCTTCAAATGGATCTCTCTATGTTAGCGAATAATTTTAGTAGAAAATTAAGGTATTGCAAGGTATGGCTCGGAAAATTGTAAAATCAACATTTTTGAAAATTTTCTTCGTTGAAATCCGATTTGGGACATTCTGAAACTAGTCTGGAGTTTGCGCTTTTTCATAGGTATATATATATATATATATATATATATATATATATATACGAATGAAAAAGCACAAACTTCAGGACTAGTTTCAGAATACATATATATGTAAATATCTATAAATAAATATGTGTCGTTCACGATAACTCTCCTTAGGATTGAGATAAAAATTCCGTTCTTGCTGGATGAGTTCGTTGGCCAACACTTTTTGAGCACATTAAATTGGTCAAAACGGCTGAAAAGTGCATGCACTCACGGTAATATTCTGGTGATGTTGAAATATAGAACTATTGTACAGGAGACCTTGTACACATACCGTAAAAATGCATTAAAATTGAACTGCAACTTTGTATAGTTTTGCTCATGACTAAAGGTTGCTCCTGTCAGGCGAAGCATTTAGATTTAATTTTATTCCCCCTTAGAACAAATATTTTTTTACATATCCTTCACGATATTCAACCAGTAGTTTGAGTAGCCTTATCCGTTGACGCCGAGATCGAGGTACCTTGAGCTTGTGAAAAATACGAAACCGTTGCACCAAAACGATTTCTGTGGAATGAGATGATTCGATTTTATTGGGGAATAACGGGAAACCGAGCGCAATGATGGCAGATCAGAAAAGGCCTCCTCTTCGAAAAACTCCCGTTGCCTCTAAAGTGCGGATGGATGTTTTTGAGCGACGAAACAAATATTGATTACCTGAATACGCGGATTAGCGGATTTCGGTATGGAATGAAGCTTTTTACTTTTCCAACTGCCCGAAGGGTTGTAGGAAAGTTTTGTAATAGGCCTGAGAACAGGTTTTTTCTAGATATCCCCAATCACATGAGTCCTAGATGTACTTGTAGGAATCAGAGCAATGAATATGAAAGTGCCAGCCTATAACTGATGAAGGGCGTTGTGATATCCTCCACCACCATAACATTATATGTAATATTATATTGTTAGTTAACTCAGCTGTATGTTTACATTTTAAGTTACTAATTTCAAAAATTATACTCTTAAAATATTACGGTGTCTACTCATTTAATCATCACCCTTATTGCCTATTACGTTCTAAATTACAAGGCCAACTCAGGTGTCTTCATGAACGACTTAAGTTTCGTAGTTGGGTTTTAGCGAATTTTCTTGGATAATGAAGCTATTCCAATGGTTCCAAAAATTTTAAAATCAAAATTTTCGAACATTTTCTTGATTGAAATCCGTTTTGAGGCATCCTGAAACGACTGAACAAATATACATATACATATATATTTGTCATTACAGACGATAACTTTCCTTAGGATTGCGATAAAAATTCCGTTCTTGCGCCAAAAAAAGCATGCTTTCCAAGCGAAAGGATGAGTTCGTTGGTCAACTCACGAGTTTTTAGTTCATTTGTTATGCTCAATTTTTTGTGTTTTAAAGGGTAAAACTAGTTAAAACTAGGCTAAAACTCTGTTATAACGAAGTTGGGGAGATGTGCAAGTTCGATTTAGCGTGAAAAATACAAAGAAACCGGCCCCAAACTCAAGTTTTCTTAGACAGTCATTTTTTACAAAAACCCATAGAAAAAACCATGTTTTTCAACATTGAAACATACTCCTCTAATTGGCAAAGCAAAATTCAAATTAATTATACAGTTGGAAAGCTGAGATTTTGGGCCAAATTCATTTTGAACAATTCGAGTGTCCGCAAATCCTTGTGACTTGCGTTTCCTCATCCTTCATCATTTTCGCGTCCGATTATGATGCAATTTTCAGGGAATGAGTGTAGATGGTCCCCTATCAGTTTCATTTATCGCAAATAAACACTTCATTCTGCACATGCACAAAAGCTAATTCCATCAAGCATCATTTTCTCACGCCCTGGTCTTCCGATCTCGCTCGAATTTGAAGGATAGTTGGGAGAAGACGATTTGAACATTTGATCGTCAATAGCAGCTCCTGCGTATTCGCAAATGTGAAATCCTTGTAACAAGCTTGATTTCCACAGTTTTTCTCCTGTTTTGATTAAATTCTCAGAGAATGTGCGTGTTATGACCTCCCAGAAGTCAACACCATATGTAAACAAGTAGAATGTGAAGAGAATAAAGAAACCAGGAAGAGAAATACAAAGGACGGGGAAAACCCAAGTTAATGGTGCCACTACCTTCCTACCTGCCCCGATGGGCGAGGGACAGGGAAGGAGGGCTTTATAAGGGCTATGCCCACAACACTAAAGCTCACTCGTCCTGGGTATCGCTCTTGGTAAACTTCCTTATACCTCCGTGTATTCAATTCAACAACCTTTTCGTTTTACTTAAAAACTCAAAACTTCCAAACTGATGAAATTGGATGGGCTAACGCTCGGGGCCATTTCATCACGTCCAACAGCAAACTAAAATCACTCTACACATCTTTATCTACGTAATTGGATGGGTAAACCTACCCGGGGCCATTACGTGATAAAAATACAAAATTTGGTTAGCTCCCCTTAACTTATAAAAATTGGATAGGTCACTCGACCCGGGGCCATTTTTATAAGTTATCAAAAACTCACGCACAGAATTCTGAGCGCCCGATTCTCCTACTAACTCGTAAAATTGGATGGGTATTAACCCGGGGCCATTTTACGAACTTAGTAAATAAAAATCTATATAATTCGCTTTACGCGAATTATCAATACAAGCTCCCTTCTTGTTCTATTGTCGTTTATGTATTGGATGGGACACTAAGTCTCGGGGCCATATATGAATAAACAGTAGAACCAAAATTTTATGACTAATAAAAATAAGTACCCTACAGAGGGAATAATTTAATGTTAGGAAAACTAGAACCTAACAGTGCGGATTAGAGTTTAGATGGCCCCCTATCATTTTCATTGTTTCCAAATAAATATTTCACTGGGCACATGCGCAAACATAAATTCCATCAAGAATTATTTTCTCACGGCCGCAGTTTGAAAATACGCTCCATCTTAATTTACCATTTCCCTCATTACCATTTACCCTTTCCTGGACCATGAAGACTATTTGACATCTGTGTTTACATGTATACAAGTTAGGGTTGATGATATCTCAGGGTTTAATACGTGCGGTAGTTAATCTTCACCAATGACGGATGAAGACAGCGAACGGTGACATGAACTAGCGAAATCGGAACGAAATTTGACGTCAGTGCACCCTTCCCTCTTTGGTTAATCATTGGACTGCGTTCAAGGTCAAATTATCAACTTGAAGAAAACTAAACTAGGGCTAAGTGGGGTAGGATTTGTAAGGAAACTGGAAAAAGAAAAGCTTTAAGTAATCCTATTATTTAAAATGTCTTGTTATTCATTATAATGTTTCAATACTTAACAAAAATAGAAAATACGTGACAATTCTACGCCTCTAAAAACATTTAACTAAATTAAAGTGGTCCGCTGAAATTATTATATTAATTAGGGGATAACCCGCTCAAGGCACGAAGTATTGTTCATATATTGATATTCAGAATACCTGGGAAAATATTTTTTTAAAACTACCAGAATTTAATGCTGTTGTGTCCATTTATAAACGAGTTAAAATTACATTCTTTTTATGTTTTTCAAGATGGTATTGCAAATATTAATAAAATGCGAAAATCAGCACTGCCCCAAAATATGTATTACATGTGGCAAATGAATTCCACAAAAAACTTATATTTTGCATTTTTCGCGAAATCGTGCTCGTATGGTTCGCTCAAAAATTCGAGTGAAGGGTCATTTTTAAATAAAATTCTAGAAAGATTCGGAACTGCAATAAAAAATTGGAGTTTCTAACTTAAATAACCATGTCAGTGTGAGTTAATATATTATGCGCATTTAGATTCTATGCTAAGAACTATAGGGAACTCCTCCAATTTGAAATTTGGTTCAAAAACGTATACTGAGAGCGTTAGTTGGAGGGGGGGGGGGGGGGAGTTTAGGTAGTGGGACAAGAGGGCAGAGGGGATTTTGAGGAGAAAAATAATTAATTAAGTTAATTTTGTTTTCTACTCGGTTTTCCGGAACAGCATCTCTTGCTCATCAACCCAAGATACCATTGGGCATCCATGATAAGGTTCACAAGACATTATGAAAGATATTAGAACAGATTTTCTCCTTTAAAAATAATTTATTGTTCGAAATTTGCGTTTGATTGAGGCCAATTCAGAAAACGGGTAACACGATTTAGTTGGTAGGTATTGAAACATATTGGTAAGTAATGCATGCATCACAGGGACGTCTCTATGAATGGATTTTATATAATTTTGGTCAGAAATTTAAAAAAAAGAATACATATATATATATCATGATTTCTTGGAAATCCCCCCCCCCCGAGTGAATTTGAAACTTCCAAGGTTGCATAACTAGAATAAAATCTGGATCGAACAAACAATAGAAACTGTCACGTAAATCAGATGAATATAATAAAAATATCACGATTTATCGCTGTTGCCTCCTCCATTTACCCCATTCGATCATGAAATTTGAAACTTTTGATACATTATCCAAAACTAAACCAAATTCATATTTGAACAAATAGAATAACGAAAATCGGCCGAGATTTGTAGCTTGGGCGGCGCATGAAAAAATCTGTAATTATCCCCTCCACCCCCACCGCGGCTAATCCGAAATTACCCAGGTTTCTTGCACCTCTACACTAAAATTGTAATTAAACAAAATAAGAATCACAAAAATCGGTTAAGAATTGTAGCCTTGTTGTGGCGTCGACAAAATTTGTCGAAAAAACAACGTTTTTTCGGTTTTATCCCCTTCTTTCCCCCTCTTGAATCTTGAAATTCAAAATGTCCGAGGTTTGCTGCACAACTAGACTAAAATCGGGATCGAACAAAGAAAGAATCTCGATAATCGGTTGAGAATAGTAGCCTGGGCAGCCTCGACAAAATTTGTCACACAAACACACACACACATACAGGAAAGCAACCAAATATGATATAAATTCCTAATATGAGATATCCCGCTGTAGCTACTGTGATGTTCCACCCAAGCGAATTAGCTATTATCCAGTTTTTAGGCCGTCCCTCAGAAGCTAGGTCATACAAGCAGGCTTCTTATTTAAGAGGGACGACCTATTGAAATCCGTTTCAGACCATTCTAAGACCGAATCCGTGAAAAAAACCGTCTGTGTGCGTGTATATGTGTGTTTGTGGTGTGTGTGTGTGTGTGTGAGACAAATTTTGACGACACTGCCCAGGCCACAATTCTCAGTTGATTTCTGAGATTCTTTGTTTGTTCGATTCCAATTTTATTCTAGTTATGCAACAAACTTCTGGTATTTTGACTTTAAAGATGGAAGAGGAGAAATGGAGGAGGTAAAGCCGAAAAAACGTGTTTTTTTTTTTTTTTTTTGTCGAAACTACCCAGGCTACAATTCTCAATCGATTTTCCTGATTCTCATTTTGTTCCATTCCAATTTCAGTCGAGTTGTGCTTCAAACCTAGGAAATGATGGATTTTCTGTCGAAGTGGGGGTTGGGGGAATAATTACCGATTTTGTCGAGCGCTGCCCAAACTACAAATCTCTACCGATTTTCGTGATTTTTATTTTGTTCCATTATGAATTCGATATAGCTTCGGAAAGTATATCAGGATATACAAACTTCATCAGGAGAGGGGGTGAATGGAGGGGGTAATATTGTTAAATCATGATGTTTTAACTATTCTCGTCCGATTTTCGTGATTCTTTTTTAGTTCAACTTTCAATTTAGTCTAGTTTGGAAAATGTAACAGGAGTTTCAAATTTCATGGTGGAAGGGGTTGAATGGAGGGGGTAATAACGATAAATCGTGATATTTTTATTGTTCATCAGAATTTAAGTGACAGTTTCTATTGTGTGTTTGGTCCAGATTTTAGTCCAGTTATGCAAACTCGGAAGTTCCAAATTTACCGACGATGAAGGGGTTAGATTTCACATTCGAAATGAAAAAAAAAAATTTGTGTGCTCCAAAATCGAAATACCCACTCGCATTTTGGGTTTCATGACCTCCTGGACAAATTTGGTTTCGTGCCCGCCATATCTTCCACAATTTCGATTAGATTTTGATGACATTTTCATGAATACAGTGGGTTTAGCCCTAAATGGTCGCCTATTAGTTTCATCCAGATTGAACCAGCGGTACGCTCAGGGCATGCGCGAACGTAATTTTCTTGTTACACTCATAAGTCCGTCAAAGTTGAAGGGATTTTCTTCAGATTTTCAGGGATGATGCGGGAAAGATCTCTTGACGTCCCTTACGAAATTTTTCATGATCGAATCAGCGGTACTCAGTGCGCATGCGCGAGTGTTTGTCTGTTTATATTTCCTTGCCACAGCCATAAGTTCCACAATTTCGATTGGATTTCAATGAAATTTTCAGGAATAGTGTGCGTTTAGCCCTAAATGGTCCCCTATCAGTTTCATCGTGATTGAAAGAGCGGTACGCACTGCACATGCGTGAACGTAATTTTCTTGTGATAGTCACAAGTCTGTCAATGTTGAACAGATTTTAGTCAGGTTTTCAGGGATGATGCGGGGAAGGTCTCTTGAGGTTCCTTACGACATTCATCATGACTGAATCAGCGGTACGCTGTGCGCGTGCGCGAGCGTTTGTCTTTCTATATTTCCTTGCCACAGCCATAACTTCCACAATTTTGATCGGATTTCAATGAATAGTGAATTTTCAGGAATAGTGTTGATTTAGCCATAGATGGCTATCAGTTTCATCATGATTGAATCAGCGGTTCGCTCAGCGCATACGTCAACGTAATTTTCTTGTTGAAGTCACGCTGAAGCCACGAGGACGCTTCTGTGCCATGTCCTGTGCAGTGTATTTTTCTCTCTTATTTTAATTCTCACCAAATTTATATACAATCCATTCATTAGGGCATCCCTGTAATGCATGTATTACTTACCAATATGTTTGGAGATGACCTTAAGTGAGGAAAAAGTTATCTAATTGCCTCCTTCTTCCCTACGCAGTTCTGTAAGCAATATAGCCGCCATTGGGAAAATAAAAGTTTTCTTGATCTTTTTCATGCCGATATTTTGAGAGCTAGAAAAGGTTTTTTTCACATATAAAGTTGACATATTATTGAAGTATAGTAGTGAATATAGGCCTTTCAAGGTGCATATTGAAGGGGTTTTGCCGTGGTAAGAGAATGACCTCCGTTACATGCTGTAACCACGGCATGACCCTTCTTGCTCTTCTGAAGAGTCACGCCCGTGGAAGCAACAGGCGTGTAGCTATTCCACGGAAAGCTGGAACATACATTAATGTGCGCAAAAATGTGCTTAAAAATAGCTGAAAATTTGAATTGGGACTCCAACGAACATTTTAAGACCAACCCAGATATTTATAAATATCAAGTTTTTCGGAATTCCTTATGAATAATGTCTCATCTATATCTAATATCTAATCTCATATTGGGCAACCTGTTGCCAAATTGGACAAATACGGAATTCGTCGTACCAAAAAAAAAAAACGTCGTCAATGAAAATTAATTGAAATCTGGATATAAAACACTGAATAGGGGATGTGAATGAATAATAATAGTGAAAACTAAATGTTACAATTATTTTTGGCTGGCCTCTGTGGCCATTTAAAAAAGGTATCTCATATTAGGTCACTTTTACCTACACCTATGGCTTTTTAGCGATTTCGGAGTTGTATGCGATTTTTTTCTCATGCTTGGGTGGTCCCCCACCCCCCTGGATCAATTCCAATAGGTCGCCCCTCTATGGACGAATCCTAGCTTCAGAGAGGCGTCCTAAAAACTTCACTCATGTGCCATACTTAAGGTAGGCACGCTGACATCTCAAAATATTGCCGCAATCCCAGGGTTGCTCACTAGACGGGTTGCGCAATTTTTCGCGATCACTAGACAAAATTTGCGCGAACCATAATTTAATAGAAATTTAATTTTAAAATTTGCAGATGTGCATTCAATTTATTCTTAGGAAAAGCAAAGTTTGAATAAAAAAGTGTCCCACGTGACAAGACCATCTCGAGTACTTGTTTTTACTGCATCTCATTGTCCAGCTCATCGGGATAATTATAGAGGAAAACCCACATCTACTCAAGTTCATGACATTGATGTTCTATTTTGCTTGATTTGTCGTTTCTTTTCTCAACTTATGCCCGCAAGTTTTTTTTCCGTCTTCTCCTTCCAGTGAACCCACTCGGCAGGTTCCGAGTGCTCGGGCTTTGAACACGAACCTCTCTTGGGGGCTTAAGTCTTTTCTTTGGAGTTTTCGAGGCCCCACCTTGAGGGTATGCTACCTCCGCCACTTTTAATAGCTGATGTTATCCTTGATGATACGGCAAAAGAAATTCAAGTTATGCAACAGTAGTAACCCACACGCACACAACGGATGCATACAAGAAAAACCCCAAAAAATTGAGGTTCTGCAGTGCAGGGTTCGTGCGCATGTTGGGTTTATTTCACCATCACTGCAGATAAGTTTGGATGTGATATAAAAATTTCAATTTTGAAGAACAAAAGTTTTAAAAAATGTGATTACTGAAGAGAAATCACACCAAATCGAACATTTGCCAAACAATAAATTGAAAAAAAGCACAACATAACTCTTTCTAAGAGAACAATACATAATCCCAGTCGTGTTAAAACAATAATAAGTAAGATTATTCACATTAAAAAATACTATTTTTGACGAATACTTCTTTTTCAGAAACCTCACATTCAGCGTCCACTTGGTACACCAAAACTTCTCCATCATCATTTTCTCCTGCAGGGTTGGGGCACACAATGTCTTTAGTTGTATCAGTGGAACACGGTCTTACTTTTCTACGTTCCATTCGACATGAGAGAGGAAGTTGGGTAAGATAAGGTCCCTTTTGTGCAATCGCAACTACTTCTCGTTTTTCGATATCATTACCAGCTAAACATCGATAAGTGACTTACAGTACTGTGTAAAGGGATAGTTATCAATTCAGAATCGATAAAAACCTAAAAATCGATACTTTTGAACATTTTATCGAAAAATCGTTCTCCTGAAAATTTCGCCAAGTAAGATAAGGTCCCTTTTCCTGGGACATGTCACATTTAGTGTAGTTTTGCCTGAGCATGAAACTCACGAAATCAAAGTTGCTCAGAAAACTGTGAAATTCAAAAATCAAGTGGCAATTCAACGTTCGGTGGTGAAGAACTTTTCTCCCTGAATATAGGACCAAGTTTTAAGAAATTCAGCACACAAATCACGTATCGACAAGGACGTGCATGGAATCTCGGCATCTACTGCAAACAACCGGAAAGAATGAAATTTAAGGTTTAAAATGTTCATAAATCAGTAGTAGTTTCCCGAGTGGAAGGTAAAAATCTTTTACATTGATTATGAAATCATATTAAATTATATGAACTTTGATTGGGCATTATATTCCACCGAATTTCGGATTGCAGACAAAGATTTTCTCACTCAGAACGCACAAAATTTTAAAAATCTAATCTCCTGAAACAGTGGTGTATAAAAATAACATTGTGGGGGGGGGGGGGGGAGACCCTTGTCATGTTAGGTAATTTGGGTAATAAAGTAGTTATACCTACTTAATGTTTTACGCTAGTTTTTGAGGCCGATTTCAGAGTAATGGTAATTTACAACTAGATTATTTGAATTTAAAAATTAATATTGTTTTAAAAAGGGTGTAAAAAAGTTATCGACAGCTCAAAACGTCTGCCAAGTTGGGTGGGCAGTATAGCTTCCTCACACATTGTAACATGTACGTATAGAATTAAGAACAAAGTACGAGTCGAAATTATTAGTCCATGTTATAAGAAATTAACGTTTGCACATGCGCACAGACTACTGTTTCTCCAACGGCAATGAAATTTATAGGGGACCGTCTAGGAGCTATTCCGCACAATCCCTGAAAATTTCATCAAAATCTTTCCATTAAACTCGGAGTTTTGCCTGTGTTAGTCGATATTAGTTTCGCACATGAACAATGGTTATTACACTACCAATCGCGCTATAATTTATAGTGCATTTTCTAGACCATGTACCCAATCACCTACCGAGTTTGAACGAAATCAGACCAATAGATCATAAGAAATCGGCGTTTTGAGAAATTCACGTTTGCGCACGCGCACAGACTACTGTTGATTCGACGGCTTTGAAAATTATAGGGGACCGTCTGGGAGCTAACCAGCACAATTTCTGAATTTAATCAGAATCAGACTGGAACGTGGTATAGTTTTGGGAGTGACAAGGATTTACAACAGACAGATATCAGACAGACAGACACGGAACCAAAATTGATCACAAAGCTCGGAAACGCTATTGCAATGGGTCCGATCCGAAATTTTTAAAATCAAAATTTTCTTCATTGAAATACGTTTTGAGGCATTCTGAAACAAATCCAGCGTAAAAAGAAATCTCTGAGAGGAATTTTCGATCTGAGATAAGCTCTAGAATTGACCCCTAAATTTTGTATCATTAGGTTTAGGACACCCGTTATACAATCATACAAATGTTTTAAAACGTTCCAAATTATTAACCAATGGTTATTTCAAAATTGTATAACCTAATATAGAAAAATCGGTGCAACAAGACCGACATATTGTTATAGTTATAAAACATTTGAAGCGGGAAACCAAAATTAACGAGCTCATGTCTTAACAACGAACAGCTGATTTGAAGTGTCGTCCATGTACGTTAGTACCGAGTGACCTGCATGAAATCACGGGGTAATGGAAATGGGGAGGTGTGTGGGTTCACGAGTAAATATAAATCATATGAAAAAATAAATACTTGAATAAAATAAAATTAAAACTTCAAATACTAGATCTGCTACCTTCTTCAACATATCAGTGAATATGGCAATCAGTGTCAATGAGAGTGTAAACGTTTCACCGACAATTTCATGCCTATTTTCTACTGTCGAATGCGTTAATATTCCGAAGATGTTGAATATTGCATTCGTGAATAGTTCCAGAAATCTAAATTCCACTTGCACTATTTCCGCGAATTCTTTCAAGACACTGTCTTCTGCTTTTCAAGGAAGATGAAATTTATTTCATGTGTGGTCAAGCCGGGGTGACTTGGAAGACTTGATTCGATACCAGCTGACAGTTTTCCGTTCTTCGCTCTTCCTCCAAGACGATATTTTTTCTGCCAAATGAGTCTCCTAATTAGTGATTCAGGTCTGATCTTGTTCGACAGTTACCTACTTTCACTTGCTCCTTTTGTTTCAGCATAAAAGAAAGGGAAAACCAACTGATGACGAGAGGTTCGTTGTTATAACAAAATGGCATTCCTCCCGTAACTGACGTCATTAGGTCATCATCGTAGTTTTCGTGAAGGTTATGCCATCATACGGTCATACTAGAATATAGCTTGTGGGTCCGTTTACCAGGTTTTCACGAAGTTTGAAAAAATTACACCTACTTTCCACACCAGATCGATAAGGATGATGAATTGAGCTTTGAATAGGGTTAATCCATTCGATTCACTATCCCAAAGAAACATCGTCAATTACAATAAAAGTGTATTTTTAGATTTTTCGTCCGATATCTTCGACGATTTTTGATAATAATAGTAATCATAGGTGCATTGAATAATTAGTAATTAATTGCATTGGTTTGTGCTGATAGTCGTCAATCGATTTAACACGTCAAAACTGGGTATTTAAATCGAGTAATCCATACCAAACACGTATTACTAAGGTGTTTCGTTCGACATCGTCGATGATATCGCCGCAAAATCGTGTCAGATCGACAGCTTTACAGCATATTCCGGGTGTCCAAAGAGTCTACCAACCAAATTTCAATTCGATTGCTCCGAGCTTGCGGCCAGTAGCGCAAAGCAGACATACAGACAGACAAATGCAGGCTCACTTCGTTAATAATCAACCACGAAATTAGCGATAGAATGGAACGAATCTCACATGGATAAAAACTCATTCAGCATCAGATAGCGAGACCATTAATTTATTGAGGTAGGGAGCGGATTAATTAACTAGGTAACAACACATCAGATATTTGTGGTTTCAAGAAATCATATACTCGTAAAAAGTCTGTCAAGTTGGGTAGAAAATAATGCTTGTTGGAATTTACGTTTGCGCATGAGCTGAGTGAAATATGTATTTGGGAACAATTAAATTGATAGGGGACCATCTACACTCTAATCCGCACATTCCCTGTGAATTTCGTCAAAATCGGACGAAAACTGTGGAAATTAAGCTCGTTACAAGGATTTTACATTGCCGCATGCGCAGGAGCTACTATTGATATGATCGGGTTGAAAGTGATATGGAATGTTCAAATCATCCTCTCCCAACTATCCTCTAAATTTGAGCAGGATCGGACGACCAGGGCGTGAGAAAATAATGCTTGATGAAATTTACTTTCTTGCATACGCCAAGTGAAGCATTTATTTGTGATCGATGAAACTAATAGAAGATCATCTACTTTCTAATCCTCACATTCCCTGAAAATCGCATCAAAATCTTGTGGAAATTAAGCTTGTTACAAGGATTTGCGAACCCACGATATACAGACAGACAGAGACAGAATGAAAGCTGTTCAGAATGGTCTAAAACGTAAAATGCGAGCGGAAATTTTGATTTTGGAAAGAAAGAATTCGTTCTCCCGATAATTTACCTGCAGTTAGACTCGGAAGCAAAATATCCTCTCGCTTATGCTAAGGACACTCGTGTCATCGTGCACTTTTGTTCAGCTTTGTCTTTTTTTTTTTCTTCTTTTTAAAGGGTTAAGATGGTTGGGGCGTGTCGAACATTGGTGATACAGGACTGCGTGAAAAAATGCCTGCATCATATAGCCTTAGTAATTTAGGTAATATTCGAAATTTGTGTCAGGATCGTGAAGTGGTCGACACTGCCTCTTAATTTGAATGCAATCAAAACCCTCATGTATGTACGAGTAAATGTGCTGATCAGTTGGCAGCATTTAAGAGATCAGATATTAGCGTTTAAAGAATCCAACGTTACAGTATGCGAAGAAACAGTACATGAACCAAGTGCTTTGAAATCCATAGAGAACCAACCTTAGACCAAATCATGAGATCCCCGGAAATAGTAATGAGAAAATAGTAATAGTTACGTTTGCATGAAGGACTGGACAAAAATTGTAACATCTTTCCTAAAGGCAAACAAAGGCAACTCTTAAGAGTCTTGACGAGGCCCGAAGGGGCGAAAGCGCTCGACGAAATAAATCAATGAAAAACTGATTGAGGACGCCAGTTGCACCCGACCTCCACAACCCCCACTGTAAACAAAGCATTGGTAGGCAGTAATGAATAATAAGTTCTGCAAAGTGAGTTGATTAATTAATGCACTGCAGGTCTTGTTTCAATCCGATTTTAGTCAATCTTTTCCTCAAAGACCATACCCCAATAAGAAAGAACGAGTCATAATATTGATAGGCCACCTGGGCTCTAGAGGTAATCAATGTATGCAATATACAGCCTAAGGTTTAAAGACCACGTGATTTGTAAATAATAGGTACCTATTTATCTGTGAAATGCTTAAGTATCTACATCACACAACAGTTACCAAGGAGAGTCCTAACAAAACTCTGAAATGGCGAAAGATCTGGACTAATACGAAAAGCCTCAACAAACTGGATAATTCGTGCGTGAATGTATTGTGCATAAATTGAAAATTCTAAAACAAATCAGGTGAAAATTGAGGAAGATGTGTGTGTTTCGGAAGGGCTACTTTTTGAGTTTATAGAGAGAGTGGGTTTTTCCAAGCTGAAGAAACTTATAGGGAAGTTATCTAGGGTCTTGCCCGCACAATCCTTGAGAATTTCATCAAAATTGAGTCCTAATTGGAGGAGCGTCTTTCAAAAATGTGGCATTTGTCTACGCACGTGGGATTTGCGGCCTAAATGCAATGAAATTTACTCTAGACCACCCAGGGTCTGACCCACATACTCTGAAAACGTGAATAACATCGGAAGAAAATGTTGACGAGAAAATATGACTGTTGCCGGGATTTGTGGACACAAAGATGGACACGAGATCAAATTTTTTCAAAACTCTCTTGAATGTAGAAATGTTGAGACCACATTCACATTTTTGGAGACGTACTATGGAAAGGTAAGTATGGAATGATGAAAATGGTTCGTTTCACAGTTCCAGCGCTGATTCATTGCCATTTCTCTTAGCAGAAGAACGAGTTTCAAGTCAACCAAATGCGTAGGTTGGTATGGATAGATCCCGAACAAAGGTCGTTGTACCTGCGCATTCCAAATCAATGCGCCAATCTGTCTGCGCCTTTTACGGGACAGCTAGAAATGAACCTCTTCAATGAGTATATTAGAAGTGTTTAATAGTCAAAACGATTATAATACAATATAATAATAGCTCTCTGTCCGTACTTAGTCTCGATATGCGATTAGATCATTTATAAAAGGCCATAATGGCAAGGTCAGTACCAGCTTGCTTTAAAGGGAGTGTATATATTGTAGATACATCAGCTTTGATTGAAAGAAAGTCTTGAATAAAGACTTAATAAGAAATAATATCATAATAATAACAATAATTGTAAAAAGTAAAAAATAATATATCAGTTTTAATATGATGAAAATACATTATTTGAGCATTGTGAAAATACTGTAGAACAGGTGTAGGAAAGTTGAAGATAAATAATTAAATAAAACTTTATGGTATGTAGAAATGGAAATTGATAAATTACCATTATAGAAAAATTCATGGCTTACTAAAACAGACATTTATTTATTATGATATTACTGATATTATTATTATTTATTGATGTCATGAAAGAAGTTGTGATTATTAATTTGAATAATCTGACTACCGACGACATCGTTTAGATTATAATCGTTGATAAGCAGGTAGATTCAGAACAACCTTAAAATTTTTAATCACAGCTCATATTGAAAAACGTACCACGGACTGAAAAAGTACAGTTTTTCTTGTTGTTTGGTAAATGTAAGTAGGTCCAAAACACAGACAAAAACGCTGTGCTTTTGGTTGCTGATGCGCGTAAAATTTACCTACCTAATAAATAAATATACTCGTATACATACCTAAGTATATATATATATATATATATATATATATATATATATATATATATATATATATATATATATATATATATATATATATATATATATATATATGGTTGTTTTAAAGGATTTTTTTCCCTAAAAGTAAGCTGATATTGGTAGAAGGTATCTTACACGAAAGTAGATGATAATATAGTATTCTGCTTACCTTCAAGAACGACAGCATCTTCCGTGACGTATTGGCGGGGTTTAGCCGCCGACACGGAACCGGCCGCAAAGGCGAAGATGAGCAGGAGGCACCTCGCAAGGAGCATGTTGGGGTCACAATGAATCCTGGAGACGCTCCCCTCAAGACCTGCTGTTTGCTGCCCCTTCCACCGGCTCCAGAACTGTTCAAGACCCCACTACAGTGAATATTAGCAGGTTGACTTCCGTCGCCGTTGTTTAGGTGGACTGCCCAAAGTTTTCAATGCCCCCCAACGCCTCGATCAAGTTCTTGGCCGCTTCCTCAGCCCTACCTTACGGCCGACCGGGTTGTGAGAGGCATCTCAGGTTGCAGGACAAACTGGTCAGAAATGGCCAGCTTCTGCGAGCTCTTCTGTCGAAAGAGTCTGATTTCAATTAGCGAACTCTCGTAGAAAATAAACTGTAGCAAAGGTTCAAAAATTTTAAAATCAAAATTATTGAAAAATTCGTTCAAGGAAATCCGTTTTGCGGCATTCTGAGACGATCCATGAAGTTAGCGCTTTTTCATATATATATATATATATATATATATATATATATATATATATATATATATATATATATATATATATAATATATATGTCACTCAAGCCGATAATTCTCCTTAGAATTGAGATAAAAATCCCATTCATGCGCCAAAACATCAAGCTTTCCTAAAATGAAAGGATGAGTTCGTTGGCCAGCACTTTTTGAGCACATAAAATTGGTCAAATTTCAAAAAAATGTGCTCAAAAATCACTTAAAATCACTGAAAAGGGCAAAACGGCCACAAATAGTTGAATTTATCATTTTTAGCAGCATTTTAGTTAAAACAAAATGATCAATGATTAGGACAAAAAAATTTTTTTTTGCACATCATTATGGTGAAAACCGTGCTCAAATTTCATTAATATTCACTGAAAAATCTATAAAAATTGCAAAATAAAAAAAATAAAAATCCAAAATCTTTTTTGAATCACAGAATTATATTTGGTAATAGTTTTTCAAAATTTTGAGATCAAAAATCAAAATTATATATATATATATATATATATATATATAAAATTCGTGCCATTCCATACGGTAACTCTCCTTATTAGGATTGCCCAAATTTATGATGAAAAATGTACTTAAATTTCATTATTATTTGTCGAAAAGTAGATAAAAACTGCAAAAAAACTAAAAATCAAAACAAATTTTTTTCGAATTGCAAAATGTTATTCAGAACGCGTTTTAGAACGTAGTTACGTAGTAGTTTTTCACTTTAAGTCCTTAATTTTTAAAACAATGTAACATAGTACGAAAATTTACGAAAATTCGGTCATACGATCATGCTGCGTGACTGGAACTTTTGTGTTTATTGTATGAAACGTTTCTTTTCAAAGTTGTTTCGAAAACAAGTTATCTAGTAGTTATTCGCGCGAATAATGACTAAAAACGAATCAGTTATTAGTTACTGGTAACAACTGAATTTTGCATAACTAAATTAGTTATTACTTTCACCGCCGTGTAACTAGTAACTAAACACCAATTATCTATCAGTTATTTGTTCAACTAATTTCTCTAAAATTTTTATGATTTGAGGATTTGCAACTGATAACTATTTCAGGTAAATTTAGCCATAAATAATAAATTGAAGTCACAGTTATCAATTAAAATGCTAGTTACACCAAAAACTAGGTTCTCAAATTTAGTTTAGGGTGGTAACTAATAACTGACAGTTACCTATTTGTTACAGCATTAGTTGAACTAAACAATTAGTTAAATAATGCCCCACTCTGAGACAGATTCCTTTGAATATCCAAGAGCTGTTTTTTTTTTTTTTTTTTTTTTTTTTTTTTAAGGTAAACTCTAGGTAACTAGTGGCCTCGGATAATTTCTCGTTGGCTGTTTATCAACTCACATTTACCTGCAAGTTACTGCTATCTGCTTGGTATCCTTACCTGAGATTCATCTCCCACAGTTAGCGAATCATCTGGTGGATAACGTTTTGTTGAGAGGTTATAACGAGTATTAGTAATAATAATATAATATATACTATTATAATAATATACAGTCATAATGTACAACAAAGTTGACTTGATTGATTCCGATTTTTCGGATGAGGAAATCGTTCAATTCCTAGAATACAAACGAAGACCTTATATGGTTCGACCACGTCCGGATTATTTTAATTTACTCAATGATGTCGATTTTTACACCCGTTTCCGACTATAGAAAAAAACTACGATTTTTGTGCTTGTTGATTGAAGGGAAATTAGAATCCCGCAGTGTGATAAACTATTCCAAATCGCCAATCACAAAACTTCTCCTTACACGGATTCTATGATCTTGGTGATTAGTTCTAGGTCCTACTTAATGATGTACCATAATGTAGCATAAATGATGATCGAGATCCCTTGGCATCAGAGATGAAACCGAAAGGACAGGTGTGTTGTTACAAAGAACTAAAAATACGAGTGTTGTAAGGCTGTTTTGTGGGGAAATCATTGTTGTAGTAGTGGTACCCCTTTTTTCCCACAGACGAAGTTAACTGAGCAGTTAGCCATCTGTAGGTAGCTATCTGAGAGCACAAAGTTGATTGATAAACGCCCAACCAAATTTGTTCAATAGGTTGCGGTAACCTCTAGGTAACTGCCTGAGGTTTGTTTGGAAGTTACCGCTGTATATGATAAACGGGCCCTAATATTTTAAAGTCATTATCAAAACTTCTAACTGTAAGTCAAAACTGTAAGTCGTTACATTGGAACCGACTTTTTGCTTCGTAGCCGAATTTGAAAGAAAGTGAAGAAACGGAAAACCACCAGGTGCCGCGCCCCCTTTACGGCCGAACTGAGGTCGCCAGATTTGGCCGACTTGGATGGTTACGCTGGACCCGATTCTCAAACGTTTTTGACCGGTTGGGCGCTGCTTTCTGTACCTGCATGATGGAAGACGTTCAAATTATCAGTATTTTAGAAGAAAAATCTTTTCGCTTCATCACTACCGAAGTTAAGAAAGCATAGTGTTCGTGATAAAAGTCAAGAAAATTTGTGTTCCAAAATCACAATTTCGACTTGCTTTTTGCGTTTCAGAGCTTACTGATCAATTTCGGTTCCCTGTCTGTCTGTCTATCTGTCTGATGTCTCTCTGTCTGTCTGTCTGATGTCTCTCTGTCTGTCTGTGGTAAATTCTTGTCACGCCCAAACTATACTAAGTGTCAGTCTGATTTCGATTAAATTTTCAGGGATTGTGCAAGTTAGCTCTTAGACGGTCCCCTATAATTTTCAATGCCGTGAATGGAGTGGGTAATAGCGATAAATCGTGATATTCACTATATTCATATGATTTTCGAGACAGTTTTCATTGTTTGTTCGATCCAGATTTTAATCCATTTATGCAACCTTGGAAGTTTCAATTTTTTTTTTTTTTTTTTTTTTTAAATCTTTTTGAGAAATACACTTTTAATAAGTTGTGATATTATAACTTCAAAAATATCTTTGGTGATTCTTGTTTTGTTCCATTATGAATTAGATATAGTTTTGGAAAGTATGTCAGGATTTTCAAATTTCATCGAGCGATGAATAACCGTATACAAATCCGTTTCAGACCACTTTATTTACGAATCCGTAAAAACGCCATTGGTGGGTGTGTGCGTGTGCGCGCGTGTCTGTGTGTGTGTGACAAATTTTGTCGACGCTGCCCAGACCGCCATTTTTAACCGATTTTTGAGATTCTTTCTTTGTTCGATCCCAATTTCAGTCTAGGTGTGCAACAAACCCTGGAAATTATGAATTCCGTGATGGAAGGGGTATAGCCGAATAAACGTGGTTTTATACGACTGATTTGGTCGATGCCACCCTGACTACAATTATAAGCCGATTTTCGTGATTCTTGTTCGGTTCGATTCCAAACGTTAGGAATTTCGGATTTGCTGTCTAGGTGGGTGGTAAAGAGGATAATTACCGCTTCTTTCAAGCGGTGTCCAAGGTACAAATCTCTACCGATTTCCGTGATTCTTATTTTGTTCTATTATGAATTGAATATAGTTTTGGAACATATGCCAGGGGTTTCGAATCTCACCACGGGAGGGGAATACTGATAAATTATCATGTTTTAACAATTCTCGTCGAATTTCGTGATTCTTTTTTTGTTCAACTATGAATACGATCGAGTTTTGAATCGCATATCAGGAGTTTCATATTTCATCACGGAAGGAGGTGAATGGAAGGAGTAATTGTAATAAATCATGATGCTTTAACTAATCTCGTCAGATTTTCGTGATTCTTTTTTTCTACAACTATGAATTTGATTTAGTTTCGGAAGGTATAATAGGAGTTTAAAATTGCAGTATGGAAAGGGTTGAATGAAGGGGTTAATATTAATAAATCATCATGTTTATCAATTCTCGTCAGATCTTCGTGATTTTTTCCCCCAATTATGAATTTCGTCTAGTTTTGGATAATATCTCAGGAGTTTCATATTTCAGGCTGGAAGTTTTATGATAGAAATTTACTGTTGTCGGAGGAGGGTTCTGATGGGGGGGGGAAGGTAATGTTTTTGTTTTTTCTCTAATTTTACCTCTCACCAAACTTATATAGAATTCATTCGTAGGGACGTCCCTGTAATGCATGCATTACTTAGCATTATTTTTTGTCATAAAATTAGTAGTTAACAATTTCTTTGCACTCAAAGCACTCAAATTTCAAAATAATGTAACATAATATAATACGAAAATTCGAAAATTCGATCATATGATCATGTTGCATGACTGGTTCTTTTAATCATAGGTACCTGAAATAATCATCTAAACCCTTCTGATTCTCTCAAAACCTAAAACTCATCCAGAGCCATGAGCTAATTTCCTGGAAGGTGCTAGAACCTTCCTCCTTTGTCTCCATCTCCCAACTCTTCATCGGTGAGGAAACACGTATGTTAATATGCCCAACATTCCCAAGCAAAAACTCAACTGCGACTTGAATATTAAACCTAGGCCTCAAATAACAAATAACTTCTACCCACCACTTCAATGTTCCAGAGAAAAATCAATAAATATAATCGAAACCTAAAATCGTCTGTTCAGATCGTACCTTGTAGGTTGTTAACTATGTAAATGTCCCGGAATCTTAACCCCGATTGTGGAAAGATATTCTGAAATGTTCCGGTCGCACTGCAAAACCTCATGGAGGAAAATATAGATTTTTCTCTCTTTTAGCAAATTTTTGTAAAAAATGAAGCTATTGCAATGGCTCCAAACATTTTTAAATCAAAATCTCCGAAAATTTTCATCATTGAAATCCGTTTTGAGACATTCTAAGACGAATCCTAGAGTTTAACGCTTTTTCATATATATGTATACATATATGTGTGTGTGAGTGAGTGTGTGTGTGTGTGTATGTGCGTGTGTGTTTCCTTCACACAACACGGCTAAAAATCGTTACCTACATTTTTTTTTAACAGAATTTTGCTCAAGTGAAGTTCATTAACTATAAAATAGAGTTTTTAAGAAATGTATGTACAAAATTATGCCTAAACATGTACTAAAATTTTATTAAAATGTGCTAAAAAATCGATAATTAGGTACTGCAAAAAAGTTTAAAATCCAAAATCTCTTTATATATAGCAGATTATTATTTAGAACGAGTTTATTGCCATAAAATTGGAAGTTAACAACTTCTTTTTACTCAAAGTCCTCAATTTTCAAAGCAATGTAACATAAAATAGTATCTAAGATAATTTACAAAAATTCGCACATATACGATCATGCTGCATGACTGGAACTTTATTCATATATTATTATTAGTTATCCATTTATTTTATTTATTTATGTATAAATACATATATTCGTTAATATTTTTTATTGAGCACAGTTGCGTGCATAGGAATTTTTAAACATTTTGCCTAAAGAACATTCAGCTACAAGTATGATTTCGCGATAGTTCACTATCTCCACTCACCCAACATACTGCTTTGTAGTTTTTATAGATTTATAAGCACATTTTGATGCAATGTATGGAGATACAGTTTTAGCATTTTTTGCCGAATTTATGAATACGAGTACATACCTAATAAACATTTTCCCTCCGGTAAAAATATATATAATTTAACAATTTTTCGCCGTTTTCTGTCATTTTTAGTGATGTTATTATCTTTTTTTTTTAAATTTGAGCAAATTTATTGTGGTCCAAAATTTCCGTGCAACGAACTAATCCTTTTCTTCCGAATAGTTATTTTTTTTTTTAGCGTAAGAATTTTTTTTTTATTTTTTTTTTAACGTAACTTGCCTTAATGGCGAAGGGAACATACCATAAAGATAAAAAATAATTGAAGAGTGGGGAGGACACCCAGGTTAAACCGACGCCGCACAGAACTCCGGGCTTGTGTAAAAAATTAATTTTCTTGAAATGAGGGGAATCATATATCGCCAGATAGCCCTTGGGTACAATTCAATAGGTTCCTTGTCACAACAAGTCGCTTACGGATGCCTGAAGGGCAAATTCCTAAGACTGTCAACAACTCTTTAGGCTTCAAATGCAAACATTGTGTTGACTACCGTTTCACTTCGTAACTACCCATTGGCAGGGAGACGTGGATCGGGGTGAACCTTCCTCCTCTACGAATATGAGCACAAGTAAGTAACTCAATCAAGATTATAAATTATTTTCAAATTAGGTCATAGAATAAAACCCGAGTTCGCGCTAGTATAAAGACCAAAGATATTTTTGAAGTTATACAATATCTCAAGTTGAAAAGTGAATTTCTCAAAAAGATTTAACATAATAAAAATTGTAACTTCCAAGGTTCCATAACTGGACTTAAAACTGGATCGAACAAACCAAACAATAAAAACTGTCCCGGAAATCAGATGAATTTAGTAAAAATATCACGATTTATCCTCTCCATTCACCCCCTTCCATCAGGAAATGACACACACACACACACTCAAACACACAAACCACCACACCGACACACCACACCACACCACCACACCTATGGGTTTTTCACGTGTTAGGTTTTAGAATGGTCTGAAACGGATCCGTATGTGGGGTTGCCAGGTGTCCGGTTTTGGCCCGGACAGTCCGGTTTTTTTAACAAGCTGTCCGGAAGAAAATCAATCTGAAAACCGAATGTCTGGTTTTCCTAGGAAAAGCGGCACATTTCCAGTTGTGGATCCTATCCTAGGTTGCTATTCTACGAACTCGGCCGTGACTTCCAGAGGACCTACCTACATCAACCTTCCAACCAACTTGTTTCAAGTTATCTTTTGGAAATCGACCATAGAAAGCTATCTAAGCGTCATTATCATAAACATTTGTACTCTTGTCACATTATTTCATATGAACGAACTCTCGATCCCTTCCGCTAGCCATTACTTGTGCATTCGCTCTTTCAGTTTTAGACGGAGGTGAATAATCTTGAATCTAGACTTAATATCGTGATTTTTGTTGCTAAAATTTCAAGTTATCGGCTATTTATTGATTCGAACGTTTCCTGCCATTCTAGTTGGTGTGTAACCTACATGCATAATAATGTATAATATTTATGTATAAATATGATTTTACAAAAGTTCTTGAATACCATCACTAATAATTAGTATTCTTAACTTTACTTTATTTATCGCAGTATTATTAGTCTCACTCTATTCTTCGTGACTTAGAGTCTCAATGAATCAATAAAACCAAAAATTAATCATTTCCGACTGTTTATGATTTAATTAGGTGCAAACTCAGAAACGGGCATAATCAACGTCTGTAGGTATGTTCTACTAACATACAATTAGACTATAATGTTGAAATCGTTGAATTTGTAAGCCTTTAGTGGTTTCCAACCAAACGGTGGGGAGTAATTATTGTGTTGTCGGTTATTATTCAGTCTTTTTAACGTGTGTGAAACGTATACTTCCATTATCATAATAGGGATGAATACAGGGATACCTGACTGTTGTAACTATCGGTATATAAAAATGTATTTAAAACATCACGTAGAACAAAAATGACTTTATTTTAAGAAAATGTATTTTGTTTTTTTAGTAATATATTTTAGCGAATCAGATAGATAATTCATATCAACTATCAATCAATCATATGCATACCAATTTTTGTGCTGCATACAAAAACTTAACTAACCTAACCAAAAACTAAAACTAGCTAAAACTTAGCTAAACTTATAACTGTGTATATTTTTTTAAACAGTTTTTTGAATGTGCCTTCTCGATTTATAGCGTCCGGTTTTTTTTCTCATACCACCTGGCAACCCTGTCTCATGCTTGGGTTGCCTCCACTCCACCCCCTGGATCATTTCCAATAGGTCGTCCCTCAATTGTCGAAGCCTAGCTTGAGAGGTAGGTACGTTCTAAAAAGCGAAGCAGCGCGGGCGTTTTTGCGTCTAGCTGCGATTTTATTTCTACTGATTTATGGGAAATAAAAATAAATACTCCAGCCCAAGTTTCAAACTAACAAGGAACTTAATGAGTGATGGAACTGATATGTGAGAGCTTGTCCCTTGGAGATAGCAACGAATAATCATTTCTTTCTCCGAAAAAATGAACATTAGTTCTAATTTTCTCTGATTAAATTGCAACTTCATTAAAATAAAAATAAATGTCCGAATTATGTTTGTGCGTTAGGTTCTTGAATATTATGTTAAAACCATGCTCTTTTGAAATGAACTTTTAGTTTCATGCTGCAAAATGATTCCAGGAAGATAATTTCGGATGCTACCTTTGTACCACATATGCACGTCTACGTCATTTTAGAGAATTTTCGTAGAAAATTGGGCTATTGCAATGGCTAAAAAAATTTAAAATCAAAATTTTAAAATTGAAAATTTAATTTAAAAATTTTTAAAATAAAATTTTTCAAAATTTTCTTCATTGAAATCCGTTTTGAGGCATTCTGAAACGAATCCTAGAGTTTAATATTTTTTCATGTGTGTGTGTGTGTGTGTGTGTGTGTGTGTGTGTGTGCGCGCGCGCGCGCGCTGGAGTAGGCTAACTGTTGGTGTTTTTATCTCTTCGAAGCTCCTTCAAATCCCTACCCAAGACAAGGTCATACATCCCCGTCGTGCAACCCGGGCACCCTCTGGGTGAACAGAGGGTGGCAAAATGACCCAATGGCGATTAGGGGGGAGACTCGCGTCAATGGGTCTCCTGTCCCTTCTAATATGTGTCTCCCTGTTATGATGACAGACAACGATGAGCCTCATAAGGGGAGGCGCTCGGGGGTGCTCCAGGCAGGGGCGTCGGCCATCCTCTCCCTCATCTTCATCATCCTATCCCTCCTCCTTTTCCACAGCCCCAATTAATGCCCACCAATGTGCCCATTGTGAAAGAGCCTTTAGCTCCAAGCGTGGCATTGGGGCCCATGTCTGGCAGAAGCATCCTGTAGAGGCCAACACAGCAATTAGTATAGAGCGAGACCGGCCCAGGTATGCTTCTGAGGATTTGCGGCGAATGGCAGCAGAGGAGGCAAAGGCTGTGCCCAATGGGGTATTTCGAATCAATGTTCATTTGCAGCAACGTTTTCCCATGCGCAGGTTGTGGAAGCGACCGTGGCGAGACACCAGGGAGGAGTTCCTCCTAATGTGGTGCCTCGTGGAGGTCGCAGAGCGACTGAGCAAGCGAAGAGGCGGGAATACCAGCGTGTCCAGAGATTGTGAAGGAAGCATCCGGCTCGTGCAGCTGCGGAGGTACTGGAGGGTGCCCCCTCTCCAGGAGTTTTTGGATTACTGGGAGCCACTTATGAGTGCTCCCAGTCCCAACTTTGGTGAGCCAGTGGTACCCCCAGCTTCCACCAGGGATTCCTTAAGCAGCATCATGTGCACACCGGTAATTCATGACGAGGCACATAAGTGCCGTGTGGGGATCCTCTGTCACCACTCCTCTTCAATCTGGTCGTGGATACTGCCTTGGGTAAGCTGCCATATGAAATAGGGTTTGATCTTATAAGTTTGTTATCCCCCATTTTAGCTCTTAGATGGTGAAACCTGCCATAAGTGACTAACTTTAGTAGAAGTTTGAGGAAAGTAGGTTAGTTGGTTCTCTGTGGTAGATCAGCTGTTTCTGATTGTCTCAACTAACTCCTGTAGAAGTTCTAGGAAGGTAGAGTAGTTGGTTCTGTGTGGTTGATCAGCTGTTTCTGATTGTCTCGACTCACTCTTGTGGGAGTTAGGGGAAGGTAGGTTAGTTGGTTCTGAGTGGTTGATCAGCTATTTCGGAGTGTCTCAGCTAACTCGAGTAGAAGTTTGAGGAAGGTAGATTAGTTTCTGATTGTCTCAACTATAGCAAATGTTTGAGGAAGGTAGATTAGTTGGTTCCTCTGCGGTAGATAAGCTGTTTCTGATAGTCTCAACTCACTCTAGTGGGAGTTTAGGGAAGGTAGATTGAATGGTTCTGTGTGGTGGATCAGCTGTTTCTGATTGTCTCAATTAACTCTAGCATGAGTTTGGGGATGGTAGATCATTTGGTTCTGTGTATGCCCCACCCCCACCAATATGAGTGGCACGCAACATACTTGTTACAGATAAGTTTTTTGGCATGAGAAGGAGTGATGAAATTACGCCAACTCACTCTAGTGGGTATTGGGGAAAGGTATATCAGTTGTTTCTGAGTGTCTCAACTCACTCAAGTACGAATTAGGGAAAGTTCGATAATATGGTTCTGATTTTGCACATAGGGTAGGAGAGGGCACACACAGATCAAACTAATCCACCTTCCTCAAACTCCTACTAGAATGAGTAAGCGTCGTTTCATCACTCATTCTAATGCCTGAAAACTGACCCTCAGAATGGGGAACACCTCATATATGTTTGCGACCTATTTGAACCTCAGCACTCCCTTCTCATCAGGAAGGAGATTTGTAAGGCCATTGGCGATGTATTTATTATGCATGAGACATGAGTGTTTTTCTCTGTATTGATCTCTATGTTGTGGGTCTATTTTGAGGGTACCTACTATAATATAGTATTATTTGAGGTTTAGAGGGGTTAGGTGAGAGAAAATCCCTCATGTCACTTTTGGTGAAAGACTCAGCCCTAGACTGTGCTTCTTTTCATTCAACTCCTCTTGTCAATACGGTTATAGATTTTTTTGTGGTTTCTGGTGTTTTTTTCACAATTTTAGAGGTTACTATTGTCAATGTGTACAGTGAAGTATTTTATCTAACATCAATCAAGTGACTAATTATTAAGAGATCATGGCTGAAGAGTACCTACCTACATACTTGTGTAAAGTCAAGAGGCTGTCTTCATTGTCACTAGCTGTCTTCGTGAGTTCATGACAGCCAGGTGACCGACAGTCTAGTGACATTTGAGAGGTTTTATAAAAGTTTGTGGTCAGCAGATCTATAATGGCTAAAAGTCAGAACTGAGCAATCAATATAAGTAATTGTACAAATATTAGAACTGAAGGAAAATCACGCACCAGCAAAACAGGACACCCTAATGAAAAAAAACATTAAGACAATCATGTTTTTTTTACTTACCTCCACCACCTGTTGTTGGCTGATGAACTTCCACTAACACATGGTGAGTGGCCTGGAATGTTGGCAAGGAGGTGAACTTCAATGCTACCAACAAAGAAAATGAAAATTTCCCATCTGCAGCACTCCAGGTGCTATTAAAAACGGACAGGCTAGAGCCCGAAAATCAATGAGACGAACCTTTCTATTGAGAAAAATATACCCCAGTCAATTCAAATTTTGCTAAAATTTCATCAGGGTAAATTTCAAGTAGGTACCTATATATATATATATATATATATATATATATATATATATATATATATATATATATATATATATATATATATGTATGGAGTTACTTCAAAATTACGTGCATGGAGAGGCATCTTCTTAACTTCTCTCACGTAGTTTTACCCTAGAAAATCTAATATATATATATATATATATATATATATATATATATATATATATATATAGATATATATATATAGAAACCCTTAAAAAAGAAATGAAAGCCATTTGTGAGTCTAAATATGAGACCTAGGGTTCCGGACAGGACAGCCTTTCTAATTATGAAAAAATATCAAATTTAAGATTTTCTAGGGTAAAACTACGTGAGAGAAGTTAAGAAGATGCCTCTCCATGCACGTAATTTTGAAATTTTGAAGTAACTCCATTGCCCTGCTTACAATCGTGGGCGGACAGAAGTGCACACTTTTCAGGGGAATCAACTCTATATACCTTATGATGTAACCACCATAGTATCATTAACCTTCTCTTCAATATCCAATCACAAACCAATGCAGATGATACGAAGTAAGTTCACAATGTTCTATTTCATAGTTTAAACTCTTTATTTGAGCAATATTCTGCTAAAAAATCTAAATTTAACGGCTTTTAGCCGTTTTTCACTTTTTTAGTGATTTTTTCAGAAGCACAGACAGCTAAACGAAACAACTGAACAAAAGTTGAGCCGAATCATTCAAGTTCAGCTTATTCCTTCGTCTGAAAATCGTTTTATAATTCATTGTAGATTTGGCGATACCTGTACCAAATTTCATTTCTATTTTTATGAAAATTTCAGGGTTTGTGAGAGCCAGCTCAGTGATGGCCAGTTTCATAATCTTCGGATCAATAGGAGCGTGTTTTATTCATTATAGCACCAATATATATTACAAACTAGAGGCAATTTTGAAACCCATTCAAAATCATATATTTGAAGGGTCTAGAACCAATACAGGTGAAATAAGTTAATTCGTTGTGAGAAACCAAATGCTGAAACTCTTATGCACGTTAAAGGATTTCTCAGGATTAAGGTAGGTCAGCTCTCAGTAATATTCCCTATGTTTTTTCTGTTGTTGTTGACATGGGCGCATGAACACTATCACCCATACTCGAAATCGTAAGGACCTATTTGAAGGATAATATTAAATAGATTGCTTATCGCGGAATTAAACTAGGTTTACTACAACCGAGATTATGTTAATAAATTGAACAGTCGAAGATGGATGAAGGTCCTGAGTGTCAAGGTTAACCCTTTTTCTTCGCCTTGCTAGCGATACAATCTAAATCATTTTACAGTTGGCATCAGAATACTTATGAGCTTCCAATCACAACCATACGAGGCTCCGGGGTAAAAAAAAGATCCAGTAATGCAGAATAATGACTATATGAGCGAATTTTTGTAAGAACTCGAATATGGTATTAGGCACTCAACAGGTGACTTCGCCCTCCTAACAACTAACATGTGTGTTAGTTTAGTGTGTTTTTAGTGTCCAAGTGAAAAACTTATAAAATATTGTTGTATAAAAATTATGTTGGAATAAATCCATTATTAGCTTTGGTGAACTCTGCGCAGACAGTTTCTACAGGTTATCGGTTCCATCACGCAACTGATAGGCTAAACTTGTGTGCTGTTCTCAAAGTGTCGGTCTAGTGAAGTCAGAAGATTACGTCTACTCAAAGAATAGAACCATTGACTAAAGATAACTTCGACACATGGAAGATCCAGATGAAAGCCATCTTAACCAAAAACGATATTTGGGTTTATGTCAATGGAACGATTAAGAAAACTGATGCAGGAGGAGATGCTACATGGGACACTGTTGACAGCAAAGCTATGTCTGAGATAATTTAAGTTATGAGTCCACCAGAATTGCGGTAGATTAAGGACTGCAACATTTCGAAGGAAATGTGGGATAAATTGTACAAAATCTACACGTCGCAAGGACAAGCCATGCTCTTGAAAAAACTTATCCTACAGAAAATTAAGGACAAGGATGATATGAGGAATCATGTATACCTACGTATATCAGGCATTGAAGGCAACGATTTCAGTGACTAATTCAGTTTCCAGATGAAACGAAAATTCAGAATTTCATCCAGCAATAATGGCAAGAGAACGAGGCAGACCAAGGATATTGCAAACTGGAAACATAGGCAGACCTCGGAAAGAGTTCAATTTAATTCCAGCAACCATCGAGGGGGGAATCACTGGCTGATGCATTAATTCCAGAAGAAGCTGACGGAAAGTTGAATGGCGAAAAGCTCAAAATTCCTGAAATTCTCTACCACGAAACTTAAATGACTGTTGCAAGAATCAGCTCTATAAGAATATTAGTTGGGCCGGCAGCTGAACTAAAATTGGAACTCCGCCAACACGATTTTACCTGCATCCACCTCAATGGTCAACGGAGACATCGAGGAACAAGATTAAATGAAGTTCAAAATGAAAGCGAGTTATTATTTGAAGAAACGAAGTGGTATCCAAGCACTTGGTGTTCGTTCAGTGACAACGAGTTGAAGCCGGAAACTTGCATTCAAAATTTGAAGTCATCAAAGTTTGAAGCAAAAAATGTTGTTACTGGGAGTGAATTTTTTGAGGGGTGCAAGAACTCGAATACAGTATAATCCAAAAGGTGATTTCGCCCTAATAACGACCAACATGTGTGTTAGTTTAGTGTGTGTTTAGCATTCAAGTGAAAAACTTATAAAATATTGTAGTATAAAAATTATGTTGGAATAAGTCCATTATTAGCTTTGCTGAACTCTGTGTAGATAGTTTCTACAATGTTTTGCCTTATATTCATTTAAATTGTTTAGAAAGTTGAGCAATTGGTGTGTACAGAAATTTCCGATTTATGCATTATGACAAAAAGACTCTCTAAATAATAATTAATTATAAAAACCAATTATATTGTTTCAAACAATTTTTTGAAGTTTTAATGATTTTTTTTAGCCCATTTTAATTAAATTTACGTGTATTTTTCAGCACATTTTTTCGCTAACATTTCTGAATGTTCCAAGTCATAGTTGGTTAATTTTTACCAGGTAATATTCTGCTAAAAATATAACTAACCATTTTTTGTAATTGTCAGCACTTTTTTTATTGAACAAATTTATTGTGCCCAACTAACTCATCCTTTCTTTTGGAATGGTGGATTTTTGGGCGAAAATCCCGATTTTTATCTCAATCCTAAGAAGGGTTATTGTTTTGAAGTGAGACATACATAAAAAAAAGGATTGAATTCCAAGGAATGTATCGGAATACCTCAAAACGGATTTCCATAAAGAAAATGTAGGAAAATTATATTTTAAAATTTTTTGGAGCCATCACGAAAGTTTTTCACGCTTCGAAAATTCGCTAATGAGTTAAGCATCTGATTTGTTGTTAGTGAAGCTGAATCCGTCTGCTAGGTCAGAGTTGTTTGCACTCAATCTTTACCACCAATTTCCCATTGTGCAAGTGAGCATTTAGAATAAATTCAAATTCATCCTCATCTCATATTCAAAAAGGTTTAACCAGAAAAAATATCACCATATATTCAAAAAAACAAAACTTGATCATGGTTCATTTTAGTGCAGAAGATTAACGGGTTCTAGGAATAGTGCTCCCCTAGATTCTAAGAAAAATACTAAAAAATATGATACTAATCGTGTGGGAGCAGATCCAGTCAGGAGGACCAATGACTTCCATCTTGGCCTGATAAGGCCCATGTCCTATGAAAAAATATAATGGCCATGTCCTTGAAAATATAATATTAGGAAAAGAACATAATGGATCATTTTTCTTTTTTACTTTGAAATTCGATTTCTGCGACATGTGTGGTTTTGAAAAGATGTTTCCTTAGATTGTTCTTGTCTTGAACTAAAATAAAGGAGCTAGGGAATAGATGAAACACAAATGTATTTTAGAATATATTCACAAATTCTACTATAATTACATTATAGTAAAATAATAGTATATCTACACTGAACGTTTGCTTTAAACCAGTATTTGTAACTCTGATTTATCCAAATTTTCCAATCAACTGAATAATCAACAAATAATAAATTGTGCTACTATTACATCAAAATTATTTATTGAAAATAACTGGTCGGTCAGTTCTTCTTATGGAGCATGATAAACAATATAATCAATGGTGCTGAATGCTTATAGAAAAATTGTTGATTGGAATGTAATTGTTTTACGAAATTACCAAAAGTATCTCATTGAGTGGTTCTACTTATAATCTAACATAGTAATACAAGAACACGATGGCAGTGTTATATTCGTCGGCAGCATAGTCGTTAGAAAACTGAATAAGAAATGGTCCAGAATTTCGAGAAAAAAATATCAAGGAGGGAATACGTAGGTACCTACCTATGATATAAAGTAGGTTGGGATCTAGATTTAACACTGCAAACTAAATATTAATAGGTATTGGTAACTATTCAATAACACGACACACAGGGTGATCTAAAAGAAAAAAAAAAAAGTTATAACAAAACACTCCCCAAAAAAACAAAGAATGTGATTGTAATAATATGACCACGAACACTTGTTCCCATTCGAATATTTGTAGGAAATGACTAAGGAAAAGAATTTTTAATGTGAATTTATATTAATATAGAACCAGTTTCAGGAGTGGATTGAAGGGTGTCGAAGGGGGAGAAACAGATAAATGCACAGATCATGACACTAGAAAAGTTCTATGCCATGAGGAGGACTATGTGTAAAGTATGACTGGAAACCCAACACAAAATTATTCAAATGAAACGGAAGGAACAGATTGGTTATCCACGATTTGGTAAAAATTCTATACTATGTATATATATATATTTACAGTTCAAGATACTAGTAACCAGTTAATTCTTTGATACAGCAACTCGTTCTGACTTGAACAGATGGGCAGGTGAAGTTACGAGTACATGAATGCATACATCCACTGTATATTGTTGACGGATTTGAATTAGGTTCAGCTAGTCAACCAGAAGATAACAGCCTATGAGTAGTTGGATGTCATGTGACTTGAAGAAAAGAATGCTCCTCGAAAATGAGAGGCACAACGATTTAGAAGAAGTTAGTAGAAAGGTAATGCATACATATGCTTAACGTGGGAAATAACAATCAAAACTAATTGAGCATGACCAATTTGGCACAAAACACTTCATTTATAAACTCCTGAACGTTTATAACATATGAAAGGGAGCATTAATATGAGGAATATTCAGTAGCCACCAAAAGTTATTCGTTGGTTACAGGACCATTGCTTTACATTGGTGTGATACATGTGGAATAAAGAATAACTAATTTGATAAGTATGATAAAGTCGCCAATTTTGGGAGTAACGAAGCATTATTTGTGAGATGCACTTCTCATCTGATTAAATATAGCATATTAATAATGTAGGATTGGATAAAGTATTGAAACATTACATTGAGTCCTAGACTTTCCGTGTTCAATCATCGACAAGCAAACCAATTTCACAGCTTCAATCACACAATTACAATCACTCATTATAAATCATAATAGGTACCTAATTTTTCATTCATACATTTCTTATTTATGTACGTCAGAGACAAATTACCCGACCAAAACTCCAATGAGCTCCATGAACCAAGATCATTCCAAATACATGAATGCGTAATCAACTGGCAATCTTCTGAAACAAGCCACAGGATTGAACAGTTCAGCTAGTTACAGTTTGTCAAATTGAACGACCACCAATATCAGTGAAGAAGATCAACAATGTTGTGGTTTGGTTTGAAGAAAATATAAGATGACATACGATTTTTTGGAAGAAATTTGTCATGTATCTACCTACCAACTCCATAACTTCTTCTCATATTCGATTTCTTGAACCATAGATTTCTACTGCTTTTGCCTTTTTAGAGGTTACATCAAATACAAACAATTCTATCAAAGACATTGCCAAATATGACCATTTAAAAAAGTCAAGAATTCAAACTTGTTTCGTAATCAGAAGGATTTTAAGAATTTTATACAAAAGAATCATAACTCAACTGTTTTGAAAGGAATTAGAAATATTATAGATAATAAATATTCGAATATTAATTTGCTACTTTGATTGGTTGATACAACTTAATTGTTTGATACGTGATACTATGATACAACTTTCCCATGTAGGTATTTAAGAAAAAGTAATAAACGTTGCTATGTGAAACCAGACAATCTCAAGTTTTTAAAAGGTAAGTAGCATTTCTAAAATGTTGAAGTTTGAAGAAAAATCCACATTATGTCCAAATCCTTGAAATTTGATAGTAAGTGGAAGTTATTTACGCATTGAAAAAAGAGCGATGATGCAGTTAACTGTAAGGATAACGATGATGAAAGTAACAATTTAATTCCAACGACCACTTTGTGGCTGTCACTGGAGCAGTACAACGTAAAGAAGATTATGTGAAATATTATAATTATTAGTCTATAACTAAATTCCCAGTGAATGCACCATAGATACCAATGAAATTCAAAATTCGAGAAGTCGGAATTTCTATTTTTTAATACGTTGGGGGACCCTTAGTCCAACTTTATCCAATACCCAGTTAACCACATAAAAATAATTATGGAATGAATTTTAGAAAAAACATCTTGGATATAGAGCTTGTGCCAAAATTGATTAAAAATTAGACTGCTTCAGTAGCTTGCAATACCTATCGAATGAAGCCTTATGAGTCAGGGTTAGTTTAAATCTATCCAGAATAATATATAACAGAGAGTAAAGGGACGCAGTCTTCCCAACCCTTCTTGTTTTCTTCTACAACTAACGTTTCAGACCGGAGTATATGTTCAATATTCTACCAAAATATTGACATTTTAATTACGTGGCTGCTTTCAAACATACGTAACGTGCTCTTTTTTCATTGCAACAATACCAAACTATTTTGTTGCATAGCTCCATGTGAGTTGACTAAAAATAGGTCTTCATACAATGGAGCTAATTACATGGGAGTTCAGTAGAATTTAAGGTTCCAAGAATCATTTCGAATTGTTGGTAAAAATCTCTCTACCCACTTTAAAATAAGAAAGAA
Organism: Adelphocoris suturalis; assembly: GCA_030762985.1. Classification (NCBI taxonomy): domain Eukaryota; kingdom Metazoa; phylum Arthropoda; class Insecta; order Hemiptera; family Miridae; genus Adelphocoris; species Adelphocoris suturalis. Next base: position 16,462,517 of record CM061045.1, on the reverse strand, counting down.
GTTGAGTGTCACCATAGGTATTAGATGCTTTACAGACACATGTAAATTTATTCATTTTCAATGAAGATGCATTTTTTGCACACCTATTTGTCAGAACTGTTAACAAGCGAACTTACATTTATAACACACGTTCATGTAGTCAATTAACTTTATATTAATTAATCAAATTCATTTTTGTTGATGTAGTTATTTAGTGATTTAACTTGAGTGGTGTGAAAATCAATTGTAAACTACTCAGAATGTTTGAAGTTTGAAACTGGGGGGATTCAATAAAATAAAACAAAAGAAGTTTGATTGGTTAATTTTCCACCACTAAAAACATACTCATTAGTTGAACTCAATTGAAAAATTCCAAACCTGAAGGTATCGGTTCGAGGTTATCATTATTTTAATTTGAATGAAAAAAATACGTACCTACTGGTGATAGCAATTGAAATACATTCTTCTTCTTTTATTTATCAACAGTGTAACATGCATGACTTTTCTATTGATTTCGATAAAAATTATTAATTCCGAATTAAATGCTAGGATGCAGAGGCCTCATAAGACATTATCAAATGAACAATATATAATTAAATAATCAGTTTCCTGTAGCCAAGGTATCAATGGACAAGTGTGTATAACCGTATTGAACGCACTGGTGACCTCAAAGCACCCCTCCCGCCCATTGCGAAGTCTCCAGTGTGAACTTTGAAAAATTATAGGAAGAAAACTAGTCAATGTAGGAGAGTGCAGATTGTAAAAAATTCTTTGAATAGAATCTATTTCTATTTAAAAATATAAAATTAATACGTGGGTAACGCTCATTGATGTAGGTTTCAGTTGAATGAAATAAATGTAGGAAAATTATCGTAAGTCATCAGTAGTGAGTTGGATGCACATCCTCAATTATAGTTTTCATTAACCAATTTCTAGGAAACAAAAAAACAATATGCGAAAAAATAAAAACATGCAATTTTTTGTACTTCCAGTGTTAAAGTATTCGTTTAATTGAATGTTAAAAAATAAGCTAATAAATTGAGAACTTTATATTAGAGTATAATTAATATATGCAGGATTCAGTTGGATGACATAAAATGTAGGAAAATGACCGAAAGTTACCATTAGTGATGGATGGAGGGATGCACATTCTCAATTATGGTCTTCGTTAACCAATTTCTAGGAGACAAATGAAAATATGCGAAGAAAATAAAAACATGCACTTTTTGTACTTCCAGTGGTATAGTGTTTTTTCTACTGAATTTTTAAAAATAAACAATAAATTGAGAACTTTATCGTAGAATATTCTTATTATTTCGTAGCTGTTCAGTGAACCAGATAACATTTCAAGACAGCTAAACAAGGTATCTATAATAATCTTGATACAAAATTTCTCATCAATGAATACACAGCAAACAATCACTGATGGAGGAAAACAAAATCACTTCTCATGTATTTTTGCAGCTAAAAAAGCAAAATATAAAAAATATTGCAAAGGTATGCATGTATAAGTATGTTTTGTATTGAGCACTGGGGTGTTTTGTTTCGTATTTGTAATATTCAGTCTTCAGAAATTCTCAATAAGCTATAATTAAAAATGAGTCCATTTTCTAGCAGTGAGAAATACTTGAAGATGTTTGCTATGTACACAAAGATTAAAAAATAAATTAAACAACGAATATCATACAAAAACGAAAAGTAACAAATAATACTATAATTACAGTAATCCATGATGTAGAGATCATTTCTAAACAACAACACTGACACTACAATTAGGAGCTAATTATTTTACAAAAGTATTAACAAACCATAACTCAGTAGTGAACTATTTATTCCAGTATGAATGATAAATTGGAACTAAATACACGAAATATCCAAATTAATTGCACATGTCATCCGATAAAGCAATTTAGTAACACATACAGTGTAACAATTGTAACAAGTGTACATGAACGTTATTATAATACAAATAGACATTAATTAGTTCCCAAATATTTTATACATGAATGTGTACAAGGTATAGGTTATACCTTGACATATGAAGGTATAGGTACAGCATGTAGAACTAAGGTTAGCACCAAGGTTGGGTTTCAGGTGGATGATGCCAGTCCCAGTCTTTTCCTTTTGGACGAAACTTTCCTTTATGATGGAAGAATTTCTTCTTGAAGTGATGGTGGTGATCAGAGGATCTTTGGTACCGCAAGGGAAGTGAAGGAGGACTGTGTGAGGGAACCGGCGAGTATGGGCCATCTAGAGGCAACAGTGGAGGCGGAGGAGATGATGAAGGCGAAGGAGTTCGTGGAGGTCCAAGAGGGGGTTCCAATATTGGGGGTGAGTCCCGACCAGGTGAAATGGTTGGTCGGTAAAGCTGTGGAGGTCCAGTGAGCTTTTTGTCCTTGTTGATCACTGAGGATTCACAATGACCAATGCCAGAATCAGGACTTGTATTACAACCAACACCACCTTCAGTACTCCTCCTTCTCTTGTCCAATTCCGTGGAAGCAAATGCAACAAGTCTATCAAATCCAGAACTTATTTTATCTTGCCACTTTTCAATGCCTGCAATAAAACAAACTCTTATTGACAATTTATACGAATTAAACCATTTCAATAATTTGTTCTATTTCTATTGCATAAAAAGAAGTATTCAACTACTGACTTGAGTAACAAATGACGGAAATCGTATAGATTCTGCACTTTAAATTTATAATATTACATTTCAAATTGAGAAATGATTTATAACCAGACAACATTTCCAAGGGCTAAGTTGAACTAATAAGGTAAAAGTGGCATAATATGTCATATATTAGTTCCAATTTCAGCCAACGAGTCACTCATTGAGAAACTGTATCAAAATCCTACACCTCCTAGAGAAATCTCTTAATTCAACAAATTAGAATAGGTAGGGATTAGTGTTGATGATTTGATGAATTGTTTTAATATAAGAATCAGTAGCAATTGGAAGTTTTTGGTGGTGTAGTGTTGGGTTTTACATCTGAATTCACATAATAGACTGTGAGGAATAGTAGTTTTGATAACAAACACGATTTCATCTTTAAAATTGAATTTTAAGCTCAAATTGTTGTTGCGACTCAATATTTTTCAAATCATAAGAAATTAATTCAAACATCATTGAGGAAAAACTGGTTTTGTAGTTTTAACATAAATTATTTTTGGAAGACAATTTCAGTTTATACAGGATAATCTATGTTATTTCAAAACTTCTAAAAATTATTATTGTTCTGTGTCACCTTCTTCAGGTCGATGAGGTGAAAGAGGAACTGGACATGTAGGAAATTCTTGATCCAAATGAGGTCTTTTGGCTGGAGAAAATTGTTGTGGGCTTGTTCTCTTCAGTCCTTGACCGGGTTCAGTTTTTATTTCCAACAATGGAGGTTCAAATGGAGTAGTCACGTCAGGTTTAACTTCTTCACCATGGAGGATTCGTGCATGGAGAGTAGCAGCGAGTCTAAACAATTGAAATCAAGGCATATGGTAAGTATATGTGTACCAATTAATGAATCCAAAATTATTTTCCTACATTGGTAAAACAAAGTTGATAGAAAAATTTAATGATAGGATAGCTACTCAGATCTTCAAACATTGTTACTTAGCAGTTGAAATGTAATTGGGGCCACAACTCAAGAATGTTTCATGCTCTGGCTCTGACCATGATGAGTAAATATATATATATATATATATATATATATATATATATATATATATAGCTCTGACCAGCTTTGTGAAGTTAACCCTGTCTTCAAAATCTCACGATTCATAAATTTGTTAGCCTAGGTACTCAATGAAACAATTAAAAAAACTATCAAGGGGCTGAAATCTCACCAAGTGATCAAAATGTCTAAGGCGCTTCACAAAATAATTTATCCACGAACTCAAAACACATCCGTAAATCTCCACTGTAGAACTAATCTTTAAATTTCAATTAAATCAAATAATTAATTTAAATAAAAACGAAAGAGAAAAAAGAATAAATCACTCAACTACCAAATGTTACAACTTGTCTATACATTATCATAACGCTGATGAACAAATTAATGCTAAATTTGGCACTTGAATGAAATAATTATATATCAACAACCTAACTGGTGTGAAGTCAGCCACCCTCACACAAACTCAAAGGGCAATAACAAAAAATAAATAAGGGTAATATACTCATAAAACACAATCGACATTCAGTACAGATAAGATTTCTTCCTATGACCCAAGACTACTAGTCCACAAAAAGAAAATGTGACTTATTGAACTTTCTCAAATCAAGAAGTCATATTTGGAACTTCGAGATCCGCCAGCATTTCTACCATCCTTCTACTACTGCTGAACAGATTTGAATTAACAAATCCATCCCTGGAGACTTAAAAACAAAAAAAGTAAGTAAACAATTCTGGTAAGCTATGAGTTGTATACCAAATAAATTACAAAAGTTGGGTTTCTTTGAGAAAAGCAATGAGCTAAATCACAGTTTTCATACTATGCCCTTACTGTGGAAATATTGGAAAACGAGGATTACTGAAATCCTAACTGACCCACATCAGGTTGACTAGGCTTTGTATTCAGAAAACATTCCATGGTCTTTCCTAGATCTGAACTCCTAATACCCTTCCTGTTTCCCCAACTCAGTTGACAAGCTGCTGTAGTAGGCAATTATTACTCATACATGAGTGCCCTGTATCGATGCCTAATGTTCATTGTTTCTAACCACCTTACAGAGCCATTGATACACATAATCAGTATGCCCACAGTCAGTGAACATGTTGAGAATAAAAGAGACACCATACTCACCCTTCAACTGGTTCATCTCTCGGATATGTCTTCACGTTTGAAAAGTATGACTCATGATAGGGCTTCATTTCTGCACGGGGAAGTTGAACTGGGGTGTACCGACAAGGCATATTGGCAGGCACCTGAAAATAAATAATATTTCCGTCAGTCAGATGATTTCCATCAATTAAAATGAAATGTTTGGTGTAGTACTAAGATTATACGGTAGTAGGAAAATATATGGTTTGAATTTCAATTTGAGCATGTTTATTACTTTAAATTATTGTATTTTTTTTTTCAAGCAACAAGTGTGTGTGTCACTCACATAAACCACTGTCCAGCACTACAGAGCCCTGAGAATTTGATAATTATGATGGAAGTGATTAAATATCATTAATACACTGCTAAATAAATTAACTGTCATTGAATACTCAGAGTTGTTAGAAAAAAAAGACATTTTACACCGATTCTCATTTTTATTACCCCTTGTTCAAAGAAAGCATGAATCTCAGGAGCTGATTTTTAGGCCTCCCTCAGTGTATAAAGTCAGCCAAAGAATATATATTTCCTCACTAACAAGGGCAGGGAAGCTATTTTGAGTTTCATAGCTTTCTGAACTTCTTGGTTATGTGTATATCTCTATTTTTTGTCAGTTCTTGACCCAGGAAAATTATGTTAATCTAAAATCCGACTTTGATGCAATTTTCAGGAATTATGTAGGCTTAGCTCCTAGATGGTCCCCTATAGGCTTCATCACCATAGGACCAATAGGAATGCTACGTGAATTTTATGAATTTATTTCTGATTCTAAAGTTTGTCATCAGAACAGAACAAAAAAACCTATTAGGCCAACAGTTATGTAGTTTTCAGGGATCGAATGATTACGTTTTTCAGAGGACACCTAAATGTTTAATAGTCAATGAAATGTTATTCGTGTGTGCTCTACAGCAATGTGAACTTCATTAAACACCTATTACTCATGAAATATCCCGATGTCCCTGAAAACTGGAGGGAGGTTGAAGGTGGCTTCAAGGTGAATGCTCATTGAAAAATTATAATTGGATTACTTTATCAAAGTTATGTTAAGATATTTATACGAGGATCTGGATGCTTGGGTCAACACACCCTTATGATGGAGTCAAATGTATTTGCACTACTCCCTCACCTTTAGACTGGAACAACTATTTCTAAATGCCCATGTTACAATGATTGAAATAGCTACACTGCCCACCTAGCTTGGCAGAAATTTTGCATGACGTTCCAACAGGTTGCAATGTCATCAGATATTGTAATAGATAGACCGATAGACGGAGAGACAGACAGACAGGCAGACGCACACACACACACACACACGAACATTTTGTGAAGATTTGGTTTTATTTTTATTCCAGCACAATATGAATGTTCCAGAAAGTATTTTTCAGATTGATAATCCCTTAAACTCTCCCTTAACACTTCGAGATTTTATTGAAAAAGTATACCTGTGGAGGATGGGGTGGTGGAAGTGGGTGTCGGCTGTGCATATATACTTGAGGAACTGGCGGTGAAACTCTCTCAGGTCGAGCTGGTATGTGCATGTTGAGAACCGAACTGTGATGAGTACTCATATCAACTGCTGCGTTGATGATGCTCTGAAAAACGTATACAACCCATGTTTTCATTTCTTATTCTGAATACGATAAATACGGAGAACTTTTGGAGTTAGTAAGTTTTGAAGACAAGTGGACCCATCCATAACTGAATACTCTCTCGCACAATAATAGTAAATATTCTATGAAACCACCATGAATGGAATGTATATTAAATTTAATGTCTAATGAATCCCGAGATGACATAATTGAACTCTAGAAACTGATTCATCATTGAAATTTGAATGTTTTGAAGAAGTTCGAAATTATCTTAGTACAGCATTTATACTGTTAAAAACGAATCCACAATTGTTAATGTTCTTCAAGTGAATGAATAGCCTAGTTTTTTATTTTTAATGAAATCTTATGATAAGTGAAGACTGTGCAAAAAAGGCTGGCATTCTCAATTACCCACGTCTTGTAAATGCAATCACAAATATACCAAAAACACTTAGATTGAAAATATGATGATTAGATTATAATGCTAGAGAGAAAAAAAAAAAAAAAATACTGTAGGTTACAAAGGAGGAAACTCACTTGATTGGAAATTTCCAGAGTTCTTTCAATTTCTCCGTTTACTAAATCTCCAATGGTTCTTGTCCCAACAATCCCTCCGCCGCTAGTAGGAGTAGACACGGGGGGCTGCTGTGAGGCAGCCAATTTTTCCTGAGACAAATGTCTTCGTAAAGCAAGTTTTGCTGGTGATACCTACCAGAAATGAAAGAAATTTAATGGTATAATCAAAATCTATATCTATCTCAATTGAGTAGTTGGTAAAATGAATAGCTGAGGAACAAATCAATTGAATCTATGATCTCCTCTTCTGTAAAGAAATATTTTTGAGACTGCATATCAACAACATTGATGGGAAACGTGAATGCTTTAAGAACTGATATAACATCAAAAAGTTGATCAAAATACTGAATAAATAAATTCGTTTCTGATAATTATTATTCTTAAAATGAGCAATATAATTTTGAGGAAGATTGCCAAAGTTAATTGAAATAAAAAAACACTTTCAATGGAGGGCAAATTATGTCTCCCAAACAACTAGCACCTAGAGTTTCTCCATTCATACAGGTACTGTCAACACGTTATTAGAGGGCCTCTCATAGGTCTTGAAACAGCATTTTTGAAAAACTTGACCACCGTCCACGTTTACCAAGATAAAGTGATAGAGAACCTCAAAAACGAGTTGCGAAAGGCTTCCGAGGGCACCCTTATGAAGGAAAACCTCAACTGAATACAAACTACGTCGTCTAATGTGTGAAGACAGTACATTTCGGGAAAGTTTAAAAATTACCTGAGTATAATCTGGCAATGGTGGATGTTGAGGTAGGGAGTGAATCGTGGGATGCATAAGTTGAGGGGGGTTTGCTGCTGCAACTTTTCTTTCTCTCTCACGGGCACTAGAGTGGTTACGAGCATGTTGGTCTTCATTAAGCACTGTAGTAATAATGCTTTTCAACCTGTCCTCAAAATTAGCAACTCTAGGAGGTTCCTGAGCTCGATTTGATGTGAAACTTGTTGTAGCCTGTGGTTGAGGCCGTGATGGAGGTTTCATCGTCTGTAACAAATCCATAATTATTAATGAAATGTCAACTTCATGTTACAATACTATAGTCATTTTGAAAGGATGATGTGTGTGGTATAGGTACACAATATGAGATGGCCATGTTAAGGGAGCGTTCAAGAGAAAAAAAGTTCAAGTCATGCGGCATGATCGTATGTTCGAATTTTTGTAAATTATCGCATTGTACATATAATGCTATTATTGTTTCCAAATTTTAGCTTTTTGAGTGAAAATAAATTGTTAACTATTCATTTTATGGCAAAAATTCTTATTCTAAATAATAATCTGTTATTCAAAAAGAGGTTATGGATGTTTAGCTTTTTGCAGTTTTATCGATTTTTTAGCACATTTAATGAAATTTAAGTACATTTTTCATCAGCATTGTTTTGTACATTAATTTCGAATGTTTAATTTTATAGTTAATAAACTTTATTTGAGCAATATTCTGCTAACAAATATAGATTCAATTATTCGTAGCCATTTTTAGTGATTTTTTTAGCACATTTTTTGAATTGATTACAATTTTACCAATTGATTACACACATGTGTGTACACACACACACACACACACACACACACACACACACATATATATATATATATATATATATATACACACACAAAAGAACACAAGAATACAAAATTTAAGTGAAGACATTTTTCGAAAATTTCTAATTTAAAATTGTTGGAGCCATTGCAAAATGGCTTCATTTTCTACCAAAATTTGCTAAAAAGCATTGTTCGTATTCTTAAATGAAATAAAATGATTGTGCGATTACTATAGATTACATCATTATTATAGAAACATAATAATTATATGTTTTAATTTTTCTAAATAACATCAGGACTGAATGGATCGACTCCATTTTGAAAGAAAGATGGATGTGAAGCATCAATGCGTCATAGATATGTTCTTCAGCTTCCTGAGAGGTTACAGACGAATGGAATCACTCCCCTCACATAGAAAATACCGACCTGGTTATGCTAAATTTTGTTAACTAGTAGGACATAACTATTGATATAATATAATTTATATAGATAATACTGTTTGTCAGCCCGAAAACTAATTTAACATGAATCAGAAATTCACACTAGCTAAGAATCAGGCGAATTAAACGATTGAAAATTAGGCTATAATCAAAATAAAATAAAACTTGTACATAATTGAAACTATGCAAATAATGAGTAACTCAGAACACGAGTTACTAAGAGGTGAGATAAACAAATTAGAATAACCTCCTTAACAATGGGGTGGTAAGCAGTGTACTTCTACATTTTCATCATTGCTGGGTTGACTAAGTTTTACCTGGGATGGATGTCGTATTACTGGAGGCTCTTTACTTCTCGATGATTCCCTTATTTTCCCTGCTTCAATTTGTCGACCTGTTTCTAGAATTTTCTGGGCCAATATTTCAGGATTATTCTCCTCAATTTTACCCACATCTGGAACATCAGGCCAATCTTGGGAACGGCATCGATGATCCCTGTTTTTCCTGCTGGACTTCACTCCATTTACAATTTTTTCACTTGATGGTTTGGTTACTCCCTGTGTGATGAGAATTAAGTTTATTAATAATCTAAAAATATGTTCAATACATAGAACAAGTTTATAATGTGGAATGCAACTAAATTCCAAATATAGAACAACAGCGATCTTCCAGCATTTGATCAGTTACACTCAAAATAGCGGCATTGAACTAGTCTAAAGCACGAGAAAAAAAAAGCCGAAGTAGGCATCCACTTGGTGAGCACAATTTGTTTCAAAAGTTTTTCGTATTCACAATTTGAATAGTAAAATGCCCACCTCAACCCCCCCCCCCCCCCCCCCCCCAAATTCTGCCATGTTTGGTGGCAAATAGTCTCCTCATATCAACAACATGATTGAATATACCTATCGTAGAGATGTATTTGGGAAAACTATGGACATTTTAGTTTATAAATTGTTATACAGAAGCCTAACCTGACCAAACCACCAGACACATACCATTTCTAACTCACTGTTTTTCTAATTTTTTTTTTTGGTTTTAGGTACGAGTCCGAGTAGAAATGATAAAATGAAAAAAATAATTGAATCTTACGTGCACTAACTGTCAGTGGTGATTGAAATTTATAGCAGAATGGGAATGATTAAAGCAATCGAATGGACTGTTCTCCATTCGATATGCGAACCACCCGATAAAATGTAGCAGGCATGGCAGTTTCGGTTTGTTTACATTTTGTGATGTCTTTCGTCGGCAGTTGCATGTCTAATGAGTAATGAGTTAGAAACCCTTTGGAAAGAAACATCTACATCTACAAAGGCGTTTGGAAGCGGTAAGTCAAGCCTAGCGCTAACCAGTTCATGAGTGTTTTCATGTTCTAAGACAGAATTAGTTCCGTAAGAATGTTCTTTTTGTGTCTACCAAAAGAAGGGTTAATTACCTTAATTTATAGATCGTAAGTTTAAGCTGCAAAATATTACAAATCGCCTGCTATTCGTCTACACAGTAATATAATCGTGTTCATTTTCTCTCGGTAGGTAGGTTCGATTTTCTCTAAGTCGGACGCAAATTCAAATTTATTGGAAGGTGATTCTTTTCATTTAAGGTATTATTTTCAATAATGAACCTTCGCAATCGACCTATTCTATGATTACTAATGTTTTCTAGTGACTGGCTGCTTACCAGGAAAAGACATCCGGTGAAAGACATTATTTCTCCTCAGCAAAATCAGTTAGGTAATGATACTGATTGTCATCACTTGATCAAAGTTTGTTCAGGATAAACTCTTAAATATTAGTGCCCCTATAATATTCCACTATCATACTCCCATTGCGACTACTAGTACTAGACATTTTTGAACAATAGGTACCTAGTTTTATATATCTAAACCTATATATAAAATCTTCGACTGTTGTTGCTGCACCTCCATTAGAAATGACTTTGCTATGCCACTGTATTGAGATGGAACTCATACACTGAATCATCAAACCCTCAATCCTTAACTAACCTCTCTCAGAGCTAAAATCAGAGAAAATGACGCTCAATGACTTCCAACACTTATGCATGCACAGATTTCCACAAATCATGATTAGAAAATTATGCTTGATGAATTTTACTTAAAGGCACACAGAGTGAAGTTTGGTTTGTGAGCAATGAAACTGATAGAGGCCTGTTTACAGCCTAACTCACATATTCCCTGAACATTTCATCTTAATTAGAAGGAAACTGTAGGAATTAAGCTTTTTACACGGATTTGCGGCCACAGATATGATACGATAGTTGTTCACGAGTATATGTACCAGAAAGATGCCCTATTATGTCGCAATGGTTTGAGTAATAATGAGCAAAATTAAATTTGATTGACACAGGCAAAACTCCGAGACTAATCGACCAATATTTATGACATTATAAGGGACTGTGCAGGTTAGCTTCTAAATGATGTCCTATAAATTTAATCGTCGTAGGATTAATAGTAGTCCGTGCAAACGTGAATTTCATTTAACGTTGATTTCTCATTATCTATCAGTCTGTTTTCGTTCAAACTTGGTAGACTGATAGGTTTATGTGCATGCGCATAACTAATATATGTGAGGAAACTGTACTGCCCACCTACTTGGCAGACGTTTTTCCTAGCCAAGATCTGAAAAATCATTGGTAATGGGAACCTTTTATGGGTGAGTCACTTCCTCACTAAACACATGAGGGGTGATGAAATTAAAATGACAACTGAGATGTTGCTGTAGAGTAAGAAAATCGATTGGAGAACCAATAAAATTAACAATACTAGGACAAGTGAAAAATTATTTGCTTAGTTTGCAGTGAAGCAGTGGTAGGGGTAAACAGATTGAAAAGAGAGCTTGCGAAAATCTGAACAGACTGAGAAAACTAGTTTCAGGCAGGTTTTCCACAATAGATTTTTTAGGTCTCACTAACGACTGGCTCATCCCACCTCTATTCAAGGGAATGGAGGGGGGAGGAGGATTATGACAAGTTTGCCATTAAGAACAATTGTCTGAAAGAGTATAGAATTTTACATTCAAAATGCGTGGGTAGAGAGAAAAACTGTTCTTAAGATTAAGGACACTGCACGCTTCAGTGCAATAAGAACCTCCTTTTAGCGAATTTTCGTGGAAAATTGAGCTATTGAAATGGCTCCAAAAATTTTAAAATCAACATTTTCTTCATTGAAATCCGTTTTGAGATATTCTGAGACGAATACTAGAGTTTAACGCTTATATATATATATATACACACGTTACAACTCAGCGGAAATTTCCCCAGAGTTGCAACACCCTAACGACCAGAGCTAAGAGGCCAGGTTTACCAAACCTCTTCGACTGTGAGAGTTATTTTCCTGGAGCGTAACATTTCCCCAGAGTCAAATACCAGCCGTCTCGGCTGGTTTTGGGTCGGACGAATGACGAAGTGTAACTGCAGGCCACTGGCTCAGCAGATGCTCGCTGGAACAAGTCAGCAGTCGAGCGAGGTCATTGTCACGGTGTGTTTTGACTCAAGTGAGTGAGGAAATGAAAGGCATAAAACAGGAAATGTGATGTTTACAGTCTTTTGGCTCGAGAGGGATTTAATTACCTAATTATTGTTTCGTATGATTTCGGGTCCTATTTCGACTGCGCCACTGTAACAGCCCAAAAATATTTGATACCTCGACAGGAGTTCGAACTCGCGTCGTCACAACTACGAGAAATTACGAGAAATTCCTCGGAGTTGCGACACTCTAACGATCAGACCCATGAGGCCAGGGTGATCAAACCTCTTTGACTGTGAGAGTTATTTTCCTGGAGCGTAACAAAATGTACTAAAAAAAATCACTAAAAGTGGCTAAAAACGGCTAAAAATCGTCAAATTAATATTTTTAAGCAGAATTTTAGTAAAACGAAGTTATTTAAAGATGAATTAGAAATGTATGCAGAAATTTATGCTGAAAAATGTAATTGGATTGCATTTATATTTGCCCAAAAATCTCTAAAAACTGCAGAAAAAAAAACGAAAAATCTAAAATCTTTTTTGAATAGTAGAATATTATTTAGAAGGTGTTTTTTGCCATCAAATCGGTAGTAATCAATTTCTTCTTACTTAAAGACCTGAATTTTTGAAATAATTTAACATAATATAGTACAATATACAACAATTTGCTCATTCGATCATGCTGCATGACTGGAACTTTTTAAAAATCTATCACCCCATACATATTTTTTGTTCCATGTGTTGTTGATGTTTTCTTCCGTTTCTGGTATTCTTGGTTTTTATATGTATTTTTTCTTTTGTTGTTTGTGTTTTAGCTAATTTTCATAGAAAATGAATGTATTGCAATGGCTCCAAAGATTTTCAAATGCAAATTTCCAAAAATTTCTTCATAGAAATCCGTTTTGTGACATTCTGAAACGAATCCTAGAGTTTAACGCCTATATGTATATATATGTGTGTGTGTGTGATAGGATGAGTTCGTTGGCCAACACTTTTTGAGCACTTTAAATTGGTCAAATTTCAAAAATTTACTAAAAATAGCTAAAAAGTAGAGCCTTGGGAGTGGCAAGAGGGGGGATATATCCATCCCATATCAGTCTAATAAAGAATCTCGGCTTCAAGAACGAGGGCTTTTTTCTATGAAAAAAGTTAACAAGAAAAACGGATTGTGGCATCTGGAAACCAACTTTGCAACTAAAGCTCTGACGTCCAAGCATTTACAAATTGGCTTCAACCCTTTACAAAATAATTTCAACCTTTTACAAAATCATTAAAGCCCTTTACAAATTTAAACAATGATGTAAACTGTTGTATTAATTTTGTAAAGAGTTTAAATAAATATATAAAAGGTTGAAATTATTTAATGGAGGTTTTAATTTATTTTGTTTACCGTTGAAATAAACGTGTAACTGCCAACCCATCAAAATCAGCGAGGTATATACCCTTTAATAATTGTATTTTGAACAAAAAATAATTAAATATTAAAAAGCTCATAAATATTCATCTTTCCGCGGTTTAGTTTGCAGCATAAAAAGCAATAACAAACCAAAACATTGTGAACAGTAAGATACTGAACAATCTAAAAATCCATGACAAAATTATGACTTTGTCAGCTTGAAAAAATTTAAGATACGACAATGTGAAGAAAGAACTACTAGATGTGGTACTTGTTTAAACTGGATTCGAAAAGTTTTTTGATCCTAAAGTCGGTTCAGAACATAAATGCTAACAAACACATTATTTGGACTTCTTGCACTTGATCAAACCACTCACTTTCTCTCGTTTGCATGTAATCTTGTTTCATTGTCCTCATTTTTTAAGTAACCTGATTTAGCTAACTTGTGTGTTGCTGATTGGCGGATCTGACCAACCACGTTCGGTATTGTAAGGTAAGATATACCATCCAAATAAACTGGATGATGCAACCAAACCACCCTTCTTTCTTCAGACCAAAATCAACTTTTAGCTAATTTATCGTTTGCCCTAGTATGTTTTATCTGTGTTTTCTAACATAAATTGCGTGGGCTTGTGTCGATTGGGCCACTAACTGTTGTGTAAGGAGAAGGGCTTGTTCTTTCCACTCACCACCATTGGTGAGGGGCGTCTTGGCAAACAGGAGCAAAGAACAAGGATGTCACTTCTTAATAGTCATGGATTTTTGTTTTTACTCCAACTTCCAAAACCAATCTAAGTCATTACCTTTGTTCTGAGAAAGGCAAGTAATAATTCAGCACACAACGATAAGTCCCTAAGTCAATTGGGATAAGGTACTTGGGAATTTCATCATCTGGGGCGAGCCACACCGGATGCAAACCTGATAAAGTCAACAGCATTTTCCCCGGCACAATGACAAGCTCACGGCTATGACCTTGACGTTTTTGGTCACCACCCCTTTAGTTCGGATATCGTTTGGTGCAGGTAATTTCTGTTTGACTCTACCATTGATCAGGAGCATCAAATTACTAGATTCAGAAGACAAGAACGTTTGCTCTGCCATCTTTCTTGGTCTAACTCAACTGTTCAACAACTTCAGGCATGAAGGGAAAACTACTAACTCTGAAGAATGTTACCAGGGAAATGTGCAGAATTATTACAATCAAACCCACCAGATTGACACTTTTGGGCAAATCCATGATTCAATGTTTTCCCGCAAAACAGAGAAAATGAGTATTTTTGACTTGAGGAGAAACTTTTCAACTGCCAACTGACATAGAGAAACGTGGTTACTCAGTTAATCCTTTTGCGACTGAGCGCTTATGAGGCTGTCCAGTGTCCCAGCCCAACTCTTACCAGCCCTGGTTGTAGCTGTGGACCGACTTTTTCAGCCTTCTCGTGAGATTCAGCTCCACTAAAAATGCCCTAGCTTCGTCAAAAATGGTCCAACCACGCTCAAATTTTGAGAGGATACTATTGAAATATGTGCAGAATCAAATACTATATTGAAATAACCACGTTTGAGGTTTTTAAGTGGATTTTTGGGTCATGAGAGACAAAAAAATGCATTTAAAATAGAATTATTATTGGATAATATATTAATGTTCCAGTCTTCCTCTTCATCAGTCAAATCGTTAGTAACTAATTCTCGCAACACTTCGTCCGTATAAACTCGTTTATTCCACATATTTTTGAAAGAAAACACGCGATAAATTCTTCTTCTCCACAATCATTCTTCACTCTCAATTTCCAAAGCCTAACATCTCAAAGACTTAAATATTTTTTAACTGCACTCTATGAACCCCCGGTGTCTGAAAATCTACCTACGTATACCACTAGATCACAGGGGAAGGCTTAAATTGTGGAAATGTCGTGAGAAACACAATGCGAGTATACTCGTTGGGCAACTCGACCCTCACGAGTTATCTTGTTGCTGGGCCACAGTGGGAGATTGGCTTTTGCAAGTACACTCGTCACTGGTTGTGAAACGGTTAGTACCTGATGTTTAGCTCTATATGATCTAAGTAAGTCCAATTAATTTATGTACGATAATATATTTAGGTTATATATTGATTAAAGTTGCTTCCCAGGTTCACCAACAACAAAATCCAATGTAGACTGCCCTTGCTTGATCAGGTGATATTCTCAAACATGATGGGATGGTGGGATGCTCAAACATCTTAAGGGGATGCCTCATGATCTGTGGAAGTGAGCTAAGGAGCTCACCATAACATAATCTTCCCACTGAATATTCAGTGAATGTGGCAAGTGCAACAGATTGCACTTCTAACTTTTAAAACGAGAGTTGGTTAGAGGTGGTTGGTTGGTTGGTGGTGGTTGGTTGGTCACGGGAGTTGGTTTTGTATCTCAAAACAGGTCAGTCAAAAGTATGTGTTGCTAATAAATTGTAACTTGGTGCAATAAATCATTTTTATAAATAAATAAATATGTAATAGTCATAATAATCATTGGAAATATATGTCAATGTCATGTGTGCTAGTTTCATAATAATTTTGATTAACAATATTTTGTTTTTGATTTTTTTCGTTTTTTTTTTAAATTTTTTTTTTAAATGTATTAATTTATTTCGATTAACTGGTAATCTATTAACAAAGAACTTGATTTTTACTCTGAGATTGAGTATCTTAATTAATATTGCTAGTACAAAGAAAAAGAAAAAAGAAAGACGAAAAATGGTAACTATCACAAAATAGGAGAGGAAAACTGTGTTGTCTCTAACCAGAGATTGATTACTATGTTTTAAAAACTAATAAATTATCCAGAACACTGCTTCCATTATAAAAAAAAAAAAAAAAACGGAATCACTTGAGCAATTGAGAACAAAAATTGGTAACTATTCTGTTGTGAACATGTTTAAAGCAGAAAACAACAACTTTGTTGTTCCCTAACTAATGGTTGGATCATGTGTTTATAAACCAAAATGATTCCAAGCTGCTTAGAAGTGAACATTTTTCCTTCAAAAAACGTACACTTGAATGGAAGACGGCTTTTTGCTGGAGTGCAGTGCATTCTGATTCTAATCGATTCACATGTGAATGCAGCTTTTTCCTTTGAGACATGGTAGTCATTATTTCTTGTAATAGATGTTCTTTAGTAAGTGGAGTTGTTATTCCAACTGATCTTGCTACTGAGACCATCTCTGTGTGTCTTTCCGTCATCAACTTATTATTTTCTTCTTCCAAAGTAGCCACCTGAAATGATGCACATGAATCCTAATTACTGAGTTATTTGATTTAATGTTAATGAAAGGGATATATCACGGTATTGGATACCAACTAGAGCACCAATACAGCAATTTAATATACTTACAGTGGACTGCAATGATGACACTTGTCCTTGGAGCTCTTTATGACGAGTAACTATCTCTTTGGCTTTAGCAAGAAGATCAGCAGGGGTATTAGCATTGATCCCAATCTCATTCATCCTTGCTAGAAGAAGGGCAACACTGTCACTAATCAGTACTTTGATTTGTTTTTCAAGCTGAGCTGCCCTTCCTTTGAGCTTTTCATTGCGCTCTTTTTCTAAATTAACTTGTTCTTCAATATGGGCTTTGTATCTTTGATCTTTCATAGTGTCTAGCATGGACATCATCTGCTCTCGATACATATCGAGGAGGATCTGTAACGAATATGGAGTACTAGCTGGAGCTGGAGGTATTTCCAACTCTTCATGAATTGGTATACTAGAGGGAGCAGTGGACGTCAGTGATGTAAGCTGTTGATCCACACAACCCGGAGCAGGAGGAGGTTTTTTCCCTGTAATCAACATACAAGATAATAGTATCATCAATTTGAATTATCGGAAATTTTAAATAATTAGGTACACAATCACATCAAATAATTATTGACTAACATAAGAACATGATAATTTGTCAACGATTTTTCCAATATTATTTATGTCCAAGGGGCATGCAAGGTCTGGGTCCAGATGAGAAGGGTACAATGAAGACTCTTGAGAGAGCTGTCAATATCAATATTTTCAGGATGACACCCACTCCAATAAGTTAAAATCGAAGTAAAAACCATGTTCATAGCCCATTCATTAACCTTTTTGGGTCCAAAAATATTCAGACCTACTAATGTGTAGTAAATCTGCCCAGCTCCACATATAGGCCATGCTCGTATGTTGATGGCCTAATAAATCAAATCTTGCCCTTCAACGATGAACAGAAGTAGATAAGTTTTACCAACCTCTCATCCCCCCCCCCCCCCCTCCCACGAGTCTCACGACCCTTTCCATTTTTTCCCCTATACCTCATTTTGTAAAATGCCAAAGTTTTAATAAAATGTTTGGAGAATAATTCGCTTGTTAGATATTCATCCATTTTATACCGTTGATCACTCCATGTAGATAAACTAATCATGTCTATCAGCAGTATATACTGTTTTTTTTTTTTTTTTTTTTTTTAAGAAAATAGGGTGGATCAGTGAATATTTTCACTAGATCTTTATAATTTAAAATATAAAAATCAGTAAATATAGGTAAGTAAAATTAGATTGTTTATTACTACAGGATGTATTGAACATCCTGTCAGAATTTTTGTAGAAATCGGTGAAGTTTTGTAGGTGCAAGAAATGAAAGAAGTAAGTGAATGCAAAACTCACGTTTGCCTTCATATTCGCCCATTATCTGACTTACCATATTATTTTAAAGTTCTCCGGCTGTTTCTAGTTGTTTTAAATAACATTTAGAACAAACACGAACAAACAGACCAATTTTAATATTTGTGTTGATAAGAAGAGAGATGATAAAAAATCAACTTTACCAATTCGATACATCAATTCCGAAAAAATCGAAGATATTAACTTAAATTCATATTTTCATTAATATTTTCAGTAGAGACATGCCGTTGGTCTAGATATGTTAGTAAATGTTGCACTTTCATTAAGAAAAAAAAAAAAAAAAAAAAAAAAAAAAAAAAAAAAAAAAAAAAAAAAATTCTGAAAACCTTCTTAATCCCCTTAAGGATTCATGAGTCACTAGTAATTTTATATTTTTACAATATATACCTGTTTCTCTGGATCTATTTATATCTTCTCAATTTTTCCATCTACTGTGAATATAACACTGAATAAGTTCGACTCTGATGTACAAACATTTTTTTTTTTTAACCTAATTTTTAACCTAAAGAAAATCTGTTTATATGTCTTTCATCATAGCCGTGTTTCTATCTCAAGTTTTTCATTCAAACTCGTTCAGTAAATTAAGCAATCAAGTCGCCAGCTCTATTCAATGCTGAAAAACAGGTACATAAGTGATGAAAAACAGATTTTTTTCCAAGTTTGGAGAAAAATTGCAGTTTAGAGGTGGGCAGTGTTTTGAGGTAATCGACCTTAAATTGGTAGTTATTCATTTTGGAGAGATTGAAAATGAGGCCTGATAATTCCTTATCTACGATTATCACTGGTTGGATTAGGTTATGGCGTTATTACATTCTGAATTAATTTCTGATAAATAAATATTTACATAATTTATATACATATGCTTGATTTGGTGCATTCAAAAAGTTCTGCCGTTCCCATTCTCCTAATTTGGTTTTGTTCGGAACTTCAATTAAATTGACCCAAGTCAACATATAAGTAGAATAGATTATGTTCATAACTTATTATTTGAGTCTTAATGGCATAAAGGAGTAGCGTACCTCAGAAAAGTATTTCACATATCTACCTTTTTGTTTGGTTTCGTATGATACTAATTTGACTTCACATAATAGGCTATGCTTTAGCGCTGCTATTAGAAACTAGTGATAGTAACATGGTGTAGGGATTTTATAGTATCTATCAGAAATAGTATTCAAAGACTATAAGAACGATAGTAGTTTCGGAAAGTTATAAACCATGAGCAGCAGAGTACCTGTAGAGGGAAACCGCTATCTTATGGAAACAGTGTTCAATCCCTCAATATTTGAAAAACCATATCTCTGCTTTCTACAGCTTAAATTTATTTATGTACCTAATTGTGCGTACCTGATTGTTGGGAAAAACTGACCGAATTTTATAAAAATAAAAACAGAACAATCGATTTTGACTCATGGACCTTAAAGAAAATACTACCTGAATAAGAAACAAAATAATTTACATCCAAACAATTCCTTAAATGAGAAATAATAATCCTATAGAAGTTCTAGATACACCACTGATGTCAGAGATGAACATGAAAAATAATTTTTAACTGGTGTCCCTGAGTTAAAACTTTTGACTGATGCTTCTAATTTGCTCCAAAGCCACTACCTCAAGTTAAAATGCTGACACTATTTACCGAAGTGAGATGGCGTGGTTTATGATGCCATTTTCTGACAACGCTTCTCATTTACAATATCCAACAAATTATTTTGATAACTCTGGATTCCATGGGAGAGTACTTTAAATATATTCAAACCATATAAATTATTATGATGCATTACCTTGAGAAGATGTGCTCAAGAGGGTTTCGTTATGCAGGAGATCCAATCCTGATATTTTAATAGTCTTCTTTGGCTTGCCACGCTTAGTTCTTCCTTTCTTCTTGACAGGAGGTTTCACAGGTGGAACGAAATCTGGGATAGCAGCATTTTGTTTACCATTTCGAGGTAACTTTCGTCTTAGCTTCTTTTTCCCACCTTTAGGCCGACCTCGATCTACAATTATACAAATACGTTCATCATGTAAATTATAGGAACACAATTATAAAATAATACAATAAAGATTATGCATACTAATGCAGCATCATGGAAAAGACAGGTACCAGGAAAGGGACGTTGTAAGAAGTCGTAAAATACTTCAAAACCAAGTCTGCAATGAAGTCATTGCCAACCCTGGAGCATCAGCATACATTTTATCAAACTGATGCTGTTAAAGCAAACGTCATTGCTGAGGTTCTTGAGAAGGTACACAGTGCAAATATGGGCCTTGGAAGTATGAACCACTCGAGGATGGTTACACGTGATGTGAAATGGTTTCTCGCCCAGTGTTCCTTAACTTCTGCCTTGGAGATAAAGCGTATTATCAACAATATAAAGCGTATTATCAACAAGAGGCCACCTCGAAAAGTCCCTGGCATGGATGGTGTTAATAATCGAATGCTGAGAACCAGCCTTGTAGTCCTTATTTATCTCACTCACATCTTCAACAAGCTTCTAGTCTAGTACTCGGTCATTATCCTCAGCTATGGAAAAGTGCTAAAGTCATAGTACTGGCAAAACCTGGTAAAAAATCCAAAATTTCCCGAGAACTATTGACAAATTAGCCAGTTGAGTTCGCTCAGTAAGATTTTTGAGAAGCTGTTGGACTTGAAAATACTTAGATTTATGACAGATAACACTATTTTCATTCCAAAGCAATTCGGATTCAGACCAGGCTATTCAACTCAAAGTCAACTTTGCAGGCTCAGCATTCCCTGTAAGTTATGTAATTAAATTAGTACAAATAACGAGTTAGTCTGTAGGTGAAGTCTTAAATCCACTGGACCTCCTGTTTCCAATTATATTGTAGTAGTTAACTGTATTTCCATGTAAAAAAATTATTTATTCTATTATTCATAGAGAAGAATGTCTGTACTTCTTTTCTCCTTTATAATTATGCTGGCAGATTTGTTTGAAATTTGAGCACTAAAACTTATACAATTCAAATTTTCAGTAAATTCAAATTTCTAAATGTTATTCTGCAATAAAGTGAAGTTCAGGATTTAGGCCAGTTTTGAATATCATTTTTTTTTAAATTTACTATTTTAGCCCTTTGAACTCTTATTTTCTTTCGAGAACAGATTTTAATGAAGAAAATTTGTAATTCAATAATTTCAATTATGGGACCATTGAAAACAGCTCGTGTTTCGTTCGTCGTATTATTTCTAAATGTACACAGAATGGAGGGTTGAATAATCCAACTATACAGAGAATTTTAGGCTGAAAAGGGCTACGTTGGTATTTCCAATTATACGGACACACGGGAAAATTTGGGATAATAACTCGTTGAATGATAATAGCCATTAGGAAAGTCGACAACTAAATTCTTCTAATGATTCATATTTTACAGATGTCATGCAGGTAGTGGGTAATAACACAAGCAAACTATGGCAATGAATGTTGCGATTGGAGTGATGAAAATGATTCATGAGATGATAAATGACCAGATCAAACTATCAATAATTTAGATAATCAATCATCTGAAAACCAATTCAATAGTTTATTGTATAAGGTTAAAACGAGAGAGGCTATCATATCCATTCTCAAATGAAAACAGAAGAGGAATTAATGGATTTCTGTAACATTATAGTAAGATCACAGGCATAGTTGAAACAATATTTATTTCAACCTGGTCAGAAAAAAACTATACCTTTATTTTCCTGAACTGATCTATTTGCGTTAGATCTTGTGGTGGGATGGTAGGTCTCGGTGTGAACACCCTCTTGGCCTGGTAAAGTACAGAAATTAGGAATAATGAAGAGAAACAAGTGTCACATATCAGTTCTTCAAATTCCTCAAGATGTGGAAGTAAAGAACTCTGTACTTGTGAACACAATTTTAAATCTGAATAAACAAATTGAAACAATAACAAAGACTTATACGTGTCAATGTTATGAATTTTGATAATAAAGGTTTCACTACAGTAAGTAATATTGGATAAGTTATGAAATAACTTCCAGCCAAAACGTAGTGATGTATGATTAGTACTGGATAACAACAGTGTCATGTTTTGACATTCACGTTTGGTGTCGCAAATAGCCCTACATTCCCCAGCTAATAAGCGATTATTCAAGAAAAACTCATTTGTACCATTAGAAATTACCCATCGAAAGTTGAATGTTTTATTTGGATTCGATAACAAATGCTCCAGTCATGCAACATGATCGTATGAGCGAATTTTCATACGAATTTTCGTAACTCATCGTGCATTGTAATTGTGCAAAGAAATTATTAGCCAACAGTTTCGTTACACTTAATGATTCGTTTGAGAATGCCTCAAAACGGATTTCAATGAAGAAACTTTTCAAAAATTTTGGTTTTAAAAACGTTGAGGCCATTAAAATAGCTTCATTTTCTACTTCTAAAAAACTACAAAAAAAAAAAAGCTAAAAACCCAAAATTCTTTCTTGAATCGTAGAATATTAATTAGAACGAGTTTGAGAACGTAACGGAAGTTAGTGAAAAACGTTGTCTATTTCCACGACAAATAAAGAGTTACAATGTTAAATCGATTTCGACGGTTAGGCCATCATCATAACATTGTAACTCTTTATTTTTCGTGGAAATAGACAACGTTTTTCACTAAGTTCCGTTTTGTAATGGGTTTCCACAACTTCATCGCGAGTGATAAAACGTTGTCTATTTCCACGACAAATAAAGAGTTACAATGTTAAATCGATTTCGACGGTTAGGCCATCATCATAACATTGTAACTCTTTATTTTTCGTGGAAATAGACAACGTTTTTCACTAACTTCCGTTTTGTAATGGGTTTCCACAACTTCATCGCGAGTGATTTAGTTCGTTGAGAACGTAGTTTTTTATTTCTTTTCACTCAGAGTCAATTTAAAAAAGACTGTACCATAATATAGTACGATAATTTACAAAAATTGGCTCATACGATCATACTGCAAGACTGGAAATTTTAAATTTAAATCCATATTATTGAAATTTGATCTCTTTGTGTGGATGAAAATAAATTGTTAAGCATAGTTTTTGGAATTGAGTAGGTGTTGCCCTTGGTCTGCAATTGGTCTAAAAAAAAAGCTGCCACCCCGGTTCCCTTTTGCGATGCTTGATTGTTCATTCCGATTCTAAGAAGACAAGTCCAAAATGGTATATACCTATACATGTAAATTCGCTAATATATGTGTAAGCGCTATCCTTGCCTTTCTATCTCCAGACATTCTGTATAAAAGAAAAAGCCTCATAAAACCCACATTCATCAGAGCTTGACTTGTTCATTACTCCCGATCTCCTAGCGCTACAACCCTACAATACACAAACAATGTTACCTTCCAATTTGTTTATTTTTTCGCCACTAAGTAAACCTAATGCTAACGTAACGTTGAAGTCAAACTGTAGTTCAAATATATGACCTGGACCAGATAAAAGTGTAATCAATATTCATCGGCCAATGATCCAGAATAGTTTGATATGATCCAATTTGATTATGAAATGACACTGTCAACAATGAAAGACCAATGAGTTGCAGGTTGCTTTTACCTTCACTAGGATTTCTTCAAGATATTGAATCTAAAAATGACTTTTGAAGGGGGTAAATAATACAATTCTCTTGTTTAAAGGAAATAGCTTTACAACGAATTATTAGGCCATCACCAGCTTGGTTAGTGTGGGAAGTCAAATGAGTGCGAGTAGGTATGTAGTAGGTACAACTCCCCTATCCATTGCTTGCAAAACTGCAAAACATTAAACTTCATACTTCAATTATGTTTCTATTAGAATAAATTATGCTATCAATTACAGGTTGATGGCTACAGAATAAATTATGGCTAAAATCAAAAGTCCGACGTCTACGTTTTAAAAAAGTACTATTACGAAACAACGAAGAAAAATGATCATTTTCAGATTCAGCCCCCTACCCTTAAAGTAAGTAAAAGCAAAGGCAAGCCTGAAACACATCAGTTTATGCTTTCTTTTTTGTAGACCAGCGTGATGATGAAGAAATTAGTAAATGAGGGGAAACAAATACTAAAGAAGACAAAGACATTGCACAAGGGCATTTTGTAAAGTATGACAACAGATTGCATGCATTTCTACGAACAAAAATAATTAGTTGAGTTAAAAAAATACACACTATTATTGTTGTTATTGTCATCATCACTTTGTGATGACCTGCCTTTGGTGCAGTAATCGGACCATGCTCGACGTGTAGTAACTCGAGGAGGTTCACTGCCATCCGATGTGATGTCCTCCTCAGAGGACCAATCCATTGGCTTCTCACGCCGAGTGGTTCTTTTGCCTAAAACAGGCTCACTAGCATCAGGAGCCTCTATGCAGTTCACCTTGTCATTCTGTGAACAGATAAAACAATACCAAACATGAATAATTATTTATAGTAATTTTAAAACCGGTTAATTAAGACTGTACTATTATCCGTCGAAACCTCTCTTAGTTATTTGTTTTTTAATTAGAAGGTAGATGATGCAAATATGAAATAATTACTTGGAAATATTAGGTGACAATGACTAAATCAGATGGATGACAGGGAAGTATACTATGGCGATGAAGCATGTGTAAAAAGTTGTTTTAACATGCTTCAAAAACAATTCAGCGTGTAAATTAATAATAATTGAGAACAGAATTTTACAAATAACCTACCCCTATACCTCAAAAGTACTACTCTACGATTAAATCTCCCATGCTCAGCACATAATTATTTTGGGGTTTTTAACAAAAATTATATTTAAAATTTAGGTACTCAGGTGATTTTCGAGTATTTGAACCATTTCAGAAATTTACAAAGAAAATGAAGCTATTGTAATGGCTATCGAAAAACTTAAAAGTCACATTTTCCAAAATCTGTCCATTAAAATCCATTTTGAGGCATTCTGGAGGGATTCCTGAAGTTTAACGCTTTTTCACACACACGTACGCACGCACGCACACACACAAACACACACACACATATCGACCCACCCACACACAGACAGATGTGTATATTTATAAAAACATAACTTGAAAGGTATAACTTTCAACATAAATTAGAAAATCAGCACCTACAAAATTGTGAGACCTATAGAGTGGAATTTACTCCATAGAAACAAAAGTGCCAAAACCCATAATCCCTACAATGTCACACCTCAAACAACTGTTTCTCGACTTCTTCCAATCTCTTCTAATTTCGTAAATATATCCCTTTTGCAGTGATTAGTTAACAAGTAGCAATGTGGAGGGAGTAATACTGCTTTGTTATTGGAACATAACTGTTATAACAAAAGCCCTGTTTATCAAATAACAGCGCCAAATCAACAATCGTAGAGACTTTTTCTGTATATGTTACTTTAAAAAATAACACTATACATAGATTTATTCGGGGTTGAACAAAATGATTTTCTAAAAATGCATAATTATATATACAAGAAAAAAAAAAAATCTTCCTCCTCCACCTCTAAATGAACCATGGAAGAGAAAGAGATCAGAAGACCACGATAACAAACATAACAGATAACAGAACGAGAAGATAACAAAACCAAGTGAAATTCAGATAACCCCAAACCTGTTATAAATACAAAAGCAAAAGCAACATAACAGTGGAATTCACCTGCTGTTAAGGTGCAACAATGGAAATACGTGATAACACTGTTGACCATTTCAAAAAGTTTTGACAAAGAATCTGTTTCATACACTAATTTTTCATTTGCCCCAGACAATGAACAGGATCCAACTACTGTATTGTTCAGTAATTTGACTATTTTCGATTTCACAATAGATTTATTTGGCGATTCCGACTATGAAGTGGATACTAACTTAGTGTAAATGTATCCATAAGACCAACAATACTGTTACAAATGCTATCAAGCCCTGCTGTTCCAAAACAGCAGGCGAATGAAAAACAACAGTTCAACGCACCCACACTTCTTAAATTAAGGGCAAAATGGTAAAACCTTGGGCACCCTAATGTTGTCAATTCAAACTTGAATTTCTCAGAATTAGTTCTTTAATTAGATTAGAAGAATTATTTCTCAAATTATAAATGCAATGTGGTTAATAGGGGAAAATCCAAGAGTGACATTTCAAATTTGATTAAATGTGAAATAATTGATTAAAACTATAAATAAATACATTGATAAATAAACTGTTAAAAGCCATTCACAAAACATGAGCATCATTGTTAGAAGTTAAAATAGCGATGGTTAAATTGGTTACTGGGAAATTATTTTGATCAATTACTGTGGAAGTTAACAAACGAAGCATGCAGCCAACTACATGCGATTTCACAAGTAAACTATTGAGTAATGTACCCAAGCTACAGAATAATCTGACTCATTATCAATACGCAATGGACATTTAATTTGTTAAAACCCATTCCTATCTGGGATAGCACACATATGAATCTGGTTTGAAAACTTCAATATGATAACGTATAAAGACTTGAGAAAATGTACTCGAGCTGAACAACAGGTTTTTATAGACCTGTGAATTCATCCTCGAGATGTCCTTAGAACATCCCAACATATCAGGGGATTGACTTTTGGAATGGTCTATATTGAATTGGACCAGAGGTTGTGTACCAGTGAATATGAATAATAACAATTCCTAACAGTTGAGGAAATGAGATGAGGAGGGTTTAAAACTCCCAAATCTTATTCAACAAACTACATTCTAAAAATGAAGAAAGGGTTTTATAACTACACTGGCTACACCAAGGGAAATAGTTACGTGCACGTGACTGAGACAACGAGCCCCTTTTATTTTTACCTTCTCTTTAATAAATTGACTTGAAGCCCAGGGTATAATTTCAAGGGTTTAATGCGATTTTCTAACAGTGTGCTGTAATTTGACAGTATGCCTCTGTTAACTGACATGGATAGGAAATATTATTCTCCATTTTATGTATTGGAAAATACTGTAGAAAATGAATATATTATGTCTACGAAATTAAATATTTGAGTGGTGGGTGAATAGTAGAGTTTATAATGTACAGAGACAATGTGGGGGAGTATAATGCTGAACAGGTTAACACCAGATATTTCAGTGTTTGAATAGCTAGGTAGCAAATGAAAGAGTTGATAGGTTTCAAGTATTCATTCCAGAATGAGATTCAAAGTTATGTTAAATTTAGAATTTAAAAGCATCAATAAATTCCATGTAGACATATTCAATGACACCAGTTAAGTATCATAAATACTGGATAATCAGTGTACACACTAAATATTATTCAAGTCTTTAGTCAATATTCCTCCCCGATGATTACCTGAAGCAATAATGAATGCAGGCAGAATGATGTATATTAGAGGTATGAATGAGCAGTGTTATTGAGTGTGAGGGTCGTTAAATGGTGGGAAGGTGGCTAGCAGCAAAATAAAGCTAATTACATAACGGAGAATCATATCTGTCCATCAATTATAATGACCCAAACTAACGTACAATTCTTTCTAAAAACTGGAATTTGAATGGTGGAACTACGATTTGTGATGCTACATTGGGAAAGGGAATTCAATAAAGACAGATATAAAACACCGCTAGCCTTAATACACAAGCTTGTTAAATACTTCTCCAACCCCAATGCTAGAATTATTACAGAAACACATCACATTTAATACTCACCTTTGTCCTGGGGTTTTTCAGTCTCTGGAAGTACCGTTCCAACTGAACATAAAATATGCCTCTGTAGTTTTTGTAGTGAAATATCTTGCACAATAAAATATAAGTAATGTCTTAATGGTTAGGTCCCCTTGTGTTCTTTATTATACTTTTGATGAACTATTTACTAAAATATTCAAAAATAAATATAAAGTTATGTTTTAGGGAGGAAATAGGGCCAATATTTCACCACTGGTTTTCGAACCAACATCAGCTATAGTAAGTATATATTGTCTTCTCGTTGAACAGTAAGTTAGTTTTCTGAAACCTTGGATATCAATTATCGCCTAGATGGCTAAGAATATGATGAGCAATTTTTTCCTTCAGCTACTGTCGTATAGTGTCGTATAGAAAATTTCAAGTACTCTAAGTGTTTCTATTTTCATAATAAATAAATGTATCAATGTCAGTAGTAACTAAACTACACAACTCAAGGGAGGACCATAAGTAATTTACATAGAGTGAAAAAATTGATGTCCCTAACAATTTAGTGGGGTTTTGCACCCAACTTCAAGCACACGCTTGATACCTGAAGAATAATGAAAATTTGATATGATCCCCAACAGTGAGTAAAATTCCAATGGCTTACTATAGTTATACCTAATTGTTAGTTCACAATTTCTGGATCACCAGATGAGTTGAGCAAGGCAATAGGAAGGATTCACTAAACTGAGCTGTTAATTTTTCGGTATACATCATATAAACAGAGATAAGAGGTAGTCAGTAGGTTTTGACTGAATTAAAACATACCTATTATACTGTGCAGCCTAAACTACTCACTTCTGAAGACGGCCAGCTCTGATAATAATTGAGTACAGCATTGCCATAGCAAATTCTAACTAAAATCACTCCATACTGAATAAATGAGAATAAATAGATCTCATAAACAATTACTCACCTTGGTCCGATCAATGGCATGAAGGTAGTATGATACAGGCTTTCCAGTCCAAGAAACTGAGCCACCAATTGGCTGCATCTCTGACACATGCATGATAGTGCCAATATCTGAAATTTATGAATGACATACTATATATTCTTGATTAAGATGAAATAAAAACGTGACAATCATAGGAAAAAACTGGATTTGATCAACAACATATGAACAGAAACAGCCCAACTTTCTACTGTCAACAACACAATGTTTACTTTGTGGAGACTTGAACTTTGCTATTAAGCCAGTTGATTATGAGATGTTTTTGAATATTTAAACTTTTGGAGAAAGAAGGTATAGTGCTCCAAAACATAAGGAAGGTTCTCTGGAAATTACTAGATAATACAGCCAAACTGCTTTTTATAACGGCTCATTTAACACAATCAATGGGGTGAATAGGGACAAGAAGACAAAAGGGAGAATAACAATAGCTAAAAAAAGTCAGTAAGCAGTATGTTCCCTAGTGACTGTGTCTCCTGATTTAGTCAGGTAATTCTTAGTATGTACCATCATCAGTTAATGCTTATAGGGTGCTACTGCCATTTAGTAACAAACAATACGATATAATTGAGTACCTGTAAGGTTTCTATCTGTGATCCGGAAATTCAGGGGACAGAAAGATTTAGATGAGACGATCCGAGCTCCGTCTTTTAAATCAGCAAATCTCTCTTTTAACATATGATCCACAGTAGGACCAAAAGCGAAGTTGTTAACGAATACAATAGTTGCGGAAACGATCTTCTCTCGGTGTTCCTCATTCAGGAAATCACCTTTGATGAGCTTATAGTCACCGTACTTTTTACCATACCATCCCATCCACTTGCGGAAATGCAAGTTCATACCCTAGAAGAACAAAATTCAAATATGAGCAAGTTGCAAAACACATATTCTCCACATGGATTCTTAGGAACATACTAATATTATTCAAACTTAACCCAATGAAATATAATTTATCGACCAAAATAATGTCAAGAACAAAGTTTGCTTCGCCCATAATAATACAGGGGTACAAAAAGGGAAATATATATATATATATATATATATATATATATATATATATATATATATATGTGTGTGTGTGTGTGTGTGTGTGTGTGTGTGTGTGTGTGTGTGTGTGTGTGTGTGTGTGTTAGAAACTGAACCCGAATTCGGACCCGGAATAACGAAAACGACCCCATTGGGATAGGAGCATTGCGGTCATTGGGATAGGAGCATTGCCAAAAGGCCTGAGCCTGATGAAGCTGAAAACTTCGGATGTTGGCCCCTTTTACTTGATTCCGTCCCACTGGGGAAAAACAAGTTTCGACTCTGTCGCAACGGGCACTGCTGTCCGAACTGTCCCATGCAGGTGATACTATAAACTTGGCACCACAGCTGGGATCTTGGGCAAACTGTACGCAAGCGAATTTCAGATTTGTGAAGACCTTTTCCTGACTACAGACAACGTTCCTTCTCATGCCGACCCTCTGTGCTCCATTGCCAAGAGATCAACAACAAGTGAATAAATAATATTCTTCTTTTTTGTAGGCGTGGTTAATAACATTTCTTAATATAAATGCCTTTATTTCCTTATTCCTTATTTTCCTAGAACATGGTGCATTCCGATCCATCGATTGGCATGAGATCAGATGGATTTTTCCCAGTTGCGATGAGGCCAACAGAATTTTTTCTCAACGCGATGGGAGCAAACTCTGTTGGCTCCATCGAGGCGGGAGCGAACTAATCGGGCTCGGGACTTATGACAGTGCTCCCATCTCGACGGGGTCGTTTTCTTTGCCATGGGTCTGATTTTGGGTTCGGGTTCCAACATATACAGGTTCCTATCAACATATGACACTAAAGTTCCTTTATTTGAAATGAGCTTCGCAAATTTTCAACGATTAAAATTAAAGAAAGGTTAAAAGATTAAAATTAGAGAACGATTAAAATTAAAGAAACTTCATCGCCCTTCAATTATCTCAGATTGAAATTAGTAATCTATAATATTAGAAGACAATACGATCAGCACTCCACGCAGGAACATTTGAAACAACTGGTGGGCCCCCTTCGCGAACCTCAGTTAATGTTTGCTTTAATCTACGTACGCATTGTGTTCTTTATAAAACTATATTTCTACTTATCGTGGACACTCCTGAGTGAATTCCTGTTAAATTCATTACCTACCTATATAATGTTATCCAAATCGCAATTACTAATCTAATAATACCGTGAAAGAATTAGCAGCTACGACTGCTTTTTCTAGACTGTCTTTAACTCGTTTACGTGAAAAGAAGGTAGGAGAAGAACTAAAATAGTGTAAAAACCCATAACCCGACACCTACATATCTTCATTCAGGTATGGATATCTCAAGTAGGTGCGTACGTAGAATTTTGTACACGAAATATGCTTTTAATAAAAGATGTGATTGAAAATCTCGACATGGATTCACATCGAATGAATGAGTTTCAATGCTTTGTTAGAACGTTGAAAGTATTGTTATACAGAAATCGCTCATCTTAGATGAAGATATTTGCTAATGTTAGTAGGTACCTAATGTACTTATCAAATCACTTTCTCTTAGATTTACACGTATTTACTTATGTTACGCCATGCTTAACTTTTATCAGGTAGCTCCTCAATTGGGCTATAGAATCCAGATAACGAACAGTAGCACAATAAATCTATCTATAACATATTAATACCTGGTACTTCAACATTTATTGGAAACTAGTTTACTAGGGTACAAATGAAGAGAATGTTCTGGAAACCTACTTAACTTGTCTGTAAATTACTGTGCCTACATACCTCATGTTGCGGTTATGAACGCAATGAACCTATCCCTGGTTGAAAACGGTCCACGATGGAAGGCATCAAGGAATGCAGTATGTACCGAGGAAATTTTGCCACACAAATGCGTCGGTTACGAAGGTTGAGAAGACGCGAGAATGTTATTTGAACTGATATAATTATGTCAAAAGTGGGGCAAGACGGTATCGAGATTTAGATATTGGACCCTTGAATCAAACTGAATACTTCGACCTGCAACCTACTAAATAGGATTCTGGATAATTTATAGTTTTAGCGAATTTTCGTAGAAAATGAATCTATTGCAATGGCACCAAAATTTATAAAATCTGAATTTTCTTAATTGAAAAAACATTGCGTTTTGAAGCATTCTGAAACGAATCCTAGAGTTCGTGTGTGTGTGTATGCCATTCCAGACGGTAACATTTCTTAGGCTTGAGATAAAAATTTCGGTTTTGCGCCAAAAAATCAACCTTTCCAAATGAAAGGATGAGTTCGTACGCCAGCGCCTTTTGTGCACATTAAATTGCTCAAATGTTAAAAAATCTTTAAATGTACCTATGTTTTTTAGCAGAATTTTAGTCATCAGAAATTTATCAAATTTATCAATGATGAACTAGAACGTTGAAAAATGTATACATAAAATTATGCTGAAAAAATGTACTTAAATTTCATTAATTTTACTGAAAAATCTGTAAAAACTGAATAATAGCTAAAAATCCTAAATCTTTTTTGAATTGCTGGATATTATTTAGAACGATTTGCTAAAAAATTGGAGGCTAAACATTTCTTTGCACTCAAAATGCTCAAATTTGAAAACAATGTAACGTACTATAATACGATTATTTACGAAAATTCGCTCATACGATCATGCTGTTTATCGATACGTCGAATCATGACTGAGAGACCTGTTATTTTTGCTCAATTTTATTGAATTTTTTCAAATGGAATTCCTACAGTTACTGCGTCGGTCGTAAAATCTTAAATCTGATTTGATTTTCATTTATAGAAAATTATACAAAAATTTCAAATTTTTCTGCGAGACGATTCAGCTGTTAAACATAAAGAAGATTAAGCGTATCAACTTATTCCACAACAAAAAAGATCATAAGCAAAACCTACAAGGTCTGTTTTGTACTTTTCATTTTCAAATCGTACTTCAGTTGCCACCAACACCCATAATGGCATTTAAAAATGCTATTTCTAGCATCTTGTATTCATAGTAAAGGGAAAAAACTTTAAGCTATGGTGAGGGTACGTACTGCCAATACAAGCTACGAGTACTTTGCAATAACAATATAACTTAGTATGTTACCTAATGGACAAATGTATGCATTTCTAATAGACAAGAAATAATGTAAATGGCCTTACCTCCGCATACTTAGAAGGCACTTCGGCTTTTTCTACACCTACGCAGATTTTACATGGGGTTGCTGCAGCCATTTGCAATACAACTTGGCCGACCCCTGATCCCAAATCAATAAAGACGTCATCTTTCGTCACATTAATTTGGTCTATCATCTGACATATGAGGTCGAAGGAAGTTTCGCCATAGACCTAAAAAACGGTATTGGCATTACAATTGAAATTATATAGCATTAGTAAGAATAATTAGTACTAATATACTCGTATGTAATTGCAATTCGAACAATTTATCCCAGTATTCGTCGCCAGGCCACGAAATTAGAGAAGGAGTAACACCAAGTCTCCACTACTCCAAGAAATTATATTTTATTATTCTTAGTACAGTGGTTGAAACAACCTGAACAACTAACTCGAAAAGAAAAAAATCAATTATTGTTTTCAATAATTTGGAAAATTTTCAACGAAAATTTTCAATGTGGGGGGTCTCCGATTGGCCAGATAGAGACAGACATCCATTCTCTAGTTCTGTTCTTGCACGGTTTGAACTTTGTTCACCATTATGGAAATTAATATTGCAATGTTGAGTACTGTTGCCAATTGAAAGATCAGCTAGTTCATCCACAGTTCTTAATTAATTAAAAATTCTTTGGTACAAATATGATAAATGGACGTCTAAAATGATATTTCTCCAGAGTTTGACCGATTTTGGTCATTTCATGTAAATAAATAGCTTTGGACTAAAATTAATTTCATTCCATTGACACCAAATTTTTTTGAGAGCGTTGTCGAGAGGTGTTTCCCCGATATCATAAGAATCCGCGCTGGTGCAAACGATGTGCAGTGGAACCTTTAAAAACTAATCTCTGTTCCCAAGATATGATTAAAAATTTCATGAAATCGGTATGATGGCAGATCAGGACTGTTGTTTAAATGTTGCACGCATTCTGCATTCAGAGGATCTGCACCGTAGTACCAACACACTGCAATACCTAAATCCCATTTCTGGTGGGAGAATAGAGAAATATGTTGAATTAGCAAAAATGAGTGGGTTTCGTACCTCGGGTGAGAAAGGCTCGTATTGGTTCAACTTTTCGGGGTCATAAACGGCCTGATTGTACACTTGTTGAAGAATATGGCGTAGGAGACCCCTCGAAGTTTTTTGGCTGTTACGTTGAGTCAAGGAAGTGCCTTTACTCTGGAATGAAACAAAACAATATAAATTTAAACATAAATTAAGTGTAACACATAAGTCAATGAAGGTACGTTTATGAGGAATAGTGCTCAAGAAGAATAATATGGAGTATGGAGTAGACACAAATCTTCCGTCGGTACCATTGATGTCCTACATAGACGAACACTTGAGTTCCATGAATATTTTAATACGTTTAATTTTATTCACAGCACATTTAATAAACACTTAAGCGCTTAATTCCGATATCTGAAAGATGGATAAAAACAATATCGAGTGCGTCCCAAAAATATGTAAGTAATTATTAGAAGGCTACATCAATCTCACAATGTGGATGTGATAGCGCGTCTTAGTTGAAAGTGGGTAGGAATAGCAGCAAAATTATGTACAAACGACATGTCGAGTTCAGTACACACTGTACACTTCATACATTTTAGTCGACACTTTGGAAATTCAGTAAACACAACGACCAGAGACGTGGAGAAAGATCCGTTGCAAGAGCCTGAGAACTCTGCCGGAGTTTAGAAGATTTCAGTAATGCAAATGCTCAAAGGCTATACCGATGGATCGACCGCAACACAATACGTATAGAACTTCTCAAATGTCCAGAAAAACCGACAGATTGATTAACGAAAAGTCGGTATTTGAGTTACTTTACGTTTGCGAATGAATCGTAATTACGAAATATCGTAATTTTGAATACACAATTACAGGACCCCCCCCCCCATATCAGAAGAATCTGCTTGGTACTCTCTCTCACCAACCCTCCATCTCCAAACTCTGTTAAGTTTGCCGAATTTAAAATTATAAATCTTCATATTTTGACGTAAAACCTAAACATGACATTTTCGCGAAAAACGTGCGGAAATTCACACTAACTTTGTTTTTTAAACGAAAACCCCTACTTTTGATTGCTCAGAAACTCGGATTTCCGGAGTGTACAAAAACGTTGATCGACGGATATAAGCCGTCAGCACTAAAAGCACATTAAAATCAATCGTCACACTTAGTAGTAAGAAAAAATCAACACTCTTTGCTATAAACATTTATCAAAATGGAAAATTGATTTTGAAAGTCTGGTAACGTGAGGCCAAATAAAGTCTACAATGTATTGTAATATAAGGTTCTGAACTGGAAGAGTCAAAATTCCTGAGAGCCCTGCCCCTAGCAACGACCGCAGGAACCCGTCTAAGGTTTTATCGTGATGACGCGATCGCAGACAGAATTTCGGTAGTCAAACATGGACAATAACTACTGTTCACCTTTTCACCAAAATTCACACCGTTTCATGATTCGCATAACTACTTCTTAAAGTACATTGAATGTCTAGAATAACCAAACAAAAAGACCATTAACCAACAAACCTTGCTGTTTTCCTATTCATTTACCTAGGTAGGTTTTGTTAGATACATGTTTGTTTTGTTTTCCTTCAAAATTTCCAAATATTTCTACCACCTACAAATTTTTTAATTTTCTTCCTTGTAAAATTGCATTCTAGGTGTCCCAAAGGAGCATCATTCCAAATATCAGCTCTGCAGGCCCATTAGGAGGTAAAAATAGCTTCAGGGGTCCCTCAGCTGATCATTGTTCTTCCGTACCTACCTTGTAATTGTATTCTGGATGTTCCAAGGATGGTCCATTTCAAATTTCAGAAAAATAGTTAGGGGAGCACAGCTCAATGCTAAGATTTCAAAAAACTTGCTAAAAAATCGTTTATAGTTTATTTTAGTAGAATATTTTTTCTTCTATTTTAGATAATTAGGAACGTTAAAAAATGTCCGGTCACAAAAATATAACCAAATTTCAAGAAAATCAGCTCAGTGATAATTAAGCTAACAATGAAAGGTAAAACTAGATATTAAATCTCATTAAATTGGTTACTGCTGTTTCCTGTTGATGCACCGTTCGGGAAGATGTTCCATGAACCCACCCAGCCATTCCTTTCCATCTCCATTCTTTTCCAATTCCATTTTCTTCTTCTACATGTTTATTTTTTCTCTTCTTGTAATGTGACATGCACTCTTTAAATTTCCACTAGTTGTTTTATGTTGATGCGCTGTAGAGACCCACGATCACACGAACCTATTCCTTTTCTGTGTGGGAGAAGCAATCCCGCTGCGTGGGTAAACTTAATATTATACTACGAGTCTACAGGTATGGGATAAACCTATATATACTGCGTGCCTGAAATTATCCTGAAAAACCTTTTCCACAAATTCATTAAAACATGGACAGGTCCAATCAGAATGAACTCAAGATGATTTTCCTATGAATTTAATGGCAATTATTGAATCAGCATGTCTATCACGCACACGCAAACGTGAAATTAGTTGCCAAAGGCAATGCGCCACTACAATTTCGGCTAGTTTCATGATGTTTTCTGGGATTGTTCGCTGTAACTATCAAGAACGGCCTCTGTGAGTTTCATAGTCGTCGGACATTAAAACTCATTATCGTGCGCATGCGTGAACATTATGTTCAATCAAACCAACAATTCTTACCATATAAACAACATTTGCTAAAAACTGGAGAGTGATTCAGCCCTACAAGACAGTCCGCCGTATCTACAAATTTTCGGAAAATCAATTTTCTTCTTTCAAAATTAGGCTCCTTTAGGTCTTTCAAGGCAGCAGTTTTTGAAAATATGATGTTATTTACCTTAGAAATGATAAATAAATCATAAATAGTCACACTACACTAACATACGCAAAATGAATGTCTTTTCTGAAATTGTTCGCTGTAACTATCAAGAACGTCCTCTGAGAGTTTTATCATCGTCGGACATTAAAACTCATTATCGTTTAAATATAACATTAATTTTATTATATATTCATTTAATAATTCAATTTTAATAATTTATTAATGATTATTAATTCATTCAATATTAAAACTCATTATTGTAGATTATATTTTGAAAATTTAGTCCGTTCTGAGTGAGGAAATCTTGGTCTGCCATCTCGAAATCGGTGGAATAAAAAATGACAGCCTGATAAAAATGCATTAATTCGCCCATTTTAAAGTTTTTCTCTAATGAATCCTAAACCTACAGCCTATAGAAATTTGTATACCAAATTTGGTATAACAAAAGTTATACCACTTGTATATAACAATCTCTCAAAATAAGCGAATTACAATCAATTGAAAATCGGGCTAATTTTGGGTCAGTCCTTTCCTCCCCCCCGTCAAGACTTTTCCCCTTTAAAATCACCTAGCAGCGTTAATATTGGAGAGTGACTGAGTTCAGTCTGTTGAAGCTCATTCAATTCAAGAATAAATACTTTCCAAAGTTATCGAGCATATTTTAGCTGAGGCCATTCCCAATTTACTTACAGCAAAACTCGCTCGATATGAACTTTGGAATGTAGATAGATAGATAAAGCATGCTTTATTGATAAGTACATTAGTAATGCATCAGAAGATAAATATAATCAAGGAGTCATGCAAATTATCGTGGTCATAGAATGACCGTCCGAAGAATTCGCCGTCAAACACAGTTATAGCCAGAGAAATAATAATAATTGCTTGCTTAACGAATTTTACAAAAAGGATATACCTAACACATAATATAATAAATAAATAATGCTTAATAATATACATAACATATTCATAATGACATAGCAGGAAGCTTTCTTTCAAGAATGGTTAATAACCGTATTCAATCTTCGCCTTATACCTAAGATTCCAGGCCACCATACAATATTTTATTAAATTAGGACTTCCAGATTTTATTAATTTTATATATTCGGCCCAATTTATTTAAAAAACACCCAAATATTTTGTTCTCACAGCACGCAGTGCACTACACCTAGCTATGAAATGGAAACAATTCTCAATATCTCCACTGCTGCACAAGTCACAGGTTTGGTTGGTGGATTCATATGGCCTGTAATTTAGCGCCAAAAGGTCCCCTCTAATTTTGAACAGCCACTTACAATATTGAAAGCTTTTAATGTGCATAAGTGGTACTACTTCATCCTCGAGTCTGAGAGCACGATATTGAGGGTGACTCAGAATATAACGCATTAAACACATACTCGCCCACCTCGCATTAAACCATTGCTCTCCCTATCTTGCTAAGGCTCTCTTCAATAAGGTTTTTCCAATCGCCCACATCCTCAAAACTCATTAAAGGTGTTCCATATTTTTCTTGAAGAAATCCCCACTCTTTTACCCAAAACACGTTGCACTCAACACTCTTCTTTGCAAGATAGTTTGGAAGTCGATTACACGGAAGCTTCATGATTTTTAATATACCTATTATTAAAATGCATCTGGAGAGTGTATAAGTAGAGAGGTCGCACCGAAGTTTCCAGGTATACCATGTAATTGGGCGTGCGTCTAGGTAGAGAAAAAATAGACTTAACAAAGAAACGCAAAACTGATTCTACATGCTCAGACGGAACAAAGCCCCATACTTGGGACGAATAACATAAAATTGACCGCACCACAGCATCAAAAACCTTCAACTTCTCAGTAAATGACATCTTTTGGTGGAATAAGAACTTTGGAATGTATTTAACCCTGAATCAAAGGCGGTCTGGCAGACCCTAAATCAGACCAATATTAAGGCCCCTAGGTCCCATAGGGATTTTGAAGGGCAAAAGTCTAGACGGGGGGAGGAGAGGATCTAGCTAAAATTAGCCCGATTTTCGATTGTCCTAAATTCCCATACTTCTGGAGATAGTTCATAGTTTTTGGGTCGAATTGCTTTGGTTTTTTATGCTCTACATCTTGGCTACGTGTAAAAATTTCTGTAGGGTGTACGGTTTAAGATATATTAGATAAAACCTTAAAATGGAAAAATTAAGCCATCTTTATGAGGCCGCCATTAGGTATTCCACCAATTTCGAGATGACAGACAAAGATTTTCTCACTCAGAACGGATTAAATTTTCAAAATCCTGCATCTTCAAAAATCTTCTCCTGGAATTACCACCTATTTTCGGCCTTGGTGATAATTATTACTGAGCGTGAAAGCTATATCTACCAAACTCGGAGCATTTCGCTCATTTTCATCAAAATCAATGCTTTTCAATCTTCGATCAATGAATCAATCAATCTCTATCGTAATCAATCAATCAATCTTCTCGAGTAGTTGCAGAAATATTATGTTGAAGAACAAGAAAAATCGTACTTCTAGCATTCCTATGAACAATGAAGTTAGACTCCAACTTTAATATAATTTTTCTCAGTTAAATGTCAATATTGTAGATTCGGCGGTCTAGAAGCGCAGAATCGGAGGACGGAGTTCAGGTGATTGGTGGTGGTTGGAATTTCACCTTGATTGAATTAGCTAAGATCAATGAGCACGCACAAACGTAACATTCGTTGTCAGATGAAAAACGCCGAAACAATTTCCACTTTTCCCGTGAAGTGGAACCTTTGATAAGTACAGTGTTCTGACGTCTGTTCATCTAGTATGTAACAGCGTGTATTTATCGCACATACACAGAGTAATCTTAGAATTCTGTATTTTCTCATGAAGTTCCCTTATGCTCTTAGTTTGGGTTTTCAAGGTCTGTCGATTGCTTCGAGTTGTATCCAGGTATCATATCGCCCGTTTGTGTCACAGTCAGATAGATGGTTGGTTGCATAAGGAGACTGGGAGCTGGGCGAGTCATCGCAGGAGATCGATTTGTTGGGATCGAAAGGAGCATGCGCTGCTCACAATGACCGATTAGTCGCACCAGCAACCTCCTCAACTCACTACAATCCCAACTCCATCAGCACGTGACCCCAACACTTCTATTCCAAAACAGAGATGCTGCAGGCTTAGGTGTATTATGACGTCCACCTTTAGGTGCGGTCTTCTCCATTGGAAAAGAATCGAAAACGCTGCAAATCATTACATAAAGGTTTAATATTTCTGTTTAAGGTTGCCCTCCTACGAAGAACACTGGTTCATAAAAAATTACCTATCAAGCTGAGTCCACGGTGCATTATCTTTATAAAACTGGAAGATGTAACCTACTAGAGGAAAGTAAATTAATTAACTAAAAAGAATGAATAAATGAGAAAAAAAACTTGAGAGTGACTAGGAAGAAAGAGTTAAAAGAGTTTTTGTTATTCCAATACGATTTTCCCGTGCAGATGCTGGCTCTTCGCGTATGTACACGAATAAACAAACACTATCTTCACGCTTAAGTCTCTTTAGTATTTCAATGTCAACAATTTTCTCTTGAATTCGAGATCTAGTGGAAGAAGTTGGAATTCATTTTACATCATTTTACATAATTTTACTCGGCTTTATCAGCCATCTTCACAGAAAAATTGTATTCACCAACGCCCATATCTCGTTGGTTACATCAGTTCTCGTCTGATCACCGAAGTTAAACAACGTCGGGCTTGGTTAGTACTTGGATGGGTGACCGTCCGGGGGCGCCGCGATTTCGGCATCTTTTTTATTTTTTTGCCTCATCATTCAATTGTCATCTATCTACAAATTCAAGTTTACTTAATCAGGCCTCTTGGAATAGTTCGTTATGAGTGCCTTCCCTGCTTAATC
The DNA here is from genome assembly GCA_030762985.1 of Adelphocoris suturalis. Classification (NCBI taxonomy): domain Eukaryota; kingdom Metazoa; phylum Arthropoda; class Insecta; order Hemiptera; family Miridae; genus Adelphocoris; species Adelphocoris suturalis. The sequence goes on along the minus strand of CM061045.1, from coordinate 16,421,598 downwards.
AAATTGTCATCTCCATGATCTGAGTGGGTACCAAGCACAAATTCTACTATCAGCCTACTCAATTTGTTATTGAACTGACAACAGCTTTTATATAAAATCGTATTATTTAAACCCAAACCGGCTCGTTGTCTGAATCTTTATGTTGGCAGATACAACTTTGTTGTACGAAATATACATGTAGATGCCTACAAAGAACAGGATATCTGGCTTTTGGACGATATTGGTACTTTGTTTACGAACCAATCAACGGAATTTGATTTAATAGTAAAATTATATTTATCATAGGTTTACTTTAAATGGGAAAAGTTAATAGACGGCAATCAGAGGGAGAACCAATACTCTTAAAACTGTGGTGACCTTTGTGTCAGGTTATGATGACTACGCGTAGGACGGGACATTTCTTTATGTTTTTGCGCCTGGGAATCCGAAGGTGTTTTTTCGAAGTTCTAGCCCTTAGGGATACCGAACGGACCAACGAACAACGCCGGGGATGGATTTAATTGATTCTTTTGGATTATATTTGGTACCTACCTGTCCAATATGCTACTTACCACCAGGCCACAACCTACCCGGCGAATCCCAATGCCTACCGAACTTGTTGATGCCTATCTTCTCAGCCATGAGCTGCGAGCTATGTTTCCCTATGTCCATTGGGAAAAGAAAGTACTGTACTCCGTTACCATACTGAACAAACGGCTCGTCGGTAGGTATCACATTGGACACGTACTTTATACTTATCATTGAAAAGCAAAAAATCATAACTGTTACCTGAAAGTTTACGAGATCTCGGTTTTTGAATACATCCCTGGCCGATGAATGATTTTTGAGCCAAATTTCATAAACTTTGGTCCAGTTTATGTTGTTTGGTCAAGGCGGGCGGAAGAATTTTTTTGTTTAATTAGATTTTTGGATTTTAAGCATCTTGAAACGTAAACTAACAAATTTTTAGAGGGTTAAATTTGTTTTTCTTGCTCGATTACAACGATTCATTATTTAAAAAAAAAACTCCAGTAGTGCACACCAATTTGTATCGTTCGATTAATGAAACACATTATTACAATGGCTCCAAAAATTTAAAATCAAAATGTTCGAAAAATGTCTTCATTGAATTCCGTTTTGAGACATTCTGAAACGAATACTAGTTTATCGCCTTTTCATATCTCCTTAGAATTGAAATAAAAATTCCGTTCTTGCGCCAAAAATCAAGCTTTCCAAACGAAAGGACGAATTCGTTGGCTAATAGTTTTTGAGTACATTAAATTGGTTAAATTTCAACGTAAACGGATGAAAACAGTGGAAATTAAGGTCGTTACAAGGATTTCACATAGGCACATGCCCAGTAGCTATTAATGATACAACCATGTTAAATTGATAAAAGATGATCAAACTGTCATCCCCAACTATCATCCAAATTTGAACGAGATCGGACGACTAAGGCGTGAGAAAATGATGCTTGGTAGAATTTACGTTTGCGCATGCGCAGAGTGAGGTACTGAGTCAAGAACGATGAAACTGATAGGGGACCGTCTAACCCCTAGCCCGCACACCCCCCTAAAATGTCATCCAAATCGGATGAAAACTGTGGAAAATAAGCTTGTTAGATTTGCGGACACACGACAGACAGACAGACACACACACACACACACACACACAGACAGACACGGAACCTAAGTTGTTCAGTGGTCTAAAACGTAAAATGCGAGTGGAAATTATGATTTTGGAGACCGAAAATCCTCCTAGATGGTCACATATGAATTTTATCAAGATCTTTGGTATTAACATACATGTGCAAGCCCAAATATCATAACTTGCTCAGTTCACATCAGATTTTGATGACATTTTGAGGCATTCAGGGATCTGGATGGTACTTCAAAAAAAGTTCCAGTCAGCATGATCATAGCAAAGTTGCAGCATGATCGTATGATTTTCCTAAATTCCTTATCGAGTTATAATAAGTTAAAATTGTATTGAAAGTTGAGCAAAAAACTCATACTAAATGAAATTTGGCGATTCAAAAAAGATTTTGGATTTTTAGATTTTTTTTTTTTTTTGTAGTTTTTATAATTTTTTTAGAAAATATTAATGAAATTTAAATACATTTTTCAGCTTTTTTTTGTACAAAAATGTCTAATGTCCTAAGTAGTTAATTGTTAATCAATTCGTATTGAATAAAAGTTTGCTAAAAATTATAAATATCATGGTTTTTAGCCGGTTTCAGCCATTTTTAGTTATTTTTTGAGCACGTTTTCTGAAATATGACCGATTTAATGTGCTCAAAAAGTGCTGGCCAACGAGCTCATCCTTTCATTTGGAAAGCTTGATTTTTTGGGCTTTGTATCTCAACCCTAAGGAGAGTCACTGTTTGGAATGACACAAAAAGCGCGAACTTCAGGAATCGTTTCAGAATGCCTCAAACCGGATTTCAATGAAGAATTTTTTAAATAATTTTGATTTTATAATTTTCCGAGCCATTGTAATAGCTTCATTAACTGCATAAATTAGGTAAAAAGCTCATAGCATATGCGAATACGCAAAAGTAGAATTCTTGGATCGAGAATACCATTCACTGTTTCCACCTGATTTCAATTAAATCTTCAGGGATTGAGGGGCGAATTGAGCAGTGCCAAAAATAGCACTAAGATTCATAACTAAAGATTGACAACGATCAGAACAAACGAATAGCAGTTTTAAAAAGGTGTTTATAAACTACCACATTTCAATTTTAGCATTGAGCATGCGTTATAATTATTACTCCACCAATCGCAATATCATAGGGGATTTTTCTGAAATATATTCCCATCTACATCCCGGGTTTTAACGAAATCGGACCAATAGATGATAAGAAATCGACGTTATAATAAATTAACGTTTGCGCGCGCACAGACTACGCAGTGACGGCAATGAAACTTATACGAGATCGTCTAGAAGCTATCCGACACAATCCCTGAAAATTTCATCAAACTCGTTTCATTAGACTCGGATTTTTGCCTGTGTAAATTGATATTAGTTTCGCGCATGTGCTATGTTTATTGCTCTACGAATCGAGATATAATTTATAGAGCATTTTCCTAGAACATATACCAAATTAACAACCGAGTTTGAACGAAATCAGACCAACAGATGATGAGAAAACGTCGCGACGTAATGAGAAATTCACGTTTGCGCATACGCACAGACCACTGTTGATTAGACTGCATTGAAAATTATAGGGGACCGTCTAGGAGCTAACCAGCACAATCCCTGAACATTTAATCGGAATCGGACTAAAACTTGGTATAGTTTTGGGCGTGACAAGGATTTACTACAGACAGACAGACACGGAACCAAAATTGATCAGCAAGCTCTGAAACGTAAAAAAGCAAGTGGAAATTTTGATTTAGGAGGAAAAAATATTTTCGACTTCAATCACGAGCACAAAGCTTCCCTACCTTCGGTAGTGTGGAAGCAAAATTAGAGTTGCTTGGTATTTGGGTCTCTCAAGTCCCACGAATATCGGATAGGTACGTAGAGGATAACAAGTAGATAGGAAAAGATTAGAATCACGTTTTGAATTTATTTAAAAATCAAAATGAATTACCCCTATATATGAAATAATAATTCATAATATACCCCTATATTATGAAAAAGTTCCAGTCATGCAGCATTATCGTATGAGCGAATTTTTTAATGTTATAATACTATTTTATGTTACGTTGTTTTGAAATTTGAGCACGTTGAGTACCAGGAATTTTCAACTACCAATTTTATGGCAAAAACTCGTTCCAAATAATATTTCTCGATTTAAAATTTTGTTGTTGTGCATTTTAACTTTTTTTCAGTTTTTATCGATTTATTAGCAAATATTAATGAAACGTAAGAACATTTTTCAGCATGATTTTTTGGGCATGCATTTTTTAATTTTCTAGTTTATTGTCGATAAATTTTATTGTACTTACATTCTGATGACATATATACATTTAACGATTTTAAGCAGTTTTAGCAATTTGAAGTGACTTTTCGAGCACATTATTTTGGAATTTGCCCAATTTAATGAGCTCAAAAGGAATTGGTCTACAAATACATCCTTTCATCTGGAAATTTCGACTGTTTTGGAGCAAAAGGCAGTTTTTATATCAATCCTAAGGATAGTTATCATCTGGGATGACACAAACATATGAAAAAGGGTTAACCTCTAGGATTCGTTTCAGAATGCCTCAAAACGGATTTCAATGAAGACGATTTTCGAAAATTAAAAAGCTAACGAAATTGAAAAAGACTACACAGAAGTAATGCTGAATAAGTCGTCCCGGGGTAGTCTCTTGGGAAGTTGGTAGTTGGTTGGCAAATAAGCTAACACAACACTGTTGAGGAGGAGGGGCCTTATAAAATAGGGTTTCCCCCAAGTCTCATCTCCGATCTTTTGTATTTCCAATCTTCCTACCGGTGGAAAAACAAAACATTGATCTCACGAAGGACGCATATACGCAAGACAAATGTAGCAGAGTTTCGCGGTACCAAGTTGACATGACCGATTTCATTCAGATATGTAGTTTTGGCGCTGCTATTCTGAGTTTGGAAAGGGGTGAAATTGAAGAGACGGAGAAAAGAGCGTGGGAGAGACGCGCAAGAGCTCACGGCAGTGGGAGGTGGAGGAAGGAAGGAATCTAGGGCAGTACGATCAATATTGAAACCCCCACCACCACAGCTACCGCCGTTCAGGGCCTTCTAAATATAGAATTGTGTTTGTAAACACTTCCCTTCCGCCATCCACTTACGGCAAAAATGTATTAAATTCAGCTCTCAGATGAATTTGAATGAAATCCCGAACATTTTATAATGCTGTGAAATTAAAAGTTCCAATCATGCAGCATGATCGTATGGGCGAATTTTCGTAGTGCAAAATGTTAAATTGTGTAGAAATTTGAGCTTTTTGAGTGCAACAAAATCGTTGACTATGAATTTTATGGCAGATAACGAATTCTAAATATTAATCTGCTAATCAATAAAGATTTTGCATTTTTAGTTTTTTATAGTTATTATCGATTTTTTAGAAAATTCTTATGAAATTTGAGTACCTACATTTTTTCAGCAAATTTTTGAATTTTCTATTTTATAGTTGATCCACTTTATCTGAGCAATGTTGGCTAAAAAATAGAAATTTAAGGATTTTTACCAGTTTTTAGCCAAAATAGTGGGGAGCGCGCGTTTATCCGACGCCGACCCTTGGGATCAAGGGAGTTGAGGGGGGAGGAAGAAGATTAGAAGGAAGATAGGGATGAAAGGCTACAATGAAAAATCAAATTTTCTAATTATTAGCAAATTTTAATTAAAAAATAATAATAAAAAAAAGCCTGTCTGTCCTTAATTCAGTTTTTATTTTTCCCCAACGTTTCTCCACAGGAACTGGGGCTTTTTTAAATTTGATTTATACAGAATGATAATTTTAAATTTGTTCTTTAATAACAACACAAAGAAAATATTGTTGGAGATATCCACACACTAGGGATCCAGCTCATGTTTAGCCAAGATGGACAAGTCAAGTATGAGACGGATACTACACTCTGATGACCCAACTCATGTATAGCAATATTTAAAAGCAGGATACATGGAGAACAGATTTTAGCCACCCTCCGATTATGAGTAGAACTTGATCCATCAGGAAATTTACGCTATTACGATTCCGACTGTGATGAAATATACGAAGTGTCTAGCGAGTAACCAGCGAAATCCCTAAAAAATACAGTTTTTTTTTCTAAACAAGGAATTGACTACAGATTGACGTAATGACCGACGCTAAAACAAAATGTATACCAATTTCACTCAATTTGAAAGATTTTTGCATCATAGTAGGTCATTCATGATATGTACAAATGTACCTCATCAGTTCCGACGGATTACTCATTCTAAAAATCCTTTGGAATGTGGAATCTTGTAGCCGTTGAAATTTTATGCGGAAATGTCGTGCGATTGGTGGGGCGATGCAATTACTAGAGGAAAATTAAAGCGGAGCGGAGCCGGAAGAGAAGGGTGCCGTGCGTACGTGCGTGTCGCGTTGTAGGCCATGGCTGTCCCGCCCCTCCGCCGCCGCCGCCGACCGGCCGCCTCCACGAGGACCAATCGATACTTTTTTTTCTCTTTTTGTAAAAAGGCTTCTCTAGCGACGGAGGCGGTGGAGGCGCCAGCGGTGGTGGAGGCGGCGGCGGGGGCGGGAGGCGCTCTCGTACGGGAAGATCAATACAGCCCTGTGTGGGGTCGGACCCTGTCCCGGCCTGAGTCACCCAAACATACCCCGCTCTGTCGCCACCACTCCCCGCTACGCCGGCCTTCCATTCACCTCTCGATCACCTCCGCGCCGCACAGTGGGCAAACAAAATTTTTTTGACACACACGCAAAATTGTACAATGTTCATCGTTAATAAACTTCTGTTGAGTAAAACTCTGCTAAACATCTAAATTCAACAATTTTTAGCGGTTTTCAGCATATTTTAGTGATTTTTTTAAGCACATATTTTGAAATTTGACCAATTCAATGTGCTCAAAAAATGCTGGCTAACGAACTCATCCTTCCGTTTGGAAAGCTTATTTTTTGGCGCAAGAACGGAATATTTATCTCAATCCTAAGAAGAGTTTTCGTCGTGAAGGACGCGTATACAGGGTGTCCCCGAACCCCCCCCCCCCCCCCCCTTGATAAAATCGTTACTAGTGGGTCAAAAAAATAAATCTTTCTTCAATCTTGATGTTTTTTTTTTTTTTTTGCAAGGATCTCAAAAAGAACAAAATTGCGCATTGCGCACGTGCGCAAACATGCGCATTTGACATAAACTTCGTTACTTTATGTTAGAACCCCCATTTTTTATAGCAGATTTGAATTCTACGAAAAATTTCATGAAAGAATGGTCCATCACTAGATTTTTTTAGGTGCCCGCAAACGGGAGCAATTCCGCTCTAAAAGTACAATAAATGTGAAATACTGAGTTTTTGAAGATACTCTACTGCCACATGTAATACGTACATGATTTTGGAATATTTTTTTCGTGCTGAACCTAGTAAATTAATAAATAAACATTACAACGAGGTATAGCATGAAAATATACTCCAAAATCATGTATTACATGTTGCAATTGAGTATCTTCAAAAACTCAGTTATTGCACTTTTAGAGAGGAATTAAGCACTTTTGGAATAACATTGCGCCCGTTTGCCGCTCCTAAAAAATTGTGTGATGGGTCATTCCTTCATGAAATTTCACGTAGAATCATAATCTGCAATAAAAATGGGAAAACACCGAAAAACCTACATCTTAATAAGCTCTGTGCTTTGTAGAAATGTGTAAGAAAAGTGCAATTCCGGTCAATGTTGCGGGTGTTTTCCCAAGTTGGTGCTGCAAATATCAATAAGTGAACATCATTACGAGGTACTGCACGAAAAATACTCCAAAATGATGTATTACAAGTGGCAGTTGAGTATCTTGAAAAACTCAGTTATTGCACTTTCAGAGCGGAATTGCGCCCGTTTTCGTGCACCTGAAAAATCGAGTGATGAATAATTTCTTCATGATATTTCACGTAGAATTCAAATCTGCAATAAAAAATGGGGTTAATATTTTGTCATTTTTGAGATCCTTCAAAAAACCATCAAGATTGAAAAAATAAAAAAAAATTCTTTTTTGACCCATTAACGATTTTATTCGGGGCGGGGGGGGGGGCTATATATATATATATATATATATATATATATATATAGATATATATATATATATATATATATATATATATATTATTTCGACGTATTATAGATAGTTGGAAAAGATAGGAAACACACAAATAAAACTTACAAAATTGAGAGAATATTTCGCCGTGCCGGCGTCGTCAGCTCTAGTGAAGACTTCTAATCACTAGGTTACATAGCTTACACCTCGGCCACCGACATGGTTACATAGTGCCGACCAAGCACTATGTAACCTAGTGATTGAGGATGAGTACTTTTCATCCCCAAATGCCATTCGAGAATATAAGTGCAAAGGTTCAGCAGAATGTCAATCAAAGATGTGTATTTACCAATTAATCTGTAGGAAATGCTCGGAAAACGAAGGATTTTATGTTGGTAAGACCACTACAACGCTGAATCTCAGGGAAAACAACCACAGAGCATCGGTGAACCAGCCCCGGCAGCTTCCTGTTGCAGAACATGCACGATCACACCAATCTACTTTTGATGAGTGCTTTGGGGTGAAAGTGCTGAAAACTATGCCGAAAAGTAACGATAGACTTCTGCAACAGTCAGAACGACCTCACAGGACCATGTTGGGTGCAAATCGCCCACCTGGCCTCATCATCAACGACTGAATGAAAGCATTCGTGAAAAACATAATCATCCTAATCCATGAATGCAGGCAACAAGCAACGAGGCAACAAGAATCTTTACAAGCATCGTCTTGCAAACAATGCCCATTCAAATTTTTTCTGTGATCAAGCTTAATCAGCGAAATATCACAATTTTTTCTTTATATTTGTGAAATTTTCTTTCATACATTAATTTACATATAGTTCAATAGAACCAGATATATATTTCATCTTTATATATATATATGAAAAAGCGTTAAACTCCAGGATTCGTTTCAGAATGTCTCAAAACGGATTTCAATGAAGAAAACTTTCGCAGCCATTGCAATAGCTTCATTTTCTACGAGAATTCGCTAAAATTGCTAAAAACGGCTAGAAATTAATACATTTATATTTTTCAACAGAAATTTCGTCAAAAGAAATTAATCAACAATGCAACATTAAAAATTATTTGCGCAAGAGTATGCTGAAAAATGTACTTAAATTTCATTAATGTTTACATAATATAATACGATAATTTTCCCTATACAGCCTACCTAAAATAGCTTCTTCCACCCAAGAAATAGATTGTTCACAATTTGTCTTACTTTAGTAGACTTACAAGGCAGTAGTAGTTCAATGTATCAGCTATGAGCGAAAACTAGTTTCAGACCTTCCCTGAACTGCTTCATATTTTCTTTTATGCATACAGGGAATCTAGACAGAAAATGGGAGAAAAACGCCGCCAACCGCACTTGCCCCCGTCTTCGTGAACGTTTGAATCGTCAAAGGTTAAAATCACCCCGAGAGGCGACTGTACACACAGTCAGTGTCGTTGGATATTCCGGAGTTCGTACCTACAGCATTTCCAGATTAAATTCAACGTTTTCCAGATTGAATCCAACATTTTTAAAATTAAATATTTCATTTTCCAAATGAATTCAACATTTTCAAAATAGAATCCAATAACATTTTCCAAATGGGATTCAACATCTTCAAATAGAATTTTCAGGGGGTGAGGAGGGGGGATTTTACTTACTTCCTCAGTTTCCTAATGGGGGAAATTGTGTCAGTGACCTTCATTTCGAGACTAGTTTCCCTTCTATGCGAGTAAGGCGTGACCGATCCGAGTACTTTGCTGCCAAATTGTTGGAATGAGCTCCTGCCATCCTATCTTGATCTATTCATGGATGGTATTTTTTGGAAAAATGTGTTATGTTGAAAACCAGATTTCGAAATTGTTGAATTTAATTTGGAAAAAGTTGAATTCGTTTGGAAAACGTTGGATTACATTTGGAAAATGTTGGGTTCAATTTCGAAAAGGCTATTGGAAAATATTGAATTTTATTTGGGAAATTTATATTTTAAGACGTTATCTGATCTTAGAAACGATGTGAAAAATCGAAAACAGTGGATAAGGATCAATAATGTACGAAGGAAGAATAGGTAATTCATTTAAAAAAAAAGTTATGAGGTTCTTTTTTTGATTTTTCAAAACACAATGAAGTATTCAACTCTATTTGGAAATGTTGAATTCTATTTGTAAAATGTTGGATTCAATTTGGAAAATGTTGAATTTAATCTGGAAAAGCCAGAAGAAGCCATGATATAATACATGTACCATGCTGAAACAAATTGCAGGCGGCTATACACCCACAGGCTCCAACGGTTTTTTCCCCCTTGATTTTAATACCATAAATCATTAACTTACGTTTAAAACTGTCTCCCAATGCGCAGGAATGTTCTTCGTTCCAATTTATAGGCGAGACTAACGATTTCAATGAAAGGTACGGAAAAGCAAGAAAACATGTTATGATCTGATTAACGAACAATTGTTGACTTTGTGGCCACTAAATTAATAGGTAAATAAAAGCTGGGACACTCTTATCTCTTTTCAGTCAATATAACTGCCTATCAGAGAGTAAGTATTTTCGTGTAGTATGCAAACAAACGAGATAGATTTTCTTTTGGACTTATGCCCATACCCTGACGCAACACTGATGCACGTGCGTTTATGTAACCAAATAATGCTTCTCGTTTCTATTTAGGAACAACATTTTCTTTCACATTTCACAACAAAAAAATCGGTAAAAACTGCAAAAAAAAACTAAAATTTCAAATTCTTTTTTTGAATAGCAGGTTATTATTTAGAATACGTTTTTGCCATAAAATTAATAGATAACAATTTCTTTGTACGTAAAAAGCTCGAATTTCAAAAATTTTACAATATAACACAATTGGTACATATACAATACGATCATTTACAAAAATTCGCTCTGACTATCACACTGCATGATTTTTTTAAATTTATTACGCCGAGGGCTTGGGAGTTGGTGAAGACATGTTATAGTCTTCAATACAAATTGGCACAAGTCTCTACCCATTAGATCCATCTCCCTTTGGGGTTTTACTTTGTGTTCACCCTCTCTCTTCATTACATAATATCTTGACGTCAGTAATATTGATCCGTGAATCTCCCAGCACCCACTCAATTGCAGAGTTATTGGCCCAATACCTACATTCTACCGCCTTTTCACAAACTTACCCCCCCCCCCCCCCCCACCCCACCCCACCCCACCCCACCCACACCCTAATATTGAGTTAACTTGATTCTCTCGTGTTATATATCATCGTTAACTCAAGTTGACGAGTGTATCTAACGATCAGATATCCCTCTCCTATGGAGTTGACATTAGTTGTTGTTCTCATTAGTGAAGATTAATTCAGGTATCTCCAGACCTGGTACCTTCTCCTCTACCTGAAGGCTTGGCCCACTGCATTTATTCAATCTCATCTCATGATCTTTAGTACAAGCGGATACGTATATCACGTCTAGTGTCCAGGTAGGGACAGGTGGTGTGGAGTTCAGAGCAAACCTTTTTCGGGCTCATGTGAGCAGTAAAAATCATGCACATAATCAACAGAGGTTTATTATTTATGTATTATACAGCCCTTACACAGCAGATAACAGGTTATGTTGGTTATGTGTTGGTTATGTTAGTTTTTCGGTAATTATATTCGTAATCACAACTTTTTTTCGCGATTACGACTGTAATCACAAGTTTTTAATGTGATTTTGGCCGTAACAAAACTTTGTTCTTCAATGGGTAATTTTCGTGTTGGAATTAGTGAAAGACGTGATGGAATAGTTACCCCTTCCAAGAGCTAAGGCGATTAGCCTGCAACGCAGAGAGGATGACCTGGAAGCCTAAATGCTCCAGATTTGAACTCAGGAGCGGCAGTCGCAATAAAGGAAGGAGAACTATAAATAAATACTCGTAGTATTTCCAGATTAAACTCAACATTTTCCAGATTGAATCCAACATTTTCCAAATGGAATTCAACACTTCCAAATAGAATTCAACATTATTTGCAAATTTAAAAAATCGCAAAAAGAACCTCATAATGAATTTTTAGATAAATTATCCTTTCTTGGGGTATTATTGATCATTTATCGCCATTTTTAGGATGTCCCTTTGAAGCTATGTCTTATAGGCAAGGCTTCGTTAATAAGAGGGACACCGATTGGAATTGATCCAGGGGGGCAGGGGACAACCCAAGCATGAAAAAATAAAAATAAAAAATAACCACATACAAATCCGTTTCAGACCATTCTATGACCGAATCCGTGAAGAAAACCATAAATGTATGTCTATGTGTGAGTGTGTGTCACATATTTTGTCGACAATGCCCAGACCATTCTCAACCGATTTTCGACATTCTTTCTTTGTTTGATCCCAATTTTAGTCTAGCTGTGCAACAAACCTCGGAAATTTTGAATTCTGTAATGGAAGAGAGAAAATGGCGGGGGTAGAACCGAAAAAACGAGGTTTTTTCGACAAATTTTGTTACAATTCACAACCGATTTTTGTGATTTTAATTTTGTTCGATTCCAATTTCAGTCTAGCTGTGCAACAAACCTAGGAAATTTCGGATTTGCTGTGGAGGTGGGGGCGGAGGGGATAATTACCGATTTCGTCAAGCACTGCCCAAGCTGCAAATCTCCACCAGGTTTCTTGATTCTTATTTTGTTCCATTATGAATTTAATATAGTTTTTGAAAGTTTGTCAGGATTTTAAAATATCATCAAGAGAAGGGTGAATGGGTTGGGTAATACTGATAGGTAAATCATGATGTTCTAACTATTCACGTCCGATTTTCATGATTCTTCCTTGTTAAACTTTGAATTTGGTCTAGTTTTGGAATATGTAACAGGGTTTTTTTTTTTTTAAATTTCGCGATAAATTTTCATATTTTTACTATATTCATCAAACTTTTCGTGACTGTTTCAATTGCTTGTTTGATCCTAATTTTATTCGTTATACAACCTCTGACATTTCAAATTTACCGTCGGTGAAGGGGTGAAATGGTATGAGGGGGGGGGGGGGGGGGGGGGATTCCGAGAAATCATGATACTTTTGTTTTTCTCTCATTTTAATTCTCACCAAAATTATACATACAATCCATTCTGAGGGAAGTCCCTGTAATGCATGCATTACTTACCAATATGTTTGATTTTTCAGATCGTTCCTGAGATCAGGTACCTAACGTCTGAAAAACGTAGATATTCCAAACAAAATTCAACATTTTCCAAATAAGACTCAATATTTTCCAAATTGAACCCAAAATTTTCCATAATTGAATTCAACGTTTTCGAAACGAATTCAACATTTTCCAAATTAAATTCAACGATTTCCAAATTGAATTTCAACATTTTTTCAACAAACATTTTATAACTAACATACATTTTTCTTAAGATTAGAAAGAAGGAAAAAAATTACTTGAGCGTTCACACATGGTACATTTTTATTTCAAATTGTATTAATACATTTTTTAAATATTCATTTTTTGGGAGCATGTACCTTGCAACAGTTTATTCGTATTAAACAGAATTGGAACACCATCGAAACACTAATCAAAAATTGAATTATAGAAAAAACATTGTGAGAAATGATGTTTATTTTCATCGTAGAGGTTGCATAGAAGTTGCGGCAGGTGAAAGAAGGAAGGTGTGCATAACAGAATTGACCGATTTCCCCCCCATTGAACAAATCAGGAGGAAACCAAACCCAATCGGATTATGTTATCTTAGGAACGATCTGAAAAATTGATAATGATCAATAATGTCCCAAAAAAAGAAAAAAATTATAGGAAGAAAAATCATGAGGTTTTTTTTTCGATTTTTCAAAATTTAATGTAGTGTTGAATTCTATTTGGAAAATGTTGGATTCTATTTGGAAAAATAGGCGGACAAGGAGGTAAGATTCATTCAGACTTTTTTAGTCGCGGTTTAGGCCACTTACAATCATTCGGTACACTACATATTGCATCTTTTAGGAAACCTCCCGTCAAGATCTTTCAGCTGATAGAATAAAATAAAATAGGTGACATTGCCCACTGACAAAACTGTGCTCTTGCCTTTGGTTTCAATAGTAAAGCGTGCCGTCGCATTGAACGGTAAACCACATAATTGGAGATTTGCAGATGGGATTGCTTTCCAAGGTTGTGCAAAACGTGAGCCTCGTAAATTGAACAATAATTTGCGGGACAAGCAAACGTGATTCTAGAGACCACCACCACCAAATAGCACAAATTATCTTAGAGCCAATTCAAACCACAACCAATCAAAACTACAGAAGCAGGAAGGATCCTTCTCCGCTGGTACGTACATAATAAGTTATTGTATATGTTGCACTCAAAATCCGAAATCAGTCAAGTGAGACCTGCACCCAAAACTTGTTTGGACTGAGTTATTTTGTTGCAGTAGGGAACAAAGTCTAAATCACTACCACTACCATCCTAGGTCATGGTTAAGGGCCAAATAATTCAGTTAGATTAGAAGGCAGACAGAAATGATGAAGATCCAAACAAGTTTGCCAGCTTGAAACTTCAATAATCATGACTAGATACCGAGAGAATACTGAAGATACGATAGAAAATATTGAAACTTCTTTGACTAACTCGAAATAGAGATGACACGAGACTCTAATACAGATCTGGTCATCCTGGACTCGAGGCCGGAACGGGAGTTCATTTCAGAAGCAGGTTTGAGATTATATTTTCAAAATCAAGTCCCTCGAGTGAAAAAGGTTTGTCTTCCATAAATTAAATTAAGATGGCTTTCTTCCATAAAAAAAAAAAAAAAAGGTAACACAAAGATGGCTGAAGATTGGCTAGATTTTAGTTTTTCTCCATTAATTCCTAGACCGTGCGTCCTACTGAAATTTGAATAAGCACTGATATTGTAGAGCATGAACAAACAAATTGGTTTAACCACAAGAACTATGAGTTAACTCCAACAAGGGAGTTACAAGTAACAGAAAATCAGGCTGATATTGGGGGTGTCATCGCTTCCCTCCGTCGGACGAATATTAAGGTGGATGGCTATTTTGGATTTAATAGAAGAATTTTAAAAAGTCTGAACGGTGGGAGGAGAGGACTCATCCTAAACTTAGTCCGATTTTCAATTACACGTACCTCTCCCCCCCTCCCCTTAAAGAGATAATTCATCGTTCTTTGTCCAAATCGCTTTGCTATTTATGCTCTAAAAATTTGATACGTACGAAAATTTCTGTAGCACGCATGTTACAAGAATCTTGGCAGTACAAAGATTTTCTCACTCACGAAGGATTACATTTTCAAAATGTAATATCAGACCCTTTCCCGGAATGAACACCCATTTTTAGCCTCGGCTCCAAGGATTATGTGGACGGGGGTATACGGCGGAGTTTAAAAACTGATCAACCGCTTCACATGACTGACTAATCATAAGTTTTCTGGCGAGACATTTTTTCAAAAGATAGCAGCACCTACATGGGTGAAAACCATTTCTAGTGTCCTTCTTGAAATAGTCAATCGATTTTTGATCTGATTTAAACTTCATCACATTTAACAAAAACTTTACTATAATTTTTGGAATATTTAAACACTCAACTACAAACTAAACCACTCGTGACGAACTTGTGGAAACCCATTTCAATAAAAAAAATGGATGAAATGGATGTTAAAGAACGACGTTGTCTAATTTCACGAAGTTAAAATGTCACAATATTAGATCGATTTCGACGGTTAGGTCATCATCAGTAACAAACAATAACTGATAATACGTTACAAAGGACACAGCTTATATGGTCATAGGTGAGGGGAGATTAATCCCATTGGTCAATAGAAGGGAAAGGGTATGTGGTACAACCAATTAAGTGACAAAGTGAAGGGTATTATAGCTAATCGGATGAAGTGACGGGAAGAAGAAGAAATGCTCAATCTGGTTTCAACAAGGGGATAATTCCAAGCTTTACAGAAATGGATCAACTAATGGTGAAATATGTTGAGGGATATCCTTATTCAAACATTTACCAGACCTGTCACTTTTGATCATTTCGAAATTTTCCCGTACATTCAACATACCTCCCTTTGGACAAAAATGAAGTAATTCCATAAACTGTATATTTACCAAATCAAAAGTGTAACTATTATTGGATTCCCTAACATGATTTGCAAATTCAGATTTACCTATATTTTCCATGAAGTCCTTTTCATGTTCGTCTATTGTTTCCCGAATTTCGTACCAGTTTGACCGGAATACTCATGGCCGCAAGAGAATTTAAATTGATTAATCCCACTTTCCTGAACACCGATTTTGTCTTAAACGGACCCTAGTAAAGATTTAAGACTATTTTTAGTTTTAAAACCCACTTTGTAACCCCTTAATGATAGAATTTTACCCACTTTATTAGAATTTTCCCCATAATAAGGTATACTTATCCATTGGTTTTCTTCCTAAGTTACATCTTTCCTAGCCAAACTGGAGACTTTGTCCCTTCTCTTTTTCCTCGAAGCCTTATCCCATATCGTATCATCGAGATTTCCCCCGTATCCATTACTTGCTGCTATCTTTTAATAATTGACTTAGAGCCGGTTTATCAATGCTCAGTCAAATCTCTGACAAACTACTGACTACAATTAGTCAGAGGTTATATTTGTTGGACTTTCAGATACCGTTTATCAATCTCGAAATCACAGCTGACTAAGGGCCCGGACTATTCATACCAGTTAAAACCTCACTCAACGTATAAAGCAGTTGAAGCTGTTTAAACGGAGAACTTAGTTTACGCCAGGTGCACAAGTTCTTAAACGGCGCTCATAGTTTGTGATAAGAGCTAAGCTCTGCTTAAAGTTGAGAGGTCGTCGAGGACCGTTTGAACGCAGTTCTACGGGTTCTTAGGGGAGAATTGTCTAGCGAGTTATATTATTGGGGAAAGGTAGTAAAACCGGAAGATATTTCTGACAATGAATATTGTGGAACTGATAGGTGTTTTCAAGGCTTCCAGGCCTTCAAGGAAGGCCCAAAGCATTTCGAAAGTGGATTGAAGGAGAACTGTTGGATTCATCAAATAGTAGTTCCCATTGTTCTGAATATGCTGCCGTGTTAACAGCATTCGTCTTTTCGTTTTTATCATGCCGGAATAATTTTAAAGAAGTGGAATAAAATACTTTCATCAGATAACTGACACGTATGACTCTCCATTTCCTGCAATTTCAACAAACAATAGGACAAACCGATAACATAAAATACCTACACTCAAACAATATATATTTAAAAAAAACTGATCTGATGAACTAATCCCCGAACACAGGTGAATTACACTGATCATAACATTAAAAACCAACACATTAACTTCCCCTTTCATAAGGTTACAAAAACGATGTCTGAAATCAGTTGTTAGCAACATGGAACTATAACTATCCTTGAAGTTCCAAGAGTTTATGCTGCCTTTTTGTCTTCTCCAGTTTCCTAAACTAAAGTGATAAGGGCTTGTACACAGGCCAAACGTGATCAGTTGTTTAAACCAAGTTTCGAAAGTAAACTACGTTTGGCAGAGGCACTTTATTTTTTTACACCCTGGATATGAACTTAATATATCCCCCCTCTCCTCCTCTTATTAATGCTTCCCAAACTTTTCAGCAATGTGACAGTGAAACTGAATTGATAAGCAGGAATGTCGAAGATAGTCAGAGATTTAACTTAGTCATACATCAGGCTAGCAAATGCGATTGATGAACCGGCCTTAACCTACCTTTTTATTTTCGTAATTCTTCATTTTCGTGGAATTGGACAAAGTTCAAAATTGGCGGAGACACTATTTTTTTACACCCTTGATATGAACTTAATGTCTCCCCCCCCCCCTCCCCTTATTAATGCTTCCCAAACTCTTCAGCAATTCCAGAAAATGTTTTTTAGGCTATAAAACATTAGAAGTAGTTTCTTAATAAGAAACATTCGTTTTTGGAATTAATTGCTTTCTTCAACTTAAAATTAGATGGATGGATCGGCCGCGATCATGGAAATAGAAGGTGAGGGTTATGATGAGGAAATGATTGACAGATGCGCTTATGTTACAAAGTCAAAACTAGTACTGACTAACTAGACTTTAGGCAGAACTAGCTTGTTTGACTGATTTCGGGTATCAACCGCAACATATTAACTTTCAATGTTTCTTATGGTCATAAGATGATTTTGTCTTACCAAAGCTACCATGGAGTCAATGGCCCGGTTGAAACGATCGCACAAGTTCTTCATGCTCTCGAAACTGCAACAGAAAGTTGATTTTGATGAAAATGCAAAAGTTGACGCCTACGCCGCCGCCCACTCGCGCAGGTCCCGCGACATATCTCCCACATCACAAACCTACAGGCCCTAGGCCCTATAACCCCATAACCAGAATCCGTAGAAAATACCATCCATAAAATAATTATGAATGACTGAAGCATAGAGTAGCTTTTACTGATAAAAATAAACTTTTAACAAACAAAACTGAATGTTTACCAAATTGAATTAAATCTTTTCCTAATTAAAGTGTGCCGACAAAACATGGCATTTCAGAAAAGTCATTGACGAATTTTCGACAATTTTAACCTTTCTTTTAATTAATTTTTACTGAAATTTGAGCATTTTGTGCGCAAATGAATGAGGAGTATCCTCTGGTCTGAAAATTTTGCGTTTACTATTTTCAAGTGAAAGAAGATTTCATTCTGAAACATTTAACACCATTCACACTTTTCTACGATGAGTGGTTTGTTTTTTCAGAATTTGGGCAAAAAGTGACGTCAAACTGAGAACGAAAAGTGTCACTTCCAGACGGGAGCGACAAAGTTTTTTTTTTGCCGAAACTTGGAAAAAATCTACTTAGCGTATAATACAAGAGTGCGAATGGTGTGTGTATTCTTAGATTTTAATATGCTTTCATTAAAAAAAAAAAAAATAAATAAATAAATAAATTAAAAAAAAAATAAATAAAATAAAATAAAAACAATAAATAAATAAAAACAAAAAACCTATAGAATAGTTCTTTTTTTTGCAGAATTTTACCAAGAAAAAGTTTATCAACCTAAGTTTATCAACATACAGGAATATAAGTATTCACAGAATTTTACTGATAAATAAAATTTCAAAAAATCTATTAAAACTTCGATTTATAAACAGATTATCATTTAGAAAAAAAAAAAAGTTTGTTATAAATTTGATAGTCAACAATTTCTGTATACACAAATTACTCGAATTTCAAAAATACATTAAATGCGATTGACTTTGATAAATTGAATGCGTAGAATTACGGAAATTTGCTCATACGGTCATGCTGCATGCCTGGAACTTTAATCGTTTTCATTTTTTTATCGAATATATCGACTGTAATGAGACATATTTACAAATACATGCAACAAAATTTTAACCTAGAAGGATCACATTAAATTACTCTAAAAAGAAATTGGAAGGTTAACAATCTCCGAAGTTTCATTTTCAAAAATAATTTGTATTAGCTTAATTTTCAAGAAAACCCGTAGGTACTCAATTTGTTACATATTACCATAACACTATCCTTATGCTTTTTTTTAAATATCATAAAACCGACATCAAAATAGTTTCAATTCGGAAAATAATCACATCAATTTATTGGGAAAAAAATATATTTTAATTTTGAAAGGATAACTATATACATAACACAAAGGCCACTTAATTCCAAATAGAAGCTATGTTCAGGAATATTACCACTAATTGTTTAACAATCAATTGCACTAATAGAATTTACCCAAGCACCATTTTCAGAAAATCCAAAAGCGTTTTGATGATTATTATTATTTTATTTTATTTATTTATTATTATTATTTTTTTTTTTTGGCTACTTTTTTCAATAGAATATCTTGTTTTTAAAGCAAAAATAGTTGTTTCTTTTATTTTTCTTCAAGGTCTGACAATTCATAGGACAGATATATATATATATATACATAGTTTTGATGAAGGATGAAAACACACGCGTGTAATATTATTTTGAGGTATTACAGAAGGTTGGAAAAGATAGGAAACACTCAAATAAAACTTACGAAATCTTCTCTCAATTTTGTAAGTTTTATTTAAGTGTTTCCTATCTTTTCCAACCTTCTGTGATACCTCAAAATAATATATATATATATATATATATATATATATATATATATATATATATATATATATATATATATATATATATATATATATATATATGCATAGGGGGTGAACGAGAAAATGCAGTTTATTCAATAATTTGTTAAATGGTAAACATGTAGAGGTACGTAATATACTGGGTTTCACTTATACGTCAGGGTTATATTATACGATTAACATAATTCTAGTGCAGTATGTTGTGAGGTATGCTGGTGGACATCTCAGGCCAATTTAATAAATATGTAAGGATGATTGTCACAATGTTTAAAATTATGAAGACCATATAGGTGATTGGATAGAGGGAGAGGAGGAGGATAGGGGAGGAGGTTGTAATCGAATTGGAAAAAACTTAATAGTCCTCTCTTAATAATGGGTCAGTCACGAAAAATTGAAAGCATATATTTAAGAATTATAGTATGTATATTAATTTGTGTAAGCAGGTATGTCCATGTCCACTACAGGCTGGTGAACAGTATTGCCACCTGTTAGAACGGTAGTATTAACATCTGCCAAGTGGGGTGGGCAGTGTAGCTACCTAGGGCATTGTAATATGGACACAAATAGTTCTCCATTTAAATAATACATATCTTCACATATTTCAGTAAACTACTCCCTCTTTAAATCCATAAAAATTAATTACAGAGACCATCAGCCACTCACCAATTTTAAGCGAATTCGGGCCATAAGATCGCGAGATGTAGGTTTTGCATGAATTTCCGGTTTACGCATGCGTACGCGCTAGTAATGACCTGCTGCGGAGAACCACATAGAAACTAACCCGCACGACCCCAGAACATTTCGTGAATATAGGCCGAAAATGATCAGCGAGTTGTCTCCATTAACGAATTCAACGTTAG
Organism: Adelphocoris suturalis; assembly: GCA_030762985.1. Taxonomy (NCBI): domain Eukaryota; kingdom Metazoa; phylum Arthropoda; class Insecta; order Hemiptera; family Miridae; genus Adelphocoris; species Adelphocoris suturalis. The sequence continues at coordinate 16,400,964 of CM061045.1, read as the reverse complement.
AGGCGCGTTTACACCAACCGAGCATCGTTCGAAAACCCTGTTTGAGAACTATCTTGAGCAAGAGGCGTTGTGAACAGCAGCTCGCGCCGAACAGAGTTCTAGAACGCTCTAGTATAGAGCGCTTGAGCTTGTTCACGTGACGTGATGGTAAATCGACGAATCATCAAAGGGATTCAGTGTTCGTTGCGCGTTCGTGAGCGGCCAGTGATAGCTTATTGCAATACTTCTGTGTGTTATTTCGTTTATTTCCAATAAATAAATCATCTTCGCTTTTATTTCCACTATTATAATGGAGTGGGACAATGGAAAATGCTTGGAACTGATAATTATGTTCGAAGAGAAGCCAGAGCTTTGGCAACCTGATCATAAGCACCATTACAATAAATTTAAAATATGTTATATACTTCCAGAGACAACGGCTTGCGAAAGTTGATATTTCATATAAAGTTCGAGTCACGCAGCATGATTGTAAGAGCGAATTTTCGTAATTATTGTACCTACTGTATGTTAAAATGTTTTGAAATTTGAGCTTTTTGAGACCAAGGAAATCGTTAACTATTATTTAATGGCAAAAAACGTAGATAAATTTTGGATTTTGGCTTAATTTGCAGTATTTATCGATTTTTTTAAAGCAAATTTTAATGAAATTTAACTAAAATAGTCATCATTATTTTGTACATAAATTTTGGATCCATTTTATAGTTAATAAACTTTATTTGAGCAATATATATATATATATATGTTATATATATATATATATATATATATATATATATATATGATTTTTAGCCGTTTTTAACCATTTTTTATTGATTTTTTCAGCACTTTTTTTTTCGAAATTTGACCAATTTAATCTGCTCAAAAAGTGACGAACAACGAGCTCATCCTTTCATTTGGAAAGCTTGATTTTTGGCGCAATAACGGAATTTTCATCTCAATCCTAAGGAGAGTTATTGACTGGAATGATACACACACACCAAAAAAAAAAAAAAAAAAAAAAAAAAAAAAAAAAAAAAAAAAAAAAGCATATTATGGGAATGAGGCTCCGAACATGAGAAGCTCGAGGTAAGTACCGATTTGGATTTCTTTTCTATTGTTACCTTTAAGAGCAGTCGTGACGGACACAAGTTGTTTTCGTTCTTTGTCGGTAATTTTTGTTTTTGCGTGTTTCTTTATTATTATAATTTATTAATTAATAATATAATTCTCATTTTTGACTAGTATTGACGAGGATGATGGTGTGGGGAACGAACTGTAGAGCGAAAAGGGGTGACGCATGGTATCAACTAAGGGAATGTCATGTTAACCACCATGCTCTTTAGGTCCTTCCTCCCCTCCTTGAGCGCTTGTTAGTTTCAAAGCCCGATTGAGGGAGTCGCACACGTATAGGGAAAGGATCGCAGAATCTGACGGCTTGATCGAAATTCCGGTCAAACTCAATCCATTCAATTATGTAGTTAATCGATAATTCTAATAACTATTAATTACACTCCCAACAATCCGAGTGGTCAGAGGAAAGTTTAGAAATCGACATGAAGAAGAATTTGTATCTCTATCCTTTCTACTTCAATATCCAGCCGGGAAAGACAGCCACGCTATCTGCAGTTTATTGTTGCCTGGTCTATAGCACCAGAAGTATATCAGGTTTTTGAGAAATATCCTAGGGCACTCTCCTTAGGACAGACACACTCTCCAATTCACCAATTGCTCAAGGACACCTGATGGTGTTGGCCTTTCTCTATGGAACCCCAACACCCAAATCCCCAAAAGCTCACCACCTCACCTCAACATCTGTGTTGACAGCAGAGCTGGTGGAGTGACACTAGCTGTTCAGCAATGCCAGTTTTTGGGAGTTGGGAATTATGTGATCTGCAGCGACTTCCTAAGTATCGTCGAGTCAAATGTGCGTCTAGAAGATCCCTTAATAAGAATAAATATCTGAATATAGCATGCATGCCGTACATTTATCAATCCATACAGAAAATGCCAGCTAGCATGAGCAATAGCGAGGTGAGGTCCTAGTTCAAGGAGGGAACATATAGTGGACAATCGGATATCTACTAGCCATGCCCGCTTTACCCACAAACAACAGCTTAGTGCAGTCAGTAGCTCGTGATGTTGTGGGTGGAAGAGGTGGGAGTGATCTGTCCAATCGCCAATTTTCGGAGGAATGTCTCTCATGGACCTCTGGTCTTGGATCCCCACAGTGGGTTGACGTTCTATCTAGGTAGACAAGGTTTAGTCCCTGCAGTTGTACATGAAAGCAGCTGAGCTCTTCTCCGAACTTTGATATACAGGGTGTCCCGACTCAAGTTCATCGAACTCCGAGGGTCGATTCTAGAGCTTATTTCTGACCGATAGTTCCCCTCAGAGATTTTTTTAAACGCTTAGTTTTCGTGTAATTTAACTTTCAAGATTTTTTCGTGTTTTCGACCTTATGGCATTAAAACGGCTATCAGAAGCTAGGTCATACAGGCAAGGCTTCTTATTTAAGAGGGACGACCTATTGGAACTGATTCAGGGGGGTGGGGGACAACGCAAGCATGAGAAAACAAACCACATACAAATCTGTTTCAGACCATTCTAAGACCGAATCTGTGAAAAACCCATAGGTGTGGTCTATGTTTGTCCTAGAATGAAACATTTGGAAAGCTTGATTTTTCAATGTTTGTGTAGGTAGAGGAACCCATGAAGGTTGAGTACGTTTTTGGAACGTAGCGTGGAGTATTATCAGTCCGTATCCAATCGCCAACCTGAAAATCTTGAATGTAGACAGAAAACAACAAATAGAAATGGGATTGCTCACACGGTTAAACGGGAAACACTACTCTAACTGACAGTGGTTGAATGGGGGTAACAACTCGACGGTTCTGGTTCCTATTGTCGGGAAAATTTACAAGGAGACATTGACGAGCGAAGAGCCATAAATCAGAGCGAGTGGGACAGAATTTATTACTTTGGGTGAGACAATAAAATTGGAGGACAGACCGACGGCCATAAATTACATCATAAAACGTGTAGTGGAGCACGGACCATAGAACTACATGGAAGGTAACCAGGGAGATTCACCGCTGTCTCCAGCACACGTAAGTTCCTTGAATGGTGGAACGGGAAACAGCGTGGTTCCGCTAATATTGAAGGGGAAAGTTTAAAGTTTTATTCACGACCGAACGTCCGCGAGCGGCACAATAAAGACATAAGTCCAGTCCAGTCATACAGCAGCATGGTCGAGTATGATCATGATGGGCATGATGAATTTTCGTCAATAATCGTATCATATTAATGTTGAATTGTTCTGAAATGTGAGGACATTGAGTGAAAAGGAATGATTTAACACTATAGTCTGTTGGGGAAAAAAAAAAAAAAAAAAAAAAAAAAAAAAAAAAAAAAAATTAATTAAAAAAATAAAATAAATGAATAAAAAAAAAAAAAATTAAATAAATAAATATAGGTATACAAAAAAAAAAACTTGAATCGTAGTTTTTCATTTTAGTAAATTTTCAAAGAAAAAAATGAGCTGATGAAATGTCAGTTTAAACATTTTTAATGGGGGGGGGGGGGGGGGGGGGACCCGTTTCATACCTCAAAGAACACAATCCTAGATTTTAACGTCGAATATATAGGATGCATCATTTCCAAACGATAACTCAGTTAAAATGCGGCGAAAAAATTTCGTTACAAAGCAGAAAAATTTGTCTTTGCAAAATGCAGGACATCCCGTTCGCTCCAGAATTTAAGTTTCAAATTTACAATTTAGGAGCCCAAAAAAAAAGCTAAAAACTCTGAATTGAGCATATTTTTGTACAAAATTATGCTATTGCAATGGCTCCAAAAAATTTTAAATCAAAATTTTCGAAAACTTTCTTTATAGAAATCCGTTTTGTGACATTCCAAAACGAAATCTTTTTCATATGTATATGAAAAATATATATCCACCATTCGTACCAGATTCCCAACTATCGTATTTTATCTATATCGTATAAATTATATATATATATATATATATATATATATATAATACAATAGGAGGGAATTTAAGAAATTCGCTCATGCAATCATGCTGCATGACTGAAACTTTGTGAAAAAAGAACCCGAACTAACAAGCTCCTTCGCTCGGAGCGCTAGGGAGGCAGTACCTACCCAAAAACTCTCTACAATTCTTTCCCCACACCACCATCCTCATCAATCCTTTTCAAAAATGAAAATTATATCATAAAAAAATTAATAATTATAATAAAGAAACACATACAAACAATAAAAACGGAAAAATAAACAAAAAACGGTAGGTAGGTATCTACTGCACAAGAACAACCGCACACTGTCTTCCACAGAGGTCCTCGACAACAAAATTAGAGATCTCATACCACACAGTAACCAAATCAAAGAAGCAGTTTGTTTATTATTGGTTCCATAGCGACATTGCGTTTATTTATTGATTATAATAAATAATAGAGATTTTTATTTCATCAAGATGAGTATGTGCTGCGTGTTTGGTTGTAATAAACCTGGTAACGTACCCAAGGGATGAAACTTTTTGAAAACGGTGGATTGTTGCAATCCACCGGGAAATCAGTTTTGTAGTTAAGAAGTTAACGAAAGTGTTCTGAACCCTGACGATTCCACGCAGGAAAGTTATAATACTCTGAACCCAGACGATTTCATGCAGGAAAGTTATAATACAGGTAAGAGCATACCTAAGTAATCTTTTTTTACTACATAGTTAGTAACTATAGGTAGGTACCTACTCATTACACCTTTTTCCATTCTGGATACGGAACATTCATTGTGTCCGACACTTCTGCGGTTATAGGCAACAAATGACGAGAAAAAATGTAAGGATACTATTTACGTGCTGCACTCTATCTTGAGCTTCTCATGTTCGGAGCCCCATTGGACTCGCCCCATTCGAAAAATTACGTAGGCGGTTTTCGCAATCGTCCATTTTTTTAGGCTAGACTTTTAGACTTTTTCTTTCTTTAAGATTAGACTTTTCAAGGGAGGGGTAGTAATGTTGGCTAGACCTAAACACATCCGTGGATGTTGTTACTTCGTCATTCGTCTACCTCCGGTATTCTAGGCATTGCTTTCACTTTTGCGAAGGAAAAACTTGTTTTCATCGAAAAGGACGCCTCTCGAATAAACACATTACTTATCAATTATCGTTTTTCAAGGAAACCAGTGATTTTTATAGAACGTGCCAGGCAGCTTGTTATTGTATCTACCACATCAAGGTGAGGAGTTTTAATCGATCGCAATTAGCGAATTTTCGTATAAAATGAAGCTATTGCAATGGTTCCAAATATTTAAAAATCAAAATTTTCAAAAATTTTGTTCATTAAAATCTTCTTTGGGACATTTCGAGGAATCCTAGAGTTTAACGCTATTTCATATACAGGGTGTTTCCGAAATAGGTGTCACATAAAGAAGGAATCGATTCTACAACTAATTTGCAACAAAAAGTTCCTTAGAGACATTTTATAATCGCTCAGTTTTCGAGTTATTCAACATTAAAGATTTTTGTCGTGTTTTCAACCTTATAGAACTAAAATAAAAATAACTTCCTCAAATGACAGTGAAAATTAAAAAATGAGTACACCTTTGGAAAGAAAGTTAAATTTCCCACCACCCTGATATCAATTCAAAATTTTGTAAGCAGGTTTTATGGAAGAGATTCCCGGTTGAACGTATAAATTTGACAAATCTTAATAAATCTGTGAAAATTTGGAGCGCAATAAGCTCGAAAGTCTTCTATCGGATTTAACCCTCGAAGACGGAAAAAACTGCGCCATGATCTCATCTTTCCGACAGTGTAGTCAATTTTACCTTTACCCACGTATTCTGCAACTAATTCCCGATCGAAAGTTCCTCCTAGAGAGTTTTTTTAAAACGCCTGGTTTTTAAGTTATTCAATTTTTAAGGATTTTTTCGTATTTTCAACCGTATATTACTAAAATGGCCATAACTACCTTGATTTTAGAGTAAAAAAATTTGAGACTGCCGTTGGAAAGAGCTTTAAATTTCCTTTCGGATTGGCCACCTAACATGCTAGACAGGGTGGCCCCTATATGGAAATTTTCAATTTCCCTGACTTTTCCTTGATCGAACTTCAGATTTCCCTGACGAAAAATATTAAATTAAAAAAAAAAAAAATTTTTTTGTTTGGTTTTCTCGTCATTTTATTGTACCTTTAATGCTTCTAAAACGAAAAATTCTTATTCTTCTTCTTATAATTAAAAAAAAAAAAAAAAAAAAAAAAAAAAAAAAAAAACAGACTACTTATATGTAGTTTACTTATATTTAATAATTTCATTGCCCTCGAAGTGCTCAAATATCATAACAATTTAACCTAAATGTGATGCGATAATTTACGAAAATTCACCCATACGATCGTGCTGCATGACTTTTTATTTAATATTTTATAGTCTCTCAATTTGTGATCTGAAGCTATTTGTTGAAGTACATTTATCCTTACATGAATTCCTTAGCTCTGGGGATAATTCAAAATTTTCGTCCAATGGGCCAATTTCCCCCTCCTTAACCCTCCTTAGAAGTCTTATGTATACAAACTAGTTTTGGGACTCTTACTGGATCAATCAAACAGCGGAAGCACCACTCTTGAAAATTATTTTTGTCATTCGTATAACTCACCTATGAAATAATATGTACCTAGCCTAGTATGATAAAGTACGCTATTGAAGTTTGATTGTTTAGGAGTTATATTATACCTAAAAACGCTTTAAATTATTACAAGTTTTCATTAAAAAATTCCCTGACATTTGGTGGTTTTTGCAAAATTCCCTGACGTTTCCCGACGCAAATAATTCCCTGACAATTCCAGGTTTTCCTTAACTTTTCCAGCTGGGGGCCACCCTGCTAGATTATGCAGGTAACATAGTCAGGAATCTACCCCGAAGTCAAAACATTTTCAAAAATTAAAACCTACGCATTTTTTAACTCTCTATATGGCATAGATAATCCCACGGAATTCTCGTGCCTGCTACTGGAAAAACTTCCGCAAACTGTCAGCTTTTAGACGGTCTAGTCAATTTTACGTTTCTCTCCTTAAATGGGGGAGAAAATTATGTTTGTACTCGTATGATGAAAAACATGGTTTTTTTGCTTCCGAGACTGCAAGGCTTTGTTTTCACTTTCGAAATGAAAAAATTTTTTTTGCTCCAAAATCAAAATTTCCATTCGCATTTTGCGTTTCAGAGCCTCCTGAACAAATTTGGTTCCGTGTCTGTCTGTCTGTCCACATTTCCTTGTAACAGCCATAACTTCCACAATTTTGATCTGATTTTAACCAAATTTTCAGGGATCGTGCGGGTATAGCTCTACATGGTCCCCTATCAGTTCCGTCATGATCGAAACAACGGTAGTCTCTGCGCAGGCGCAAACAAAATTTTCTTGTTTCGGTCATAACTCAGGCAATTGTGAACGGATTTCGGTCAGATTTTCAGGGATGATGCGGGCAAGGTTTCTTGAGGTCCCGTATCACATTCTTCGCGATCATCAGCAGCGGTACGCTAGGCGCATGCGCGAAAGTGATGTGTTTTTTTACGGTCACAGCTTAGTTAATTTTATCGGATTTTGTTCAAATTTCCAGAGATGATCCCGGTAGGCCCCCAGAGAGAGAGATGATCCCTTGAGGTGCCAAACGAATCGTACGGTACTACCAGTGATTGTGCCCATCATGCCGGGAATTTATTTGCCGGCCGTTTCTAGTTTTCTGGAATTTAATGGTGAAGTACTGTGAAGGTCACGAGGAAGCTCATGTGCCATTTCCTTGGCAGTGTATTTCTTATGAAATCGAAGGTTTTCGTGAAAAATGACCCCCTAAGAAAATACGAGTTTAGGACCGGTATCTACATATTTTTTACACTGAATCGAATGGCCACATTCGCAATCTCCTCATCTCCGTTATAACCTAGTTTTACACTTTAACTAACTAATTTTACCTTTAAAAATACATAAAATCGAGCATAGCATAGAGTGTCAAACCCACATAGTCTGTATTAACAGCAAAACGAAAAATGGAAAAAAGACAAATTCTGAGAAGTTTTCAAAATTTGCTTTTCAGCCTCATTTTTTACGTATAAAAACGGCTAAAAAATATAGGTTTGGGATCAGGTAGATAGGAAATTTAACACTCTTTCCAACGATGTAATAATTTTTGAGTTTAAAGTGACTCTAAGGGGAGTTACGGCCATTTAAATGACATAAGGTTCAAAACACGAAAAAATCTTAAAAGTAAATTAGGTACTTGAAAACTAAGCGTTTAAAACAATATCTCAAGTAATAACTTTCGATCAGAAATGAGCTCTAGAATCGACTCTCAGAGTTTGATGAACTTTTAGATGAAGTCGGGACAACCTGTATACCTATAACGAATGATGGTAATTGAAGAAAATTCGCTCATACGATCATGCTGCATGACTGGGACTAATAAATTATGATTCAATTATTTATTTATTTTTAATCTTTTGGTTTAGAGGGGTTGCTTGTTGCATATGGGTTGCATTGTTGCGTTAATTAATTTATTTATTTTTAATCTTTTGATATAGAGCGGTTGCTTGTTTCATATTCATGTTAGGTTATAATAGAGGGGGTAAATCCAGTAAAATCACGATCTATTCGCCATTCTCATTTCATATAATCTGCAGCCCATTCCTTGTAATCATATACAATTCATACATAAATGAACGTGTGGGTGCATTACGTACCAACATGTTTTAGTTGGTCACCTAGAATGGTTTCTCCGAGGAACTTTTTATTGGGAAATAGTAGTAGAACCGATGAATGGAATTCGTCACAACGATGGAATGTACGCTCTGCATACCGGACAATATTATTTTGTGGCGGGAGAAGGGAAACTCTAGAGGGGGGTTGTGGGTCAAGTTCACGGGTACGCCGCGGGGGCCGCTGGTGTTGCAGGGGTGCGACCGAACTGGTCTGGGTGAGCTCCGATCAGCTTTCTCTCCTCCCACTCCAATATTTTGCTGGCTGCCGCAATGTTTATGTTAACTCGGCTCAAGGAATCAATCAAACGCAGCGAGGTGGGTGGCAGACCAAAGGCACAGAAACAGAAACTGTACCCGAGGAGGACGCACATCTACGTTCAATACACATACATACATATTTGTGTGTGTGTGTCATTTCAGACGATAGCTTTCCTAGGATTGAGATAAAAATTCTATTCTCGTGCCAAAGAATCAAGCTTTCCAAAGGAAAGGATGAGTTCGTTAGCCAGCATTTTTTGAGCACATTAAATTGGTAAACTTTCAAAAAATGTGCTGAAAAAATCACTAAAAATAGCTAAAAACGGCTAAAAATCGGTAAATTTAATTTTTAGCAGAATATAATAAAGTTCATTAACTATACAATAGAACATTTAAAAATTTGTGTACAATAATATGATGAAAAATATCGTTAAACTTCATTAAAATTTGATAAAAAATCGATGAAAAACACACAAAAAAAGCTAAAAGTCCTAAATCTCTTTTTGAATAGCAGACTATTATTTAGAATAGTTTTGTCCCATAAAATTAATGGTTAACAATAACTTTGCACTCAAATTTACATAAAATACAATAAGATAATTTGCGAAAATTCGCTCACGCGATCATGCTGCTTGACTGGAACCTTTTACGCGTAATTGCGCCGCTTTCGCGCACACAAAATTCGTCGCCAAGGGTCATTTTTTCCATGGAAATTTTATGTAGATCCCGAATGGTGGATATCTTTTGAAAAACGCGAGTTAGGAGTCGTAGCGCCAATGTGGCGCGTGATTTTCAACTTCCTATTTCACCACTGAATAATATTTGATAAATAAAGGGGAATCAACATTTAAATTTTTTTTTATATCTTAAAAAAACTGGTTTAGTAAATGTTAAACCCCCTGTATATTATATTAAGTCTTATGTCCAGAACTTAAGCGTTACCCATGTATGTGTAATAGGTACGTTTAGTATCTTTAAATAGAGGTAGATTTAATTCGAAGAAATTTGACACTAACCTCACTCACTTTCCTACGATATTCACGAAACTTTGAAAAATGGTAGAAAAAAATAATTAGGTATTATAAGAAAGTGCTATTGTATCAACCTTCATAGGATGAAATCAACATATTTCATGCAAAAATAACTTGCTTCAATAAAATGAAAATGTGGATAACGTTCATTGGTTTTGGAGACAACTATTATCATAGAAATTTAAGTAGTTATAAAAAAGGAATCTTTAAAGTTGAGAAAAGAAAGTTCCAGTCATGCAGCATGAGCGTATGAGCGAATTTTCGTAAATTATCGTATTGTAAATATTGTTAAATTGTTTTGAAATTTGAGTTCTTTGAGTGCAAGGATTTGTAAAATTTATGGTAAAAAAACGTTTTCTAAGAAATTATCTGCTATTCAAAAAGAGCTTTTGGATTTTAAGCTTTTTTGCAGTTTTTATCGATTTTTGGCGAACTATAATGAAATTCAAGAAAATTTTTCTGCAAAATTTTGTATATCAAGTTTTGAATGTTTCTATTTTATAGATAACAAACTTTATTTGAGCGATATTCTGCTTACAGATATAAATTTAACAATTTTTAGTCGGTCTTAGCCAGCTTTTTTTTTTTTTTTTTTTTTTTTAATTTGAAAAACTTCATGTTTTCTAAAAGTGATGGCCAACAAATTCATCCTTTCATTTGGAGACCTGATTTCATGGCGCAAGACGGAATTTTTGTCGGAATCATAGGGTGACCTTGTGGAATGACACACACACACACACATACACACACACACACACACACACACACACATATATACATATAATGAAAAGCGCAAATTTCAGGAATGCCTCAAATCGGATTTCAACGAAGAAAATGTTAGAAAATTTTCATTTTAAATTTTTGGAGCCATTGCAATAACTTCATATTCTACCAAAAGTCGCTGAAATTGAGGAGTTCTTGGGGGCAGTACGGTAAATACGCTGTGGCCAGCTATTTCGTCGAGGGGTTCCAATGACTTGGAGATTCTCTGAACGTTATGTAATCGAAATGGTGGTTAAAGAGTAAGATACTAATATGGTGAGTTTAGTAGATGATATGCACCAACACAAAGGAATTTAGAAATATTTAGATAGCAATCATTTTGCAGCATATCAATTGCAGATTCGCAACTTGAAGTTTCACCGTGTTTCCGGAGATACTACATATACCAGGGACGGACAGAAGAAA
>CM061045.1:16257246-16384746 GCA_030762985.1 Adelphocoris suturalis | reverse complement strand
CGTGATTGCTTGATGCAGTATGTTTGGTATTTATAATAACTGTTGTATCTACCAATTCAGTTTGGTGTTCCAAAATACTTACTTGCTACCAGTGTATACGTGAGCATACATGAGAAGGTTTTCCATCTCTCATTAAAAAAGTGAATAAATAAAATAAAATAATGGAACTAATTTAACTTATAATTTTTATATCGTAGGTTAAAACCTGTGATGCTTATCATTTTTTCATATCTTCTTTCTTCGTGTACCGGCTCTGTGCCGTTATTTTAATCAGTGTTCAAAAGCCAGTTTTCATACAATGTACTTATTTATTATCTCTGATCCTCAGACCAATCATTATAACAATTGTCCATTCAGTAACTCTAGATTCTTCAGAATAGAGCTAGACGAGGCGGTAGTCCATTATTATACCTACGTCATCGTCAGGGTCAACAGTGAAACCTAGCGAGACTTTTTTTTTGAAGACCTTCAACAACAACACCATCAACTAATGTGGTTAGAAGTAAGCTACGCAACTTATGTACGGAAAATTAGTTAAAATTTGGCATGAATAACGAGCTTATAATCCGTTTTAAGTGAACTGTAGACTTTTTTGGAGTACAGCGCGATCTGAAGTAGACACGATACAGGTATATATGTTGTTTACATAGCGTCTTGTGTCGAAGAAGAAACCACTAAGAAGGTACGCCATGGATACAAGGTTCGCCAAAGGAACCAACCAATCGTTTATGAAATGCCAGTAACTTTTTCTGAAGGGGCAGTAAATGGTGCCTTTCTGATAGTAGGATCCGTAATTTGCTTTTAGTTACTTCCAGAATCAGGACGAGATAGCATTGATTTCTGTGCAATCGAGGGAGTTGAAACACCTGATTTTTGATGACCCATGCGCACTACGAGCTTTTGTCGTAATTGTGACGTTACACCACTATTCCTATCCTGAAGACGAATATTGTGGGTAAGCGATTGGAGGTCAGTCTTGAAGGAGAACCCACCAGGACCAGTTCAAACACCCAAGTATTGTCGGGACTGTCAGAAAAAAAATCTACACCAGGGCACTCCGGTGGAGCAGACAGCCACTGAATCCAAACTCAATTCTATCTTCTTAACTGACGACCGAGAAGTCTGTTAGTGAGGCAATCTGAAAATTAGACAGTATGAAAGTGATGCCAAAACTATCCATCCGCCACACACCAGGTTTATAGTTCTTCAATGTCTATAGCAGAAACTGCTGAAATTGTATGATAATATTGGGCAGGCTCTAATTGAGCCCAAATTGACAAAAGAGCGCCCAAAGGAAATACGAATCACGAGGTGGCTCGAGCTAGTATTCACCTCACTGAGGGCTCCGATAACCAGAAATATTGGAAGTGTGAAATGAGCCCGCCTCATCCATCAGTCTCATCGGCACCGAGCATCAATCTGTTTACTTTTGTCTATCTGAACCTGTTCACTGCGGTATCACCGACAAAATGTCACCAATGAATGTGTGCAATGTTCTCATCGGTCAGGGCGGGAATGTCTTACTTAGAGTCGAACGATGTGCAATAACCACAATTTACTCTTCCTTCCGAAAACAGTCGCCACCGATCTGTAGGTAGCTTTGCAAAAGGCCTGCCAGGTTGCTTGGCCCTTACGTTCTCTCGTTGCATGCCGTTTCTGATCTGATTATTTTACTTTCATCGTACCTACATTTTTGCGACCGGACATAATGAAACTATCTCTCATAGCATAGCTTTTTTTAGTAAGTACCTATTCTAAGGGCTCATTTGGCAAGTCAGACCTTTGGGCTCTTTTGGATGAAACACTTTGGGCTCAATTCATTTGTAACCTTGAGGTATAATTAGAGGGGTGGGCTCATTTGGGCTTTGGGCTCAATTAAAAATTTCCCGAAATAATTTTAAAAGCACCAGTCAGAATTCTGTTATTAGAAGTGATAATTATCGATGGATATCGCATCTTTGTCCGATAATGTTTTTATTTAGCTCCGATCGTACTATCAGACACAGCTTGGTATTAAATAAGTGATGTGAACTAGTATCTGCCCACTCGTGAGTAGGTCCGATTGTTCCCACATTGCGAAAATTCGTGGAGGCAGGCTGAGCGTCCTTGAGCGAGGCCGGGGTGAACGATCGAAAGCGAATGAGCCTCGCCGCGGAAACGGAGTGACCAAATCGCTGTGGAACATTCAGCTCTCGTCAGAGCTGCTGAACAGCAATGAATGACGTCTGAATATCATTGAGACACATTTTACCACAAGGGGTGAGATCTTGAGTTTGCCCAGAATGACACAGCTAGAATTTCAACAATTTTCGTAGGAAATGAAGCTATTGCAATGGCTCGGAAAATTTTAAAATAAAAATTTTTGAAAAATATCTTCATTGAAATTTGTTTTGAGGCATTCTAAAACCATTCCTTAAGTTTGCGCTTTTTCATATAAATACAAATTTAAATATATTGTGTGTGTGTGTTCCAGACGATAACTGAAACACAACATGAAAACTGAAAATCCAAAATTTTTCTTGCATTGCCGAATTTTGTTTAATATAAGTTATTTAGTCATAAAATTGGTTTTTAACAATTTCTTTGTGCTAATGTTTCAATACAATTCAACATAGTACAATAATATAACATAGTATAAGTAATTTAAGTAAATTGCTCATACGATCATGCTGCGTGACTGGAAAACTCTTGTTTTCTTAAAACGTTCAACTAAACTGTGATGACCCCTTCCCTGCATTCGCTTCGGAAGGGAAGAAGCAAACAATACAAATTTGACTTGTAGGATGAAGTTAGATGCCGGAACATTTATCACGAGAAAAGAAGTATCAAGATCGTCAATCCATGTTTAATCAAACCACTCAAAACCCGGTTCTCTAGCAGGATAATCAACTTGTACCTACTTATGAGATCCCCATTAGGCTCTAAATCACAAAGACCAATTACAAGTATATGGCATCAGACTGTTGTGAATATTATATACTCGTACTTGCTCGGAAACCGCGGCAAGCCGAAATGACTGGATAATAATGATGAAATTAATGAAAATAAATAACAATAAATTAGTTTTTAATAAATAATAATAATGAATATATATATATATATATATATATATATATATATATATATAATCTTTTATTATCAATTAATTGTTAAACTCGTAGGACGGTATAATGGGTTATATGCAGTGCCACAATTGATAGTAATGAGAAATAACGTACAGTAGACGTACATAACGTATATGGATCGAAAAACACAACAAGCGGTAGTGTTATGATGTAGTTTTATAAAATACATTCTAGGAAAATGGTAGGATATCTGAAACAGTTTGATATGGAATGACTATTCCGGTTGAGTTCACGCCAGATAAGATAAAAGTTGTGAATATAAAGCTACTGTTCATACGAACAGTAGACGAACTCGAGCTAACTTCATCGGAAAATATTTGAGAATGTTACCATCCATCAGTTCAGGGGTCTGGGAGAGTTTCAATTGCATCAGAGTTGCCAACTGCACCCTATCATTTATCCGTAGCATAATCTTAAAATGCTGTTAATTAATGCATCCATTACAGAATTTACTTCCATGAATATGAAAACAATGCTTCCTATGGTGGATGAGAAGGACCAACCACGCGAAAAACTGAATACGTAGTGTCCTGTTTACGGCACTACGTATTCTATTCACTGCACAGAGAAGATATACACGAGGCGATTAGTCGTACAGGTGACGTCACATCCTGTCAGATGACGTCAGGGTTCCCTCCAGAACGCCCCCACTGCCATTAAACCGCGCCAGCTCGCTCCAAACATCTTTGGTCAGTCGGATCATCGCATTTGGATGTGGATTGATAGAACCAACAAATAGGGCAGGCATTGTTACTTTCCTTTCCCATACTGCTTAACAGCGATTGTCACTCAGCTTGGAGTGACGTCACTAGTGCACTGCACTGCAAATGTACTGTAATTTAAACATATTAAAAGAATGTATTTCGGATCTGTGGGAGCTTTTCAATAGTTAAGTGGTAGCATCGCTGTCATCACCTACGTTGAAGCGCACATGCACCGGTCAATTTACATCCGATTTCTCCAAATCTCAGCGTGTGAAAATTCCAGCAGAAAGCGGGTAGCTGCAAGCTAGAAAGGTGACACGAATAGTTTTCAACGAACAGTGAAATCCACCAGCCGCCGACGCAACGGAGAAAGTTTTCTAGCATTGAACATTGAAAGAACCCCTGTATAGTGAATTTACCTAAAGAAATTTCTACACTTAGGACCGTGGTTCTGTTACTAATTAGACAACGATTGTTTACGGAATTTGATAAGAAATAATGAGTTCGAACTGTTCTATATATTTTTGGTGTGTGTGTGTGTAGTTGGGTGTGCTACTAATGATAGAATCGTGACGAAACTTAATATGGGTTAATTAAATCGTCATATCCCAACTGCCGTTCAAATTTGAGCTAGATCGGACATAATAGGCCAAAAGAAAATGACGCTTGATGGAAAACATTCAATTTTCTGACTACCTTCCCACTTTGAGTGAGAGCGGATGAATAGGCCGTGATAAAATGATCTTGATGGAATCTAAGTTTGCGCATGAGCGGAGTGAAATAGTGAATTGTGAATAACGAAACTGATAGGGGACTATTTACAGTGTAACCCACGCCGACCTGAGGACACACGGACAGACACATACACACAGGCACATTGTTCAAAATGGTCTAAAACGCAACACGCCAGTAGACATTTTGATTTTGGGGAAACATTGAACAATTTGTCCGCTACCTATAGGTAGACTGTAGACAAAATAATATGGTAGGTACAATGCAAACTAGAACCCAACCTCAAATATACGTAGAGCCATCAGTTAATGAATTGTCGGCGTTATACGTGAATGAACATATTCAACTACCTAAATACGTAATGTATGATTACCTTTCTGATTCGTGTTGGGAAAGTAAGCTTGGGAAGTAGCTCAAGTCATTGCATCAACTACTGTACCCATTTGTATCTTTACCCAATAAATTCATTTATTCAATACAGAAGGAGAATAAGTAATGAAGTGGAGCTGAAGCTTAGTAAGTATGAAAAACGAAAACAAACGGCCTCGAAAACTGAATATCAACCCATATTGAGTGCAGGCATTTACAATTCCAAACGAACTATGAAAAGTGACCAAATAATGCAGGCGGAACGTATACGAATACACAATTGACGGAATATAGGTCAGTTGCCTCCGGTGAATAATATTTTTCGTTTTATCTTGGCTTCCCGAGGCACTGTAAAACTCAGTTGATAGCGTGCTGGGTTCGACCTTGGTGGGTACTCGATGTTGTTGACCGACATATTCAAGACAGGGTGTACGTATTTATTCATTTATTTGCTAACATCATCCATATCGCAATTCAGTTCCCCGTGAAGAAGAAACAGTTAAAATACTGTAGGTTATCACGAAAAAAAAAAAAAAATTCTCTCAGGAAAAGAAGTGGGAATCCTGAAGTCATTCATTGCATACATCAGTAGTATAGAAATCACTATCGCTGCACCCAATCATGTTGATTTTGAATATTTTTCATGTTTGATAAATTACATTTGATAATCTGAGCTAAAATACAAGTTTTTTAGTAGTCACAAATAATTCATGAGTCTTACGAATTTCTACGCATTGGATGGAATCAGAACACGACGCTGTGTAGAGCACCTACGAATCAAAAGGGATTTTTTTCTATAGAGATCTCATGTTATGAATCACTTTCTGCATCCTAATACGTCTGTCAGACATAACATGAGCGCAAAGACAATATTGATCGCTGATGTTTGAACGCTAATTTTATGGATAATTTTGTTGCTTTTGGGTCAAACAGCATGAGGATACATGAGAGCCAACCAATCGCTGCAAAGATTCAAACAGAATACCTAATAAGGGCGGAAGCCTCATTTCACACAAGACCTCAACAAAATGTTGATATGTCCTTGGAAATGTCCATTATTACTTTGGTGCAATTTCGATAATATTTTCAAAGATTGTGTTAGTCAAACCCCCCCCCCGGTGAGGTCAGTCCGCTATGACGCCACTCAGATTTTTTTACAACGGTTCCATCCACTAACAATCATCCGAAAAATGTACCTTTTTGGAAAGCTACCAAATCGCACATTAATAATATTGGTAAGATCTTGTTTCTTTCTTAATGTCATATCGTTTTTAAGCTTTAGTCATCAGACTTCTCGCAGCCCTCCTGAGGAAGTGAATTTATCAAGGTGGAAGTGAAGGAATCCTGAGGAAGTGAATTTATCAAGGTGGTCTCCGTTCACTGTCCATGACTCTGATTTGGTTGAGATCCTGAAGCAGTTAAGTGACCTGTTAGTACTCGGAAACAGACAACTAAATCTTTACGTTAAAGGTCCGTGGGCATTATAGTATCCTTCAACAATCTCCCACTTCGAGCCTTCAGATGAGATGGTCTGCTCTACTGATTCGCCTCATTTCCTTCTTAGCGGTGGAGTGAGCTCCACACCTGCTGTCCCTCTTCCGGATCATTGATAAGCATTAATTGCTTGCGCGAACTGGAAGTTCTTACGAACAAATAGTTCGATTCCCTTCCCATGATCACCCTACGAAATTTGACACGACTGATTCAGTAGTTTAAAAGACAATAAGAATGAGGAAACTTGAAATTGGTTATCACTGGCCAAACACTGAGATTCATACAGCTATTTCGATTATTTTCAAAGCTAAGTATTGTGATCCCCTAGACGATAGACGTCAATTCCAAAGTCTTACGTGTGTCATGTAAAATAAAATATAAAAAAAATTAAAAAAATCAATTTCTTGAAACACCGAATTCTCACGAAATAGAAATTGAATGGCATTTAGAGGAATACATCGTCCCAAATAGGTCGTTAGAATAGAAAAAAGTATTCAGCCATGTAGCATCGCTAATAGAGCGAATTTTCAAAGACAAGTTGTGAATAAAAATGAGGGGACAGTCGTGTGACGAGATTGCAAAGAAAATTTTAGGTCACGCAGCCGAAATCGAAAATTTGGTCAATTATGGGCCTTTTTTAAACCAACAAATCGATTTTTCTCACTTATTATGAATCTTGGAGATCTGGGAATGGTCGCAATTGACTCACCGCTGAAAAATACTTCAACTGTAACACCCCACGTGCCCTATTGTCAAAAAACCGATTTTTTAGCATTTACATATGAAGACCACGGGGAAAAAACCAGCTATCTCGGGTTATTTTAGTGCAAAAAACGATACGTCAACCGTTGAGGTTACTAAAAAAATTTAAAAATAATCTTATATTACTTTCAAAGTATAGGCAAATGAGATCACACAACTTGAACTGCAGAAATAGAACTAATGTATTCAATTTCATTAATTAAAAATGGTAAACTCCCAAAAACAGAGGCAAAACCAGCCATATCGTGCTTTAAATGCCTTCTTCTTGCGCAATTTCTCGTACTACTTTTGGGCTTTCTTCTCAAAAAACTGCCATAGATGCATGAGATCGCCAAACTGTTCTTTTGAGTGCTTTCAAATAAGCTCGTATAGGGGGAAAAAATTCTTCAGCACTGTTGGAGGGCGTTGTGCTCTTCTTGGGCCAACGTTAGAATGGCGATTCCCTTGGGCTTGGCGTGCTAGTCCTGAAGTCAGTCTCCTCCTCAGAAGATTGGGAACGGCCAGGGAACTTTTGATGGACCCGTTGTAAGAATATTGGTGAAAGATAAGCCTGGAGGGGGGGGATCTGGTCTGCATTGGAGCTTGTGGAACATAAAAAGGATCCAAAAATTTCGTTCAGTCTCGGACAGGGTACCTGGTAACTGGTAACAGGGGGGGAGAGTAACTGGTTCGATCTTGAACGGGTTTGGCTTGTGCCTGTATGATTTGAGCTCTTCAAACCAATCTTGAGGGACTTCTTGATTTTGATTTTCCAGTTGACTAACCCCAAGGTAGGAGTGAAAATGAGTGAAACAAAAAGGAACAAGGGTTATAGCTCAATAAATATGTTCCAGAGTGAACTAGCATGCGATAACAATAACTGTAGCTTACAGAAAAAATTCTTTGAAGACACGGTGGATGGGGGATGGAATAGTCGGGGTCATTGGTCGGGAGACGGGAGAAGCGAGCGCAAGCACGATGCCCGATTCTTCCCCAGTACCACTCGGATAGTCTGGTTTTTCCGCAGTACACCATTCATTCACTCGAGGATTTGAGGCGTTTAGGCTGGTTTTTCCCTTAATCTGATTGCACCATTGAATCCGGCACCCTCCAAAACATAAGGTACCGTTGCGAACTCATCTTCTCCCAAAAACCGATATAGCTGGTTTTTCCCCTGTGGTTTTAGTTATTTATTATTACATATACGACGTAAAAATCTAGGATCGTGTCTCTTAATGCATGAAACGGATTACATTATGCTCTAAACAACGTTTACAACGTACCTACTTTTTACTCCACCAGCATTCCGACGGATAACGAGAAAGTTTCATAATCCACTGAAAATGGGAATGTTCGGGAACTTGTCCAAAACACAGAGATTTGAACTGGAAATACATTTTTATGAGATTTAGAATTGTAAATGTGTGCATGAATGTCAGTCAGTCAGTCAATATCTATCCATTGTCTATCTATCCAAGATCGTGAGGCAATTAACAAGTCGCTGAATATACTGGGAAAAAACACATATTTTAACTACGGATGTCCTGATTAAGTATAGCGATTAACTAGCCTTTCGTACATGAATATAAGTATTTAATATATACCATTGGTACGCTGGTACGCATACAACATGTTCAAGTTTATTATCTTCTGTTTCAATAATTACAAGTGATGAATGAAAGAGTATCCTTTATAGTTTACTCATTTATTGATGTGAAATAATTATTACGTATTAGTAAGATTGAATAATAAAATCAGTTGAACTAGTATTTGAAGATAGATGAATTCGACTCATGCATACCGGCACATGCTATGCTTTATAGGCAGCATGCATTATCCGGTGTGAAAAATTCCACTCCCCCATACTAGGTAAATTTTCGTATTTTATTAATATTTTATGTATTATTCTTTTTCCTTATTATTATACATGAGTGAGTGGAATTGTCGATTACTTAGTGATGGATGTTTCAGTTATGTAAATCGAAAAAGGAATACATTTCATTTCATTCCTTTTCATTCTCACTGCAACTGATGGAGAACATTTTGAACTTCAGGTATGACATTGAAAGCTCCACTTTTTTCGTGATGGAGTTTCTAAGTTTATATGAACTATGCTCTTAACCCACCAGAGACGAGAACTATTTTTCATCAAAACTTTGACTTTTTTTCGCATATTCACATTTACTAGGTCTATTATCGCCCCAAAATTCCACCAACCTTCAGTGAGGGGGTGGGGGTGTGACATATATGTCACTCTCGTCCTTTGGGGGTGATGGCTTATATTGGGATGTAGGTAGGTAAGAAGATTCAACAAGACATGTTATTTACATCAAAACGTATGTATTCATTGATTACAATGACTAGTGAATGACCGCGCATTCACAGAAAGGTACAGTGAATGAAATTGAAAATAGAATGAAAGTAGAAATTTATAACAGATGTAGTGCTAATTTTTTTTTTTTTTTTTTGTGAAATTGAACGTTTCATTTCCCCACATTATATTTACTGCACTTCGATGACACAACCCATTTGCACCCATCTTTACACACCTTCGCCTCATCCTATTTTTTACTTCCATAAGGAAGTGATGGTTCGGTCGTAGCTATTATTATTATCACATATTTTTTATTTTTTTAAATGTATTAATTCTGTTTTCATTTCTATTTCATGATTTCCAGGTTCATGATGAACAATTCACAACTTTTGTTTTGCAAAATACTTTTGCAAAACTTTTACGAGTTGTCATGACAAGAACACACGTTGAACTGAGATGCAGACCCCTTTGCGATGGGAAAACGTTGGGATGACCACAAATGTAGACCTGACGCGACATTAATCGTGTTTCATTCGTTCATGTTTGCTTACGTCACACTCATCCTTCGTGGTTGGTTAAAAACTCGTTCAACGGGGAAAAAAACAGAATAGAAACATTAGCTGCTATGCACATTGAATTCATGTTAATAAAGTAGAAGACACACAAAATTAATCTGTATATTTAAGTTATTTTTATCCTTCCAACTACGAGGAACAGTCGCAAATACGAGAACAAGCGTTCAAAGCTTATGTATGCACGGCAACGAAAGTGCTTTTAAGGGGAATCCCTGGGAGCATTAGTCACATCTTCATATGCATGTGCTCTACCTGAATGACAGACAGGTTGAAAGGGTCTGTGGTGGATGGATGCTATACCTAGTACAGTTGAAGGTAGCTATTGTATCCATCAAAAGACGAAGAGAGATGAAGGGATGGGGGACAGATGTGACCTTTCAAGGTCACACGAGAGCGCCCCACCATTCCACGCTCCTCAAATCACGTCACCGCGACTCTGTTACTGTTCCCCCTTTCTTAAACGCTTCCCAGAGTTGGTCTTTATAGCGCGTTGCCTGAATGGCCGAGCTTTCTCGAACTGAATCGACGACAAGTAGTTTGAATGAGTTCAAGGCGTCGACGACGTGACCCGTCTCAACAAATAAGCCTCGTTACGTATTGTCTGCAGGGACCTATTTCATGAAACAATCAGTTACAAGTGAAGTTAGCAACTAGTGAATCATACAAGTAGCAGACAACTTGAGTGAAATTATTAAGAGATTGACTACTTGATTTTAAGTATAAGATGTATTACTAATTCATGTATCCATACCACTGATCTGTGTAACTAGTCGAAACTATGGTAAACTCTTCTACATCCATTCTGGGAGAGATTTTACACTCCATTATTAGCTAAGATCAGTGGTCTGGATGCTCCCATCTCAAAATTACATAACGTCAAGCAAAATTCAGATTAGTTGGACACGGCGGGAGAATAACGGAAAATGTCCGTAGTAGGACAGCCTCTCCGAAGTTTGCTGACACATAACCGACTAGATCCGAACCCTCAGCTCCCCTGCCCGACTCTGTCACACGTGATCTGCCTACCCGTTTATTGGCCAAACTGAACGGTGTTTTGAGCTGGAAATCGCTACAGATGAAAGACCCTCATTATGAACAGGTGATCTGTTCGATGTGCAATTATCGCCAATACAGTATCAGAAGCAAACTACGCACATAAAATACAATTTTACAGGAAGCTGCACCATAAAGTAGGTAGCGGAGCTTTGGAGCAACAGGAGGGTGGAACATTGGAGGTGTAAACAAACGGGAACAGTCACGTCCTGGCAGTTAACTATCAGTTTCGGTCAGTTCTGATGGTGTGACAGTCACGTACTCACAGCAACTCCTATCGTGCTAATAACGTTGTAAATGTTATTTGCCACGAATAAAAATTGCCACAAGTAGTGAGATTAAGGAGTAGGTACTCCGGGCGCCCATAGAGGTTAAACAATAGCGTTTTACCCACCATTTAAATTTATACGGGCTCTCTGCTTGACAACCACATCATGGCGTAGACAAGACACACACTTTATATCACACACACTTTTACCTCTCTACCTATGTATGTGATTGAGAAGAAAAAATCCGTTCATTCGCCAAAAATCAAGCATTTTAGAAGAAAGGATAAGTTTGTTGTACAGCATTTTTTAATAACAGTAAATTGCTAAAAATTTCAAACCATCGGCTGCAAAATTCACTAAAAATGGCAAAAACGGTAAAAAATTTCGACATTTATATTTTTTAGTAAAATATTACTCATAATTAGTATTTCAGTCGTAAAAAAGTTGTTTAAATTTCATCAAATTATGCTAACAAAACGAAGCTTATAAAAATGTTATGTAGATTTTTTAAATCTTGATATTAATTCTGATCATATTATGCTCACAAAGTTCTCAAATTTCGATATAATTTTACATAAATATATATATGGGGGGGGGGGAATCACAAGAATTTGCTCATACGGTCATGCTGCAAGACTGGAACTTTTTCCCAGAACGCGTTTCCCATAACTTCATCATCGCCCTAGAAGTATGTAGACTTTGTTGAGTCTGTAGACAAAGTTTTTAGACTCACGAAGGTGAGAGACGAGGGAGACTTACGATTGGGGGGGGGGGGGGGGGGGGGTTGTAACAGGGAAGAATCTGGTCGAAAGAAGCTTCAGATCAAGGGAGGGACAACAAACTTGTACGGACGGGTTCAGTGACCTGGCCACGATCCTCCACCACTCTTACTTGCAGGATCTCCCGAAGGACGGGATTGGGTAATTCCCCCATCCCTCAAAAGGCTTCGTGGTCCCAGAGAATGGGCTCAGACCAGAGATCGAGATGGCGGTGATAATCATCCCAAAGCGCCTCCCACCTCAGGCAATCACGCACAGTATCATGCACACATCTGTTGCCACAATTATCACTGATGATAGTTCCAAACAAAAATACCTGAACTAATGTTCAGCGAAACATCGTCAGACATGAAGGTAGTTGCCGTTGATAGATGCCTTCACAACCCAGGAAATTGCCATCAACTTCACACACAATACGTAGTTAATTTATAATACCGGGATTATATAAGAATTCGTGTACCTTTAGAAACTGAACTACCTATATTTGTTCATGAATCATTGGGAGTATAACGCGAGTCAGAATTCATTTTGGAAAATATGTTGTCATCAACATCTTGCTTTGATATATCGCTTGAATCAGAGAGCTCGGTTTGCATAACAGGGATGATTTTGTGATAGATTGTCACAAAACGTTCTTGAGGCCAAAGTTTGAGAGCGTTGCCTGGTTCCAACCAGCAGCAGATTTTTAATTGTTCCGGAATCCGATCAATTCCATTTAATCAAACATTGAACTTGTATCAGTCTGTCCCCTGAATTTGATAATTTTGATATGATTTGTATACATTTATGTGGATATAGGTATATTTACATAGAAACAGTGGGACCCTCTAGTTGAAAGTAAATCTCTACTTCTGCAGAGCCTTGCAGTTGCCGCAGTTCCGCAAGAAAGAGCATCAAGAACATCTCCGGTACTCGTTCCGGTCTGCCTAAGCGCTCACGATCTCCCTGTAACCTTCATTCACCTCAAACGAAATAATATTTAATATTAATTTTCACTCAAAAACCACGATAGGCGCTTCAATACCGTGTAGAGCGTCTATGCTATAACACCCAAGCCTGTTTTGTTAGCGAATTTTCGTAGAAAACAAAGATATAGCAACCGCCATGGAAGAAGAGAAAAGGAGGGTTCACTAGATTGGAATGAGCGTACAGCGTAATATGATCGGTCTCTTCTCATTATTACTCAAAGGCTTTTTCTATTTATCTGTTATCGCACTAATCACAGTACGTTACGTAGCTCTCTAACCGTCACATGTAGTTTTCGTTTCTATTTTTCTTTACGATACTGATTTCTAATGAGTAATTGCATATATACGTGAATAGATTTCAGTAGGTTGGTACAATATAACATAAAGACATGTAAGATCCCCAAGCTTCTCGAAACGCGAAGCTATGTTGAAGTGCGCAGTTTCTTGACGCCGCAGATGGCCCCTTTGCAGACGCAGAAAAGTAGGTACCTACCTACATTATTTTGTCATTCGTAAATCATCAATATCATTCAAGTATCTAATGGAATATCATACACATCCATGGTGTCACTAAAAAACTCTACTTCTATGAGTCATTCATGGAAAACAATGTAGGTAGGTACCTACCTACACAACGTCGGTAAATTTGTCGGTTTTTATCTCTATTTTCAGACTGATGGGGTGGTTATCATTCATCACTCTGCCTGAATTGTTCGCTCGAGTCTCAGAATATACTTACAACAAAATACGTCACAGTGTGCAGCATCTCAATTTATCAACCTGATTGAATATAATCGTGCGTTCATTAGTAAAATTATTGTTAGCAGACATGTACTTATATTTGTGAAATAAATAATTCAAACACAGTGGTAATCAATTGAGTAGGTAGGTATATATGCTTGAGTCCCTATTGTCATCGCATCATGATTTGTCTTTTATTCTTAATCCTAATGGTGCGGTATGGTAGGTACTGATTTTGAATTTCAATTCAATGCTTTTTCGATTGAGGAGTATTTCTAATAAAATTTCAGTGTCTGAAAACCCTAGGAACAGAGGCACTTTGGTACATGTGGTTATTTCACTTGATATAGAAATATCTGGAAGGGTCAATACTTATTGAAAAATTATTTTTCATTAATTTGCAGGGAATATAGGTAACAAGATGAGTTGCATAGGTATTTAACTTAATTAATAATAAATTGAAAGATTTATGGCTGATGAAAAAATTTGAAAAAATGCGGGGTTTTATTATGAGGTTCTGATTTAGAGCAACACCTGTGAGTGGTATGGTGAACTATATGTAACTCCGAGGAGTACAGTAAAGGTGCCGCCACGATCGTATATAGTATCCAAGCGTTACTCGGTTTAACACAAAAGTGAGCCTTCCTTTTTTCTCTCCTTCTTAGTTTATGAAAATTGACTTAGGCACCCACGAGCTGAAAATCGATGAGATACGAGTGGAATAAATCATCTACCTTCGCTTCACAAGTCCATCTATTGGAATTACGTGTATACCAGCTAAAATACGATCTTCGTAGTTTGTTAGTTTCTAATTTGTGTGCAAGTTGGTGATATTTTTTCCTGTCGAAGTTCTATCCCTTAGAGGGAGAGCGAACTGATTCGAACGTACAGCGATCCGGGAGCTTTCATTCGATTCTTTGGGTTTTGACATCTATAAATACCAGCCAAAAAATTACTTTTACTTCAAAAGATTTTGAGATCTCGGTTTTTCAATATTTCAACCCTTAAATCCTACCTTTTGATTGATACCGAAGTGTCCCCATATATGAGAATTTCGACCCAAGTTTCATAAACTCTGGTCCAGTAGTTTTAGAGAAATCTGTTTTTTTTTTTTTTTTTTATTCGGTTCTTGGATTCTGCGCATCTTTTAGCCGATTACGAAAGATCAATATCGAAAGTAATACACCAAAAGTAGATTAAACTCGTGTCAAACTTCGTGGGGAAGCTGGACTACTGACCCACTAGTTATATTTCGCAGGACAAAGGAATTGCAACATCTATACGTCGCTTCGTGCCTCCAGCATCCCGTAGGAAAAAGCAAGAATACCAACAAAGAAACGAGGGCGCGTGCCTATGATGCTGTTTTCTGAGTGCAGTTGGAGGCTGAAACGGAAATAGTGCCGTATTTATAGAAGCCATTCCCATCCAGGAGCCTTCAGTTGATCTGACCGTTCCAACTCGGATATTTATAAAAACACATTTCGAGCGCGCCTCCCAGCTCTCACACCGAACCATCCTAATTTCCCAGCTTCGAACCGGTTACAGGTAACATACGAACTACCACGATATTGTCAATATTGGAAGCACTTGCTGGCTAGTAAAATACATGACCATCATGTAAGGATCTGAAGAATGAGAGAATATTTTTACTCAAAACCTTATGTTCCAGCGGTTCCTTAAAAGTAAAAACGCTGTCAAAAGGGAATCACTAAGTTTCGTACATATATGTAATCATTATTGGCCAAGTGAAATATGAAAGAAATGTAGCTTTTTTGCAAAGCCAACATTTCTAACATATGGTATATTTTTGTATATGATACTATTCATCAAACCCTTAATCGGATCTGATCTTTATGCAGGAAAACAGCAATCTCAAGCATGAAAGTTGGATGCATATTGGGAAGTAATGACCAAGCCTGGCACCATATAATTTTTTACGGCTTTCCTGTACTGCACTGGATTTTAATATTAATTAATTTTATATATATATATTTTTTAATCTATTTTTATCAATTACTTCTTTATTTTATTTTATTATCATTTTTCCTTTTTATTTTAGGTAGGTTCTAGTGTCATCAATTATATTAACTATCATCAGTACAAGAAGCATAATACTTATCCAAAAATAAAGCAATCAAAAACAACATTTTTGGATGGAGGATTGAGTTTTGAAATTATATACCTATCATTGCTTAGTTTCAGAAATGATAATGTTGAACTAGTGATAAGATCTTGAGAACATAAACCCGCTAGAATGTGCAAAATTAAGCAAGGGAATATAGTATGGAAAACCCCAATGACAGCGAAAGAACAGCGACATGAGAAATAGCTATTTTAGAGTTTGGTTTCTTCTATACACAAATGAAAAGTAATGCCAGAAAATCAGCCAACAACGTGGGTATAAATAACGCCCGATAATCATTATCATAATTCTGAAGGACTATGAAGGAAACCACAATTTTATAGTTTCACACAGGAAAACACAAATATCACCCGGGCGAATTGATAAATCTACTTTCACGGTACTTTTTGGTACGTTGGGACAGTAAATTTACTTTCAGTCATTTGGAAAAGTTATTTAATTTGCACAAACATAATTTCGATGCAATTATACATTCATTAAAATGTTCACATTCATAAAATGTTGATAGTCACAAGCACACCTCGTACAACTAAAACAATGTCATCTGATGAATGTTTGCAACGTGAATTTTATATCTGAATCCGAATAAGCGAACGGTGAAATGTTGTTGATGCATAATTTATGCTATTTTAAACTCACGCTGAATTTCAAACTAATCGGCCGAGTAGTGTCTTTGAACCTCAGGGAGGTCTCATTTGGCACTTGCTACTGAATGCTGTGGCCAGCAGCTGACTGTTTAAACACTAGCAACAAGTGGATACGTGGCGAGTGCTCGCAGTATCGTTTTTATCGCACAGCCTGCGAGTTGATGTGCCAACGAAAGTAAAATGGACACGAGCCGCAGAAGGGAAAGCTAGTGGCAATGCCCCGTAGGTCACAGCCCCCCCAGCAACATCCGTACAATAGCGCAACAGGCAGCGGTGAGGATAAGTTCTATTTGGAATAAAAGCCACAACAACTTCTCATAAAATTGAATATATGGAGATTGATACAATATCCATCGGACATCAAATATGTAGTTGAAGGAATCGGTTAAGTAAGAGTATTTATATAAGAATAGCCATTTGTTTTCAAGCAGATCATAAGACAAAAAGGGGTGAAAAAGGTACTGTAACTATTTTTAAATGAAATTAGATTCAATTCTACAAAGTTTGGCACTATCCGCACTCCTATACGATGAGTTGTTTTCTTTTTACGATTTATCAAAGTTCCGGACACTGATGACGACAAAGCACATCACCCCCCCACCTCCACCAAAAGGGAGCCAAGGGGGGCAAAGGGAGCCCCCGCCAAATGTGACGTCACCAGTGCAGGAAACTGAAAAATCATAGAAAAAAACAATCCATCGCAGGAGAGTGCGGATGGAGTCAAACTTCTTAGAATTGAATCTATTTTCCTTAAAAAAAAATAAATTAATTAATTAAAATAAATAGGTAGGTAACGCTCATTAAGAGCTTCAGGAAATTATAGATTTACAAAAAATTTAATAAATATAAGATCACAATTGACACCAAGCAAAATTGCCTTGGTACGTTTGGCAGCGTTGTGCGTCAGCCGTCTCACGGTAGAATACCTAGTTGGAAGACTGATCCAAAGCAAAACTCCGGGGAAGGAGATAAGTATAAAAAACAAGATAGAGAACTGCATCATCTCATAACCTCCTTCCTAATCGCTCATTTTAAGCTGAGTACCGTTCTGTAAGCGTCTTTCCCTATCTTCTGCGACGTCAGCCTTTTCAAGCTATCAATGACCTTGCTGAGTTTTTGTAAATAAATATTTATATTTGTTCCGTCGTTCTTTTCGCGTTACGAATATAAGACTAATAGACCAACTGCGCATGCCTCAATTTTTGCGTTAAAGGGAAACACTACGCATGTATGGAAGCGGTGGGGGGGGGGGGGGGGGGGGTTCATTTAAAAGAGAGAAGTCCATTTGTTGTACCTTGTTGTTACGGTAAGGCAACTCCACGCGAAAGTAAACTCAGTTCAAGAACAGAATGAACGGGTCACCGTATTTACGGGCTATCAGCATCATAATTAAAATAAATGCAATCATCTATTTATGTTTCAACAGAATTGAAGCACCACAGAGTTTGAAGAATAGGTTGGGAGGTATAGAACAAATATTGTATCTCACCAAATATCTCAACATTTTTCAACAGTAAATCTCGGTGAGAGCTTTCAATGAAGTTGTATTATGATGGGTAGGAATACGATGAACACAAGTGTCCGAAAACGAGTATCTGGGAATCAGGTTGCGCCTACGCCATCAGTGTTCCCCCGTCCCACAGAACAACAGGGTCTTCACAAAATTCCAAAACTCGGTCACATTTTGCTTCCTTACTAACGAAGGTAGGGAAGCTTTGTGTTCGCGAAAGAAATCGAAAAAAATGTTGTCCTCCAAAATCAAAACTTCCACAAAATTTCCACTTGCGTCTCGCTTTTCAGAGCTAGCTGATCAATTTTGGTTCCGTGTCTGTCTGTGGTAAATCCTTGTCACGCCCAAAACTTAGAACGTTAATTTATTATCACGTCGATTTCATATCATCCATGAGTCCGATTTCATTTAAACTCGCGGGGTTGTTGGGTCCAGGATGCGCTTTGGATTTTATCGCATTTGCTTGAATAATAAGTAACTATTGCGCACACCCACAGCTGACGTTGGATGACGCTCCGAGAATAATGGATTGATTTTGATGAAATTCTCAATTATTGTGTGGGTTAATCTTTAAGATAATTTTAGCACATGCAAACATGAATCATAGCCCCATTTTTCATTCTAGCATGTATACACATGTATTAGACACATGTACTGTTATATTTTGCATTCAACCTCGTACTTTGTTCTTCAACAGATTCTATACGTCCATGTTATAATATGCTGCCCACCCAACTTGGCAGAGTTTGAGATAGGTAGTTATATCGACTGAAAAGAGGGAAGAGCGTCCCAACTTTTATTTATCTACTCATTTTGTAGCCCAAGTCAACGATAATGAAATCATGTTTCTTACCTTTCCGTACCAGTCATTGAAATCGTTAGTCTCGCCTATGAATTGTAATGGAGAACATCCCTCCTCCTTTGGAGACACCTCTAGACGTAAGTCTGGAGAGAAATTCAATGTATGTTAGACAACAACTTTCAACTTGATGACAATTTACCAGGCAATACTCAACTATGCAATGGACTCGCAAAAAATGTCCAAAAATATCCCATGTGAAAAGCAAGAAAACCAATCAGTAGTCGAGTCTAGAATATCCAAAGCTAACGATCAAACCTGTTAATGTGGATGAGACTTTAAAAATTATTGTGGCCAAACCTTAGACCTCTGTACCGTATAGAGATTTGGCGACGTACAAATAACAATGGGCTAAACCTGATCACCAGGGATTGTGGGTATGACATAGGATTGTTCCCACTGCTGTACCGAACAGGTTCAAGTTAATCTGCGCTCGCGCAGGGAAGAAAGAGTAAGAAAAAGGCATTTTCCCAGTCCCCCAGTTCATATTCGGTGTTCCCGCTCCCCAATAACTCATTACAGTAAAACTTGGCGTGAATGAACGGTGAGGGACCTCACAACTGACTTTCGTGTCACTCGTTATCTCGGTCACCGAGTTCCCATTACGTCGTCTCGTATCCAACCAAATTTTATCTCCTCAGATAGTGAATGACCTCGAGTACACCGCTCTAATCAAACCATTTTAGAACACAGCTGTGAGCCCACTCATTTGCCTCAGCGTCGTGGGTTTTCAATGACACCGCCAATCTCTAAATAAAGTCATTATTTACAGTTTATTACACGCAGAGAAAATGATAAAGAGTGAACACCAAAAATCTGAATCTTGGATCAAAAAGAAGAACTTCCAACCCACGAAAGTTGCTCATTGCGTATATATTTCTCGTATATCCTGAAATTTTCAAAGCTACGATCGGGGCCTCAAGAAGAGAAAAGGTTAAAAAAAACCTTTTGTTTGGTACTTTTGCCGTTTTTTAAATATTTTTTTAAAGAAAATAAAGGAATTGCAATGGCTCCGAAAAATTGTAAGACAAAAACTTTTCAAAAATTTCTTAATGAAAATCCGTTTTGAGGTTTAGAAAAGATTCTCTGCTCTTTAACACGTATATATATAAGAAAGCGCAAACTTAAGGAATCGTTTCAGAATGCCTCACGCCTCAAAATTGATTTCAATTAAGACAATTTTAACATTTTCCATAAGGATTTACTAAAAGTGTGATAGATTTTTTGGACTTTTACCGACACCCTGTGGGGAAGGGGCAACACTGATGACGTAGGCGTGCGTATCTCATTCTTAGGTACATACTGGTTTTCGCATAGTTGCAATCGTCAGGTTCATGCTCAGAGAAGTTATGTTGAACTGCTGATTACGCCTACACTACAAATGATGATGTAAAACGCTTCATCAACATGTTTTTTCGTCTAAAAATTATCGAAAAAACGTGTTTTTTCTCAATTTTTCACAACTAATTTTTTCACGGCATATTCACAAAAAACACGTTTTTCGGTAGCTTTTTGACGAAAAAATATGTTGAGGAGGCGTTTTAGACCTTAATTTGTGGTGTAGGCGTGATCCGCAATTTAATTTTCTATAAGAATGGTACGATTTTACGAAAAAAAAAACTGAAAAATTAAAAATATGGTGTTTTTGACCCACTGGGTTTTGAGTTGAAACAAAAATCGCCAAAAATCAAATATCACACCTCATTCGACTCAGAAATAGTCCAAGTAAAAGCACAATTTTTTTCATGTCGCCAAGTGGTGTAATTTGGTCAAAATTGTTCGAAAAACGGTAGAAAATTGTCAAAAATCAGGGAATAACCATGTTTTATGGAGGTTTTTAGGCAAAAAGCACGTTAAGGAGGCATTTTATACCCATCATGTGTAGTATAGGCGTGTTCAGCGTTAAATTTCCAACACGAATAGCTCCTTTTAATTGAACATACATTATCCTGGAATTTTAGTGATTTTCCAAAAATTCAGGTGCCTTGTCTCAAAAATTAGATGTTTACATAATAAACGGGCATCGGATTCGGATTCAGCAGCCCCGAAAACCCACAGGACCTGTCCCAGAATCGCGGGGGCACTTTTTTTTTGGTAGTATTAGTTGCAGTTATCATTCGCCACTGTAGTAACTAATTTAGTTGTAGTTATTAGTCGTAACTGCTTTTTGCCCAACACTGGGAGGGGAAGAGGTCTTTGTCGTGAGCAGTGGGTACTTGGAGTTCACGAAACAGCCGGAGTTCGTTGCCCCGAGTAACCTTCATCCAGAAAAAGTTACTTTCACGGTTTGTTCACACGTTACAGTTGGGGCCACAACCGCGGGGGTTCCAATCATGGAGTCAACTACCTGTTGACTCCGCATTTTCTCCCAAGCGAAGAACAAAAAAAGTCCCAGTCGCGCAGCATGACCTAAAGAACGAATTCCCGTGACAAACAGTGGCACGAAAATGCGTACAGCGAAATATGCGTACATGAGGAAACAGTTAAATTATAGCTAGGCAAGTGGTTAATTTGTCCAACTAAACTGAATTTTTACAAAGGGATTGACTACTTGATGTTACGTATTTTTGAGATGCGAGCATCCAGAAAATACAAAAATCGTTTTGACGTCATAGCTTACCCTCATCATCGGTCAAAACTTGATCCCGTAGTCATCTTTCGCAAGATTCCTGGTGTACGCTTATTTCGCTGTACGCATCTTTCGTACATTCTGACAAATAACGGTTTATAATTACTCTTCAACTCGTATAAAAACTAATCCTCATGGTAAAACACTTTAATTCATGAAACTCGTAACAATCGATTCTGCAACTGATTCGCAACAGAAAGTATACCTATAAGTATAAGACCTGTTTACATTCAGTCTCTTCCAGTGCTACTGCCCCTGCTGCTGAGGCTGCCGTGTTTACTGCCTATACTTCCCAGTTCCGTTTCGACCCCGGGCAATCGAGGAGGTAGAGGCAGCATCGGCTTTGCCTACTAAGCCTAGGATTGCCAGACATACTATATTTTTGGATGAAATACTATGTGAAAAATTTTTATAGCATCAAAAAATAATTTTTTTGAGCTTCTGAAAAATTGAACTTCATTATTGATATTACTAAGTTCTCATAGTATAAGTAAGTGAGTAGGTACCAACCTGCGGAATATTATATCCAAATCTGCACTGTGATTAATTTGATATTCTCAATTACGTGCGCAATGAGCATTTGAATTGTCATATTGTCAAGCGAAGAGTAAGGAAGTTATGTTCTACAGAATCCCTCTCGAGCTGCTTAAATTAATAGTTTCAGTTTAGTGCTCCTTGATTCTCAAAAAATAACATCTGAAGACTAATGAAGATCTCTAAAAGTCAATTACATCCCTACAATAAATCCTAGGGACAATAAATTCCACAATAGCCACTTTATATGTTGTTTATTATTCTCTATTAGAGACTTAGCATCCACAAAAGCTGTTGCGAAAGCGCGAGTGTCTTGGGAAAAGGGGAATGAGTTCAAATGACTTTTTGGGTCCGCAATAAATTGACGAGATTCACATTGAGTTGCACGCGCTGAAAGCCGCAATAATTCTCGCTAAGAAAGTAGGGTTTGGCGTGTTTTCAAATTCGAGACGTCAGATATCTTCTACATCGTTAGCACTTATGTCTATGAGCCCCGAGGGATCGATTCCACACCTAATTTGCATCAACAAAAACCTAATAGAGATTTTTCAAACTCCTTGTTTTCGAGTATTTAAAAACTTTCCAGATTGTTTTCCTGTTTTCTACCTAATGACCTAATGAAAAAAAAAAAAAAAAAAAAAAAAAAAAACCCCGAAACGGCCTTTTTCAGGGATATGCTGTTTTCCTCCGTTAATACTTATAAACTGGAAGTATAAGTATTTTTTCCCGCTGAATCGAATAGTGAGGTATATTTTCCGAAAGGCGTCGAAGTAAGAGCAGTGGAGCCTATACAGGGTGTCCCAAAAGTAAGTAACCCCACAACTTTTTCCCGCAATTTTTGGGATATCGAAATGAAACTTGGAGAGCGTTTATGGGGTGCCTGATAAAAAAATTCAAAAATGTTCGGGCTCCCCAAAGAGGGGAGGGAGAGTATTGGGCACTTCGAAAAACATTTTTCTTTTTTTTGCCGAGTGACACCTCATTTTAAAGATTTTTTAGTGCAGAACAAGATGGTGAAAACCAGAATTGCGATATTCTATTCCATTCTCGAATTGGAGCTATTGAACAAGAAGAAGCGTGATTGTATCTAAATCACCTAACTTTAGAAACAAAACCCATCTGACCCATCTCTGACCCATTGTCTCCTCCTAACTTTTTACCCACTTTTTGTCCAGTGTTATTAAAAAATGCGTTGAAAATTACCGCAACTTGTTTGTAAAATGAGTTTGTTGGACGGGGTCGCACGTTGTTGCAAGAAATTCCTTCAGATTTTGTAAATTGAATTTGTCGGTAATGCACACATTCGCTCCGTTTTGTGAGGAAAGTTTAGGGGTTGACTTGCGAGCTGATTATCACTCGAAAACACAGCGTTTTTCAGTAAGAGTGGAATGCTCCGACTACTAAAACGCCCAAAAATTCTTCATTCCACGTAGAGTCCTTCTACAGACATCAAGAAATGAGACTATGACAGCTGAAAAAAATATGAAAAATTCCGGAAGATCCTGGGCTACAATAAACTCGACGCTCCAATCGCAAAAAAACTGTCAGTGGTCCTAAAAGACTTTTAGTGGTCCTTAGGAGAAACTGGAAGTGGTTTAAAAAACTAAATGATATATTCAGAATATATAAGGCCTGAACCCGTAGGATTTTTTTATTTTTTTTTTTTTTTTTATTTTTTTAATCTCCTTCTAGTCAAACGCAACATTTTTTGGGTCGACTTAATACATTAAAAACTTGAGAAATCCAAAATTGAAATTTCGGAAATTTTCCAGGTTTAAAAATACACAAAATTGAACATATATATTCAAAATACTTTTCAATTAACCCCTGAAACTCGGTATTTTTAGGTATGAAACACTAATTCGGAAAGATCCGCGAGTGATGCCATTCATTCAGTGTAAAAAATTACGGGGAAATTGAACTCAAACAATGCCCCAAATGCCGACGTGTTCTTCCAACCGTGTACTGTATTTGTAAAAAATTGTAAATAGTTTACCATAGACCTGAATTTTGTATCCTTCTTTAATTTTACCTTCAATGTATTTTTTGTGTAATGCCTATGATGATTTTCATCTTAACTTCATCTGAACCATATCTATTCGAAACTGTTTCAGGTGTCTTGTTGTATGGCCTACTTACTGGATGTGTTTATTATAATTCACTGTGTAATTGGGCTTGTCCCGTGTTAAATAAATAAATGAACTGATCAATTCATAGATCATTCATAAAACCCTCGACTTCGTTGGAAAAATCCATGTTTAATATTTTAACCTGTAAAGGCAATTCAAAAAAGCAAACATCGCTGCAGTTAAAACATCGAAAAGTTCCAGTCATGCACCATGATCGTATGAGCGAATGTGCTCGCAGAGAAATCCGTCTTGGCAAAAGGCAAGTCGAGTTCGTTGGCCAACCCGGTCGCTCCAGAATTTTAGGTTCAAATTTACAATTTAGAGGCCCAAAAAATGGTAAAAAATCTCAAGTCAAAAGTTTTCTAACAATAGGGCATGTGGGGTATCACAGTCAAAGTATTTTTTTAGTGCTAAGTGGATTGCGAGCACTCCCAGATCTCCAAGAGTCATGATAACTGAGAAAAATAGATTATTAAGTGAAAAATGCCCATAATCGACTGAATGTTGACAAAAGTGCAAGTGGGGTATCACAGTCGAAGTATTTTTTTGCGTTGAGTCGATTGCGACCACTCCCAGATATCTAAGATTCATAAATAAGTGAGAAACATCGATTTTTAGGTGATAAATGGCCATAATTCACCAAATTTCCGAATTTGGCTACGTGTCCTAAATATTTCTTTGCGATCTCGTCACCCGGCTCAGTTTTATTCACAACTTTTCTTTGGAAAATTAGCTTTATTAGGCATGCTGCAGTACCCACTTTTAATTCTCACCAAATGTATACACAATTCATTCATAGGGACGTTCCTGTAATGCATGAATTAAATTTCAATGTGTTTTTCAACAATATGAAGTGTAAGGTTTGTTTGAGAGTTGAAGGATAGCTAGAGGATGGAAGGTAGGGCGAGGGTGTAGAGGACCGCTTGGGGCAAGGAAACAACACACGACGAGGAGGCTGGAGCCCCACACCGCACACGGGATGGGGCCAAACACAAGAAAGACCCAGAAGGTCCGCAGGTAAAAAGAGGCACAGGTGAGTCTCTCGTCATTCGTCTCTCCTCGCCGCTCCCTCTTCCTCCGGAGCCAGCTGGTTTTCTGAAAGTGTCGGCTTGGCAACGCTGGCCCAAGGTAAAGCCAAGCGCTATTCACGGGGCCTTGTTGCCATACCTCCCAGGCGGGGACATAACGGTTTGAGGAAGGCTGTGCCGACGGTGAAGGGGATCATCTCGAAGGTTCCTCCAAAGCCGAACCGACCACGTGGTTGTCTCTGCCGAGCAGACCCATCCGAGTCATTTTACTTTCAGATGGGTTTCGCAGTGGTGATCCATTACCTACTCCAGCCCTCGTGACGGTGATCATCAAGGTCACCTCGTCATCATCAGTAGCTGATTGATTCCCCAACAGCGATTTTGGCAGCCCTAGGTATCTGCTGCCAGTACATTTATCACAAACATGAAGGTTTTTGCGAATTTTCGTATAAAATTAAGCTATTGCGATGGCTCCGAAATTTCGGGTTATTTTCTTAAGCTGAATATATATATATATATATATATATATATATATATATATATATATATATATATATATATATATATATATATACTTTTGGTGATGGAGATGACTAGTCCAATATATAAACTTTGGTTGATGGGTTTGGTGAATGACCAAAACTAGTCTGGGAGTGGATATTTTTTTATGTATAAAATTTATATAAAAAAATATCCACTCCCAGACTAGTTTTGGTCATTCACCAAACCCATCAACCAAAGTCTATATATCTATATATATATATATATCTATATATATATATATATATATATATATATATATATATATATATATATTCCATACATTGTGGCACCCGAAACAATAAAAACAGCATACGAAGTGGCACCCAAGTTTTTATGGCACCCGTATAAGGGTGCCACATTGTCAACCCCTCATATCTTACCTTAACTTCAACAATAAACACATAAAAGATTTTCACTATTTAATTTAAGCTCTACTGGATGATAAGGATTCATAATTACAATTTTACATTGATTCAGTGACCAACAAAGAGCCTTTGAAGTTTGGGAGGTGGGTGCCAGTTGAATGGATTATGGATCACAAATATACAGCTGTAGTTCATCGTTTTTCCGCGTGCTTCGCCGCTGTCGGGTGTTTCGTGTATATTATAATATACATAATAATATACACATTCTATTTTGCTTACTGAATGGCTACCGGAGATCTGGCAGGGTCGGCCATTGCTTTAAATAACCTCGTCTTCTCCCCACCTCTTCTCTTTTAAAAAGCAAAGAACTAAAACAACTGGAACAACGTCTCAGGGTTGAGCGTGCGGTCGGGCGGGTTGAGATGTGTTGGACGACTACACAACTACTCCCAGTCAAAAGCACAGGAAATTCTCAATTTTAGTTCGATTTTGATGACATTTTCAGGGATTGTGTTGGTTAGCCTCTTTATGTTCCCCTATGAATTTCATCGCAATCGAATCAATAATGACGTGTGCGCAAGCTCAAACGTGAATTCATAAAATAACGTCGATTTTTTACGGTCTATCGGTTCGATTTTGTTCAAACCCGGAGGGTAGTTGGCTATACGTATCAGAAATATGCTCTATGAGTTTTATTGCGATTGATTTAGTAATGACCATTGTACATGCGCAAAAATAAAATTGTTCGACTCTTGTGAAACTCAGAGACTAAGGAACCGATTTTTATGGAATTTTCTGGTTTTGTGTGGGTTAGCTTCTAGATGGTTCCCTTTAAATTGCATTGTTGTCGGATCAATAATAAGGTGCGCGCATGCGAAACGTCAGATTCTAACAACGTCGATTTCTTATGATCTATTGGTCTGATTATGTTCAAACTTGGAGGGTAGTTGGGTAGAGGTTTCTAGGAACGTTTCCTATGCATTTTATCGCCTTATTGATATTAACTTGGTTAACACACGTGAAACTCTGAATCTAATTGACCGAATACTCTCAAGGAGTGTTAGGGGACCCTAGATGATCTCCTATAGTCCTCTTTTACGTAATATCATCCATTTAGGCGAATTTTTGGGACTTTAGGAAATCTGGAATGGAATAGAAAGTTCCAGTTATGCAACAAAAAGTAAAATAAAATTCAAGATCATCTCCACAGAAGTATTTCAAGATGGTACATACGTGATGAAGTAACATCTTTTATGCATTATTCCAGTCCCTAGTTATACGTTGCTCAAAAATGGATGATGCGCCGCGAGTGGTCGCGGAAAGTAGGGGGGATACAAGAGCGCATAGGAGCGCGCTCCATTTTGACCCTACTAGTTTACGAATGGCCCAACGCAAACAATCGTTTTTAGGCTCAAATTATTCGTTTTTAAACCAGCTATATTTTGGTCATTAGCAAAATACTTTTAAAATTATCAGGTTTAATTTAAAATAAGGTTAAAGCTGACAAAATTCCTTTTTTCTTCTCCTCTGTTAACTAGAGACAGGTAATGTGAAACTTTCCGTTTTTATTATTTTATTATTATTAATAATATCTTAATCAGTTATTTATAATTCTCATCACCAATTACCACATTCATTTATTCATTCACATTTATCACATTCAGTTGTGTTAACCTGCTGTGAATGTTGTTTATCTGCAGTCGACTTTTCGGAAGTAATTCGGAATATTCCCATTTTTTCTATAAAATGTACGGGTTTTCTTTTGCAAAACAGTTTGGTCATCGTGGATATAGTTTTTATGAACTACGATAATTTATTTTCTCCGAAAATTGAGATTTAATGTGATAATACGAGGCCCTAGGGATCCACCTGGAAATGTAACTCTTGATCAGTGCCTACTCTTTTTTGCCAGAAAATAACAGAAGGAATACATAAGAACGACATTAAACCATGTATTAAAAAAAAAAAAAAAAACCGAACGACAGACTTACGGTTCTACAGTCACATAATTTAATAATGATTAATTTTACACATTATTAGTTCAATGTGGTTACTTAACAATATTAGTTTATAATTTACTGTAATAAATCAGCTTTCCTTGACACTACAGAGGCTAAGAGATCATGAGATGTTGTGATAAAATGAGAGCATTCCAAAAAGTGGCGATTGTTTTCCTGCTATCACTAAGGGAGTTACACTTCCCTACTAACGCATTGGTTGTACATGAAAATCAATATTTTCGCCGTAACGTAACGGTAGGAAAAAATGGAAACGTCCTATTAATCATTATTAAATGATAAATTGCTGAACCAGTATCCACAAAGCATGTAGCAAATCAAACAAATCTTTTATTGATGACAATGATATAACTGCGTTTATCTGTGAAAATTGCTACGAAATAGTTATTGACGGAGGAAGCAGGTTTGACCCCCGCTTTCCGTTCCAAATTTACAAGACGAACAATTAGCCGAAAATGCGGATTCACTGAGTACCTATAGGAAAGTTCGACCACATGCATCGATAGGTATCAACATAACATAATTGATCAAATAATAAGAACATGTATAAACTTGTAAATATTTAAGTAGGCACTGCATAGGTACCGTCTACGTGCCACTATGTAGTAAAGCATTGTTCTACATTTTAATTACATTTTTAAATGATTCTTTTTAATAAAATGTAAGAATTGAAACATTCTCCGGAGAACTGACGCTGAAAAACGCATGAAAAGTAACTTTTTCGACAAGAGTAAGAGAACGTTCCACACATTCCTTTGCACAAACAAAGTGGTGTGGTGATAAATTGCCTTTTTGGATTTCATATTTACTCAAGGCAGGATCCAGTTTTGAGAGTTGACAATCGAAAGCACTCAACCAAAAATATGTAAGTAATAATTACCTCAAACAATGAAGCATCTAAAGTGCAAGGTACACAGGAAAAGATTACAATTATACTGAGAGAGTTCGTCAGCCAATTGAATCTAGCCTGAATTGAATGCGCTGTTCTCTCTTTTTTTTTTTCTT
This sequence comes from Adelphocoris suturalis, assembly GCA_030762985.1. NCBI lineage: Eukaryota > Metazoa > Arthropoda > Insecta > Hemiptera > Miridae > Adelphocoris > Adelphocoris suturalis. The sequence continues at coordinate 16,355,472 of CM061045.1, read as the reverse complement.
TTAATTTATTTATTTATTTTTTTAATCAACGTTAAGTACAAATTCTCAAGATTTTTTAGCCGAGTTTCTGTAATTTGTCTTCCAACTCCAAGTGGGGCTAGGCGTCTATTGGTTCAAAGTGCTTTAAGGTAATCACCGCAGATATTTTAGTCAAAATTTTGCTTGTGGTGTCACACACACCCTGTGAAATCATGAAGGGCATGCAAAACCGCTGTAGCTATGAGGCATAAGCTTTCAGTAACGATGTAGCAGCCAATCACTCGTGGTTTTGATATTTAACGATAGACCCCTGGATCCGTGACTTTTCACTTTGTCCCTGGTTCCGAGTAGGTACTAACTGTCACGATTCACCGGGTCAAGTTCTGTTCACTCGCTATATAAAAATGAACTAATGATTTTAGGGATTTTCTACGTGGGTTTACTATTTTTACTAATTTACTTTCGTAGCCTTTCGTTCATAATTTGAACTCAAAATATTTTATGGACAATTCATCGTACCAGTCAAAAACAAAAGCTATTCTGTGAACATGAGAAGAGAAATTAATGAAAAGTGATGTATTGAAAATAACACGTTTTTGTGTTGGCAGTTGGGACTACACTCAAAATTGGATCCTGCCGCTTTTGAATAAATAATAAATCAAAAACGGCAATTTATCACCTCGTTTCGTGACGAAATCAACAATGCCCGAAGACTCCATACCGCCTTGTTTGTGCAAAGGAATGTGTGATGGAACGGTCGATTGCACTTATCGGACAAGTGACGTTTCATGCTTTGTACTGTGTCAGTGCTCCAAATAATGTTTCAATTCTCAAATTTTGTGGAAAAGAATAATATAAATAAAATTTTAAAATGTTACTAAAATGTATAACAATGCTTTAAGAAATGTCGGTATGTGCAGTGCCTACTTGATCATAGATGCTCTTACTATTTCTTCAATTATGTGTTGATACCTATAGTTCGACATACCTCGATATACCTATAGTTCGATGGATGTGATCCAACTTAACTTTACAGGATCTATACATTTGAAGTCAAGATGCCTTATGAATATTTGAGTTTGAGTTGAGATTCAATTTCTTTTGTTTCTCATCGTCAAGTGCTATGGAATTATTAGTCTCCTTGCCTATTTTTCTCGAGATTTGGGAAATTCAAATGAATGTGATAAAAATGGTGATGGAAATTATAAATACATAAATGATTGTATAGGTAATAATAATGTTTAAAAAACCGAAAATGTCACATTACTAGTAAATTGTCTAGTAAATAGAGGAGAAAAAAAGTTGATTTATCTTCAAAATACAAAGGTTCATTATTGAAAATAATAAATCCAAATGCGTCATTCAACAAAAGGTCGGATTGTTTCGATTTTCGTAGTTTTAGAGTCAACATGTATAGTAAAAACCCAAGTGTGCTTATTCCAGTTACTTGGGCGACCTAAGCTATTGCGAAAAAACATCGCAACTTTCGAACTGTTTTCTATATTTTTGATCTTACGCCAAAACTAAGCTAGTTAGCAAGGAAACATCTATTACTAATATTCACGGCAGTAAAATTCTACGTAGAATAACCTATTAAAATTTGAAATATGAGTAATCATGCAACCGCTTGTAAAAAACGGCACTTTTTTCAATTTGGGTGAATTGTTTCACTTGGATTTTTTAAGAGCTTTAGTCTCAGAAACTGTCACACCAATTGAAAAACTTATTAGATGAGAGTCGTAAATAGTCTAACTTTGTAACTAATGGGTACCAAACATTGGAAATTTAATTTATTTTTAGCGCATTTATGACAAAAAATACAAATTGTCCACACACGACTCCCGTCGTACACCTGAGGTGGTTCGTCTAAATAAGGTTAATTTTGGCATGACTACTCAATCTTAAACGCAATTTAATTATAATATCCTTATAATACAGAATTCAATTAGTCTCGCTAATTTTATTATTAGTGAATTACCTAAATATAATTTTACGAAATAATAATTTCCTTAGAAAACTATCACGTGTTGGAAAAGGAGCGGTCTAGTAACAATTTTGAATTTTCCGTCATAAAATGACATGTATTATAGGAGATGAAATTCATTACATATATTACATGAAAATGAAATAAAATGACATGTGACATAAAATGCAGATATAGAATTAGATGTCCTACGACTTTCATTTGATAAGACACACAGACTGGAGAGCAGTGAAGTTGTGGAAACCCATATCAATACTATAAATTATTACACTGCAGAAAAAAAAAAAAAATTAAAGGCGAAGCTGGTACTGGGGGTTTTTGAAGGTACTGAACCCGAATCCGAAGCCCGTTTTTCACATAGACGTCTATTTTTTGAGGAGGAGACGTGTAATACTAACCCCCAGGACCAGTACCTGTGTCGTGAGGGCATGACCTTGATTTTTTGGGGGGAGGGGGATAGTGTTATTAAAAAATAATAAACAAGTAGATCAGTGCTCACAAAATGAGACACATGATAGCGTATTTTCTTGTAAGGAGATCCGCGTGAAATAGTAGACGCTTCCTGCGTTGAATTAGAAACAAAATGGCTTGGCAGCTCAATCAGCTGATCAATGACCTCTTAGTCGTCAGCAACCCCTGGCACATCTTTATTTCCACAATGTTACAGATTACATCCATACCAAGTTTCATCAAAATCGGACGTCGGGAAGTGGCATTTAAAACGATTTTAAGAGGACATACATACAACATCAGCGAACAAAGTGAACACAATAGCTCATTTTTCCTTTCTTGAAATAAAATGCGCTAAAAATCAAATCAAAATATAAATCAGATCAGATATAGAACAATAACGACTGATTATATCATTCTAATAGTAGGTACGCAATCAGATTCACAGTATTTGACCGGGGGATACCAACGGATTCTGCCTCAGGTTTGTTATCTGTAATGGAAAATAATAAACCTTCGTGTCAAGGATTTACAGTGTTTTGACTTCATCTTCACCAGTAAGCCAGTGACGCTTCGATGGCAGACGTGTATTTCTAAGTTACCTATTAGACTAATTAATATTGGCCGGAATTTGAGTTATATGTATACGAGTTTCTTTTTGACCCCAATCCAAATCAGTGTTTTTGAACGACGTCTACATTGGCGAACCGGCGATATTCGAGTGGCAGATTTGCATAACTACAGTACATCTCATGTACATCTGATTCATATTTCATTTATTTACCAATAAGTCGATTGCAGTCCCAAAATTTGTGTTTTTGGACTGCGTCTGTAGCAAAGACCTAGCGATACTAAGGTAGCAGACTTGAATTCACGTAACCTATCAATAACCTGGTATGATGGGCCACAGTTTCAGCGATCAACAAAACAGTCGTTTCTGGGCGCTCAAACTCTTATATTTCAACCATATCTGCATGTAACACCCATCCACCTTGAGATAGCAGACGACCATGGTTCAGTTGGCCATGGATGAAAGTGTTAAGGGCCCCTTTAGCTGTAAGCCATATTTTCGCAAATTGAGATCTGTTTTTCTTGTCGCCATCGGTTTTGGACTAGTAGACGTGCATATCTTATACAAACTCAATTGAATACTAACAAATTCAATAATTGGTCCGTTTCTATAGATCAGTTGCCCCTTTTCAGCCGAGCTCCTAGTGGCATTGGCGGTGAGCACCTATATCTTGTAAATCGGCTGAATTAAAAGATGAGGCGGTGTCGAAGGGGAAAATTAGGCCGGTGCATCGACAGCAAGATTACACCCGTACCAGCACAATGCTCGGTAAATACCTCCTCCATTTAGTTGCGCATGTCCTCATCCGCATTTACACGCAGTTGTGAAGAAGTTGATAAGGGTGGAAGTGGAAGGTGACGCGGATGTTGCAGTCGGCATAATAAATACCTGTTTAATGCTTGAAAGCAATTTAGATAAAACAGCCAAAATAATTCCTATGAGTTTGTGGTGGGTTTAAAATAAATTTGTAATTCACATTCGACCACAGTACACCAAGCATAGAACTCTATGCTCTTCTTTAAGTTCCTTCTTTAATGTCTCAAAAGTACTTTGATGTCCCTCCTTTTGATATCGCCTGTCCTCGGGCGATCGCGGTCATCTAGCTGAAGGAGTTAACATCGAGATATAAGAACTTTGTCGAGCCTGATTTTGCATCCGGAGATGTTGGCATTACGGGCAGATGAGGTTGGAGATGCTCCCGATCGAAGTTGGCCCTTAGCATCCAAACCAGACGAGAAATTGGAGGGATCCATGAGTTTTGCTTCCAATGGTTATGAAGATTTAAATTCCGATCGAAACGATGTGTCAGTTATCAACTTGAACCCTGATAGCGAAGTCAAAAACGCCGATCTCTATTTTTTTGTCCAGGATGATATTGAAGGTGGAAGTTGCGGAACTGTTTGCAATACATGCAAACGGTTTGTGAAAGATAGTTTTCGAGTTTGTGGGCAGCCGGTAGACGGCTTTTACATTAATCATACTGTGAGGCCATGTTACCAACGAAGGCGCTTCCATGAAACTTTGTTTGTTTACTTTTTAAAAATACTTGTTGTTACGGTTTTGCTTTCGGATAAAAAAAAAATTACACACTACCTTGTTAAACCAAACGTCCAGTTCTTTACATTTGGGGGCCCGTCCAAACTTCCGTTTTTCACAGTTTTGTAGGTGTCATCGTGTTCTGTTTGTTTTTGTGTATTTGCTTCATGCCTACTCGCCGGGCTCTCGCCAAGACGCCGCCCCGGAGGACAATGTCAACCCGCCGGTGCCGGTTGACTCCAGTGCACTCGGGGGGTGAAGTTACCGAGAGCGTCGATCTGCCGGCAACGTTGGTACCGTCCACGTCAGTGTCGGAAGATTTAGACCACCGGGTGAGAGCAGTTGAAACTACGCTTGTCCAGCTACAACAGCAACTTGCTACCTCCACACAGCTACTAAAAGGCCTTGTCCAAGGTGTCACGTCCCGCCAACTTGTTGAGCAGGTCACACAGCCCATGGAACGACAGGGGCCGCTGTCTTTAGGTCCAACTGAAACGCCTGTCATCAGTCACAACTTGCAAGATGTCTGTATCACCACTGAGAAGCAACTCATGCTTTATGATGGGAGTATTGCATGGGAAGAATATAAAGGACATTTAGAGGCACTGTCACGTGTAAATGGCTGGAGCGAAGACCGGAAAGGCCAACAGCTTGCAAGTGTTCTACGAGGCCCAGCACTGACTATCTTGAACAACCTGCCTCTGGTTGAGCAACAACAGTGCAGTACCCTGGCCCAGGTATTGGCGGATAGGTTTGGACATGAGAAGCTGACACCAAACTGGCAAGCTGCTTTAGATTCCCGTGTGCAAAAGGAAGGAGAGTCATTGACAGCATTAGCCACCGACATTGAACGGATGACACGCAGTGCCTATCCTGGATGGCCACACTCCTACCGAGACACGTTAGCGATTCGAGCATTCCTCCGAGCAGTGCGGAACCCTGAGCTTGGGCGTTTTCTTGCCATGGGCGGCCCATTTCCAACAATGCAAGATGCTCTGACCCGTGCGCAAATGCTGGAATCCCACATAGAGTGTCCCACAAGATTACGTTTTGGGGTTCAACCTGACACACAATGCTGGAAATGCAATCAGCCCGGACATGTGCAGGCTAGGTGTCCAAATAGAGCTGCCACACAGCGAAGGAGGACGGGATCTGGGACGGGAAACTAAGGGGAGCCAGGAGAATGGGCCACAACCTGGTTCGTTCAAATGTTGGTCCAAGGGCTTATATCCAGGCAACTAGGCAAGGGACAGCAGCATGTTTTGTGGAAGGTAGGCTAAATCAGAGGATGTGTTTCTTCTTAATTGATACTGGGGCATCTGTTTCAATACTACGACCTGATGTGGCAAAGAAGCATAATCTACGGTTAACATCGTCACAGTTTAAGGATATTTATACAGCTTCAGGAAATAAGATGCCTGTTCTTGGGGAATGTACAGCTGAAATTAGTATAGGATTAGTACCTGCAATGAGACAAAGCTTCTTAGTGACCCAAATACAAGACAAGGCAATTTTTGGGCTCGATTTCTTGAGGAAAGTGGGAGCTTGTGTCGACTTTGGGCGTGCCAGGCTGCGGATTGCACATGTCTTTAGCAGTTGGTTGGAGTTGTCACAAATATCCTGTGCTGTCATAAAACCTCAAGAAAAAGCCAAAGTGGAACCTGCGTGGCTCACACAAGCTATGGAGTTATCGGATTTGCTTCCTGACACACCGGACTATCATTCTGCTAAGTTATGTCTGCAGCGCTATCAGGCCATATTTGCAGAGGAAGGGATGGAATTAGGCCGCACAGATTGCGTTCAACATTCCATAAACACAGGGGATGCAAAACCTATCAAACAGCAACCACGGAGACTTCCTTTTTCTCAGCAGCAAGTTGTTGATAAGCTTTTACAAGACATGATGGCCCAGGGAGTTATTGAGCCATCACAGAGCCCGTGGGCATCACCTGTGGTGTTGGTGCCAAAGAAAGATGGGACTACGAGGTTCTGCATTGATTACAGACGGCTGAACAGTGTAACAAAAAAGAACTTCTATGCATTACCATGTATCCAAGACCTGTTAGACACCCTACATAGAGCCAAGTGGTTTTGTGGCCTGGACTTGAAAAGTGGGTATTGGCAGATTGGAATGAACCCAGTGGACAAAGAAAAAACTGCGTTTACCATTTATCAGAAAGGACTATGGCAATTTCGGGTTCTTCCATTTGGCCTGTGCAATGCACCTGCAACCTTCCAGCGTCTGATGGAAGCAGTTATATCTCCAGAACTTGGGCTAGTTTATCTGGATGACATTGTTGTTTATGGCCCAGATATGGCCACAGTCATTGAGAAGCTGAGTGGAGTCCTTCAAAGGTTGCAGGAAGCAGGGCTACGGGTTCACCCAGGCAAGTGCATGTTCTTCAAGCGACAAATCAAATATCTTGGCCATGTAATTTCATCAGAAGGTGTGCAAACAGACGGGGAGAAAACCCAAGCAGTCCAAGATTGGCCAATACCTCGCTCAAAGAAGGAGGTTTGCTCATTTTGGTTTATTATTTCCAATAATAAGCCTATGTGATCGTGTAGCAAAAAATTTTTATAACCCCCCCTCAAACTTTGTCACTTTACGTTTCAAGGTACGTAGAATCCAAATTTGAAATGTCCGTCCGCCGTTCGCCGTCCGCCGTTCGCCGTCCGCCGTTCGCCGTCCGCCGTCCGGGCCATAAAAGGCCTAAGAATTGACTCAAAAAACCCGTTCTTTCGCACATAGACTCCATTTGGGGTCTAGTTGGTCCTAACGTTTAACCATCCCGATCGCTTTACTCGCATAGATGCTATGGGCCAAAAACGGGCAAAAAAGTGTTTTTTTCGACGCGTGCACGCCTGGCACGCTTGGCAGGGGGTCACGGTGGGTGGAGAGGGGGGGGGGGGGGGGGGGGGGGGGGGGGGGGGGGGGTGGAGTGAGAGGAGGCGCCGCACAGTGGATGGAAACAGCAGTTTTTGTGCAAAAACCTCTTAGATGAGCCAAGTGGTTGAACTCGATATGGATTTTCATGTTTTTTGGGGTGCTGAGTCAATTGAAACCATTCCCGACTCGCTAACTATAATGGCTAATCGGATAGCAATGTTTTAGCGAATTTTCTTAAAAAATAAAGCTATTGCAATGGCTCCAAAATTTTTAAAATAAAAATTTAAAAAAATTTTCATCATAGAAATCCGTTTTGAAGTATTCTGAAACGATTCCTGGATTTTAACGCTTTTTTATATGTATATATATTTGTATATATAAGAATTGCCCTGCTTTCTACATTGGAAAAGCCGAAACCAGTCATATCCCTTATTACTACACCAAGCATCTACTACCAAAATGATAACTAGTAAAAAAAGGTGTGGCAATGAAGGGCAAATGAGAACCTTTTTTCATTTTTCATAGCGTGAAAGCTGAATCAATAGTAAATCAAGCTGAATAATTATTTTGAAGGAACGTAAGTATAACCGAAATGGGTTACTTAATTATTTTTTATTCACCTGATGTAAAACCGTTTCTTCCAAATTTGGGTATCGTTCGCGCAGATCTTTCTCAAAATCACTTCCACTCAAATAAAATCTCGCAAATCACTGAATATGGAATTTCAAGAGACATTTTTTTTACCACGATGTTACGATTTTCTTTTTCCATAATGTGTGTTTAAATGTTAGGTACCACACTTCCGCTGACGTTGAATGATTTGATAGTGATAGAAGACTACTCTCAAAGAACTATTTTTCTAGAAAAAGAATGAATCGTAACATTCATTCTCGGGACAAGGTTCGCACCTAGTGGCTTATTTACTCCGACTCGTCAAAGTAGGAGTTGATAGGCGGGTACCGTCACTTACTTTCCTCAACGTATTCACTCATTGTGATCACCGACGGCGGAGAACGGCGATCAAATTAATACACAAGACACTTGAATGAGTGCGTAGTCGGATTATTCCAGTCCCAGGGCGACCGGAGATGACCTGCACTTTTGGCACTCTATCAAACTTAAATAATCACATGATTATTCCAAAAACCCTCATTATCACTGCTTACTCTTGGTGATGCACCAAAAAAATGTGAAAAAATGATCAGGTACACCTAAACGTGTATATAATACATGGTATATTTCGTCTTGGGGAATTTCCCCAGTTTTGGAGGCGTAATAAATCATCAATACCTGCTACACCAAAACCTTAATTTCAAGCATACGACCAATTGTCACACTCAATGCCTTCTCAAAAATTTCTACACGCCCAATTGGGGAAACTAAGGGCTAAGTTTGTGTCTGAAGGTATCTAGGAACAATATAAAAATGGAAAAACATTTTTATTAATGCTTTCATTTTTTGAGGTTTTTGCACGCTTCCATCCACTGTGCGCCGGCGCCGCGGCTTGTGGTGGGTACGGCGCCGGCGTTCGTTCGAGGCATGAATATGTTTTTTTCAAGGTCATATTTGTGTGTTAATACCAAAGCTTTTCCTACGCATATTTAATAACATATCCTCTCGACTTTTCGTACGTACTTAGATAATGATATTATTAAGGCAATAACTATTTGAATAGATAGGAGCTCAAATCGAGAAATATAAACATGCGTATATAATTATAGAAGTATAGGTTGTGGCAACTCGAAGTAGGACACGCCGAGGAGTCTGGACGGGCCTTATGACGTACGCTAGCCAACTAAAACTACGATCATACTCAATTGAAAAAATAATAAACCTTTGTGAAATAATTTGCAGCGTTTTTAGGGTTGTGTTCCTACTATCGCCGGTTTGTGCACAATTTCTCAGAAGTGGCCCAGCCTCTCACAAGGTTGACTGCAAATGACGTCCCCTTCCATTGGGACAGTCAGTGTCAGGAGCATTTGGTCAAACTCAAGCAGATGCTGATAGCTGCTCCAATTCTTGCCTACCCTAACCTACAGGAACCGTTCATTCTGGATTGTGATGCCAGCGGTCATGCAATAGGAGCAGTACTTTCGCAGAGTGTTGAGGGGGTGGAAAATGCTGTAGCCTATTACAGTTGTACATTGTCACGCCCTAAACAAAATTACTGTGTGACACGCCGAGAGCTTCTCGCAGTTGTGAAAAGCATTCAGCATTTTCATCACTACTTATATGGGGCCCCATTCACACTTCGAACAGACCACTCTGCGTTGGTCTGGCTTACTTCCTTCAGGAAACCAGAAGGCGAACTGGCTAGATGGCTCGACATGCTTCAAGGTTGTCCATCGACAAAGAAAATCCCATGGGAATGCTGACGCGCTTTCACGTAGGCCTTGTGCCTCAAGCTGCCGCTACTGTGACAAGAGGGATGAAAAAGAGAAAACTCTTGTCAATTCGCTACAACTGGGGCGACCAAGTGGCAATGAACAAAGGGATGATCCTGTTATCCAGAACTTGATTTGTCTGAAGAAAACTGGACAGAAACCATGACCAGAGGAGACAGGAGACTGGAGCCCAAGAGCCAGGCAGCTGTTGAACCGATGGGACTCACTAGAGATAAAAAATGGTCAACTTTACCACAAATGGGAGGCAAAAGGTGGATCAGTGTGGGTGCAGTGGGTGGTACCAATCAAAGAGGTTGCCAATGTACTCCGCCAAGTTCATGACAGTCCTGCAGGAGGCCATTTTGGGTATTGGAAAACTCTAAGAAAGGTACAGCAACAGTATTTCTGGGTGGGAATGACTAGGGATGTGAGGTCTTGGTGCCTTACCTGCCAGAAATGCCGACAAGTGAAGGGTCCAGGTCCTACAAAGCCAGCTCCACTACATCAAGTGAGGGTTGGGGCACCATTTGAGAGAATTGGTGTGGACATTTTGGGCCCATTTCCGACTACAAAAAGGGGCAATAAGTATGTGCTGGTAATAGTGGACTATTTTTCGAAATGGCCAGAGGCCATACCGTTGCCCAATCAAGATGCTCACACAGTGGCTCTTGCCTTAGTTGAGCAAGTATTCTGTCGTACTGGGGTCCCTTATGAAATCCACACGGACCAAGGACTGAATTTCGAGTCAAAGCTTTTGCAGGAGGTCACGGGACTATTAGGGACAACTCGCACACGATCTACAGCGCTCCACCCACAGTCTGCACCAAGTACCAAGCACTTGGCCATGTTTGTATCGGATCACCAACGGGATTGGGATGAGAAGGTGCCCTTCTTCTTGCTGGCATATCGTTCTGCCCCACATCACACCACAGGACTCTCCCCATCCCAACTGGTGTATGGGCGTGATTTGAATTTGCCAGGACTATTGGTACGGCCAGCACAACAGTCCGCCATGCTAGAAACAGAATATGCCCTTCAACTTCGTACTCACTTGGAAGCAGTGAGAGAATTCGCACGACTGGAAGCCAAGCTGCAGATGAAGGCCCAAAAGGGAATTATTGATCGGAATTCAAGAGTTCTAAAAATGAAGGAAGGAGACTTAGTGTGGGTGTACAACCCAAAGAGAACTCGGGGGCGCTGCCCCAAGCTCCAGGCTTCGTGGAATGGACCCTACGAGATTGTCCGCAAGAAGAAAGATTTTCTTTTTGAAGTACGAATCGGACGGAAAAAACGACTTCTCCATTCCAACCGGCTGGCAAAAGCTGAAGTTAGGCCCGAGGACGGGCCTCAAGAGGAGAGAGGGTAATGTGAGGCCATGTTACCAACGAAGACGCTTCCATGAAACTTTGTTTGTTTACTTTTTAAAAATACTTGTTGTTACGGATTTGCTTTCGGATAAAAAAAAAATTACACACTACCTTGTTGAACCAAACGTCCAGTTCTTTACAATACAAAAGGGTCACTTGACTTCGTTAATCATGACCTTGATACCTTGAAACTGGGACATTTTCTCGCTCCATAGGGCTTCTTACAAAAGGGGCATGGATATTTAAGGTCGGATAAGAATTGGAATTTTAGAACTGCTTATTTTATTTTATTTGTGTCTTCCAGTTTTTTTCATAGATTTGATGATTTTCTAGAAGCCCCTGTGGGTTAGAAATTGCTGATCACGTTCTACGGACGATTGTATTGATGGGAATTCGGCAAAGGTGGAACTGAAATATTTTTTTACAATGTCAGAACGTGTTTTTGGAATTTCCAACGATTGTCTCGAAACGTATAGACAATTTTCTTTCGTATATCTGGTTAAGTGTTACCTACTAGTTCTTAAGCAACCAAGAACTATCCACAAATATACTATTGCATTTTCGTTATGAGGTCGTATACACCAAATTGAAAAGTTAGGATTTTGTCCACTAAAACTTCCATTTCTTTAGACATCTTGAAGTTACGGAGGAGAATGTTTCTTCTCACCTTTTGTGCAATACACACAAATTGCAAGTGTAATGATGGGCTGGGGTAAGAGAATTTTTGGCCGAGGTAGAACTTCGTAGTTGCGCTACCATTTCCATCGTTAAAGAGGAATGTTCATATTACCACGGTAAAAAACATGCCTGTGAGATCCATGGAAAACATCCGGAGCCATAATGATGGGGATGAACTCTTTCTCTCCGGTGAGAAGGACGGCACTTAGTTGTGCACCAATGTACTATATGGTGATACAACGATGGTCTCGCGTAAAAAAATAACGATTCTCTAAAATGAAATAACGTTTCTCTCAAAAACGCATAAAGACGGTTTATTAGATAGGTAGGGAGTTGATAAGTGATAATTATTATGGTGAATGACACCAAGAAATAACATTGATTACATAGTATTGTACTCAGGTGCTTTTCCGTTATCCCCCCCCCCCCCCCCCCCCAATCTGCTTCACGACTTTCGCGACTGTTTCACTTATCCTATACTCTTAAACGAGAAATTCTTGTATAATTTATCAGGGGATACATACCCCCCCCCCCCCCCCCATTTCGACTCGAAAACACAATCTGCACTGGTCAATCCTCCGGAGTGATCTCCGTGGTGTTCTGGGCCATTCTTAACGACGAAAGTTGCTTATATCTGGCCGAAACTGTGGAAGGTATAAAAAGACCCTTCGCTTAATTATTATCCAGGTTTCATAGAACCCAAAACGATTTCTGTGGGAAAAATAATTCACATTTTGTTGAGAGAATTGGAGCACATTTAATAACTAGGTACATCTTTTCAAAGCTTATTAAACATTTTGCTTGCTGGTTGTGGTTTTACAATATCCACATCCAGCGTATTTTGTACCTGCACTAACAAAAGAAGATATAGAATTACAAAATTAAATTATCTAGGTACCTAATCTGCTGGCAAAACAAAAAGTCTACGAGATTTAAACATTCTCCTTCCCTGAAGCTCAGTCTCTGGATCTTTGACCATAGTTTGTTTACCTCAACAGAACCCAGGAAGACCAATGGGAGTTGTGAAATTCTTGGTTCGCTCTTGTTTGTCCGCTATTATAAAATGGTTGATTTGTCTGCTGTTCTGAAGGTGGTTTGGCAACGTCGCAGATGACACCTAGGTATCAAAGTGGTCGCCACTTAGTCAGTGGTTCGTAATTGTATATCTTGGTTGGCACATAGATATAGTGATATGAAATTTCCTGGAAGATTGCCACAGGTATTGTGGGATTCAGTAAATAACCATTAAAATGAAATAAAAATATCCTTGCTGTTTTTAAATGTCATTCGAATCAATATACACCATAAAATAAATATATACACCAGGGAATAATGAGGGTGCCTCCTAACTTCAATATTGTATGGGTGCCACAATGTTGGAATATTTATTTATATACATATACACCAGGGAATAATGAGGGTGCCACATTACTTCAATATTGTATGGTTGCCACATAGACGGTGACTTTGAAATTCTCTAGAATGGTGCCACAAGTATAGCATTATGGGATTCAGTAAATAACCATTAAAATGAAATAAAAAGTATACCTTGCTGTTTTTAGAGGTCATTTGAAGCAATATACACCATAAAATGCATATATACACCAGCGGATAAGGAGGGTGCCTCCTAACTTCAATGTTGTATGGGTGCCAAAATGTTGCAATATATATTTATATATATATATATATATATATATATATATATATATATGCGTGTGTGTATATGTCATTCCAGACGATAACTCTCCTTAGGATTGAGATAAAAATTCCGCTCCTGCGGCAAAAAATGAAGTTTTTCATCCAAATGAAAGGATGGGTTCGTAGGCCAGCAATTTATAGCACAATAAACAGGTCAAATTAAAAAAAAAAAAAAAAAGAAAGAAAAAAGTTCTTAAAAAAATCAATAAAAAATGGCTAAAAACGGCTAAAATTTGATAAAGTTATTTCTTTCAACAGCAGTTAATTTAAACAAATTATGCTGCAAAAATTCCAGTCACGCAACATGATCGTATGAGCGAATTTCCGTAAATATCATCGTACGATATTATGTTAAATTATTTGAAAAATCATGACTTTAAGTAAAAAGAAATTGTTATTTACCAATTTTATGGCAAAATCCTCGTTCAAACTTATATTCTGCAATAAAAAATACATTTTGGATTTTTAGCTTTTTATCGGAGTTTTTCCATTTTCCAGCAAATAATACTTAAATTCAAATAATTACTGTAGAATTAACAATTAGAATTTAAGAATTACTAATCACTGTAGATTAATTTCTACATTGATTTTTATATCCCTGGGTGTCTGTACTATAATCATAATCATGAAGATTATTTGTAGTTTGTGAAAATTTTGATTACACAAATTTTTGGAGCCATTTCAATAGCTTCATTTTCACCGACGATTCGCCCACAGTAACTGAAGTTTTTTTCGAGTATCGAACAATTAGATGTATAGATACCAAACTCTACAACGAGAAATTCTTTCCGTGGTTTCTGGGGTTTGGAACTACGACCATAATACATTACTGATGGCTTGGTAGATAATAACACCAACAAGGGCCACAAGACAGACATTTAGCCTTCAGGAAAGTCGAGGGTAATCCAAATTGACTGTTGAAGTTGGTTAATCTCAAATATTGATGCCGCCGCAACTGTGACAAACACGGTGAAAGTGTTAGGGAACTGTCGAAGCCGGCAGAACGAAACTGTTTTGGTTTGTAGGTTGAAAACCAACGATTTGATGCGAAAAATCAGGTTCTGTGACATCACTCCTATGCCGATTATCGAATTGACCTTCCCGAGCCCAACTGTCATTACACTTCTTGGGATCCCCGACCAGCACTAGACCGGTAGTAAGTATAACCTGTCCCGAATCTACGGTCCTGTCCTGACGTACGTTCTAATTCCATCCGAGTAAAAACTGTCAGCTAGTCACTCTATTCGTAATTGATTGATGAACATTTTAAAATGGAATTTTGAAAGTGTCTCTTCTAGTTTTCTTATTTCTCCACTTTTCTCGTGCGTGACGTGAAGGAACTTGCATGAGTTTTATGTCAGTGCAAACTGCAGCCAATGTCTTGCAACCCCATTATCAAACTCTGTATTGTCAAAAAGTTTCAGTGATGCAGCATGATCGCATGAGCGAATTTATGTGGATTATACGATTATATTATGTTACGTTTTTGAAATTTGAGCACTTTGAGAGCAAAGAAATAATTAACCACCAACTTTATGGCAAATAAACTCGTTCTAAATAATATTCTACAATTCAAAAAATATTTTAGATTTTAAGGAACTTTTCAGTTTTTAAATAGTATTTTCAGCAAATATTAATGGAATTTAAGTACGTACAACAACACAACATAATTTAATATATTTTAAATGTTCTAGATAATCGTTGATAAGCTTCTTTTGACTAAAATTCTGCTAAAGAATATAAATTAGACGATTTTTAGCCGCTTTTAGCAATTTCTAGTGATTCTTTTTTCAGAACATATATACATATTTTTTTAATATGAACAATTTAATGAGCTCAAAAGGCTAACAACAAACAAACACAGTTATCCTTATATTCGGGAAGTTTGATTTCTTGGCGCAGGAACGGAATTTATATCTCAATCCTAAAAGAGTAATCATCTGGAATGACAAATACACACACGCACACACACACACACACGTACGCACGCAAGCACACACACACACGCGCGCGTTAAACTCTTGTTTTCGTCTCAGAATGCCTCAAAACGGATTTCAGTGCAGAAATTTTTTTCGAAAATTGTAATTTTAAATTTTTTGGAGCAATCACATTAGCTTCATTTCCTACAAAATTCGCTAAAACTGATATTTTCGTAGATCTATGAGGGAAATATCAACATAACTATATATAACTGTTCGGGAAGGTGAATCGAAGCCTCGCATCTGATAGTAGGTAGATTATATCGTGCAAATGTGATCACCAAGCCAAAACCGTTAGCTCTCCGATATTTACAAGTTTGCAGAAAATGTGACCGCCGCGGGTGATTCGAGGAGTGCCAGAAATATTGTCAAATAATGATTGAAGAGGAGAAGAATCGTCTTGGAAATGTGGAAATGGTCTCAAAACTCTCCGTCCTGTTATAAAAAATATTGGGACTCGTGTTTGCTACCCTATCCCGCCGACGCTCATTGGTATGTATTTCTAGGAGAATGGATAATGAAGAAGGGGAGCACCTCGAACTCTAGAGGTAGAATGTAGATCCAAAATGTATGAGCTGCCGTAGGCTCAACCTTGGCCGACTGACGCAGAAGGTTTAGTTCCAACCGCTACCATCTGTTACCTCCACACATAAATAGGGAGCTATCTTAAAATAATTCTGCACTCAATCTACACTATGATATCTCATGAGAGTAACATGCCGATAGATTGTGATTAAGGGGGTTCGGCCGCAAAATTAGCCACCCACGTCTTTATTTGATTACAAATCAAAAAGTACCGCATCATCCCATTTCAAACTTTTACAGCATATTTTGCACATCTGTAACTAAACGTAAAAATTTGAACGGGTTACGATAAGAAAAAAAAATTATAAAAAACCGTCAAAATCAGATTTTTAAACAGCGGAGTTATCCATTTTGACGTACCTTTTCTCGGAAACCATGCATACTAGTGAAACTATGATTGAAAAATATGGTTCCTATAATGTAGAAGAACATTTACTTGCAATTTACTTGACGAAAAAAAAACTGGTTGGATGGGGGCGATCAAATATCTAAAGTGAAAAATTAGTTCTTTTGTACATGGATTCAATCGCCCGAGCCTTATTTCAAAACAAAGATATTGACAATCTGGCCGCAAGCAAACACGGGCAAATAATAAACCTATAAAGAAGAAAGTAGATAAGTCTAGTGGTTCTCGAGATGAAGGTACGTATGAACGTGGAAAAACTGAATTTTTCAGGATAGCCGTTTTTCTGACACCATGTTAAACTTTGCATTTCGTAATTTCCTCATTTTAGTTCACCTACTTCCATTCGATTCTTAGTGTCCATGTTTGAAAATAAGTAGGTAACATTGAAGAAGTGTCGAAGAATAAGGGAAGGTTCGGAAACTGATCGTTTAGTTTGACAGTGGAACAGCTCTGAACGGATTCTGACCTGAGATTAGTGTGTTGAAAATTGCACTTCTACTTGCAATTTTGACATGCTCTTTTTTATGTTCAGAAAAAGATCAGGTTTGACAAAAAAATTAAAACCCAAAATTAAAAAAAAAATTTATTTTTTTTTTCGCAGTTAAGGCAGACGCGGTTGGCTTTTAATGACAAAATTTGTCAATAAGAAATGAACTTTTCGATGATCGTTGAACTAGAACTTAGCGCGGATAGTACAATTTTCTTCGCCATTTCAAATGCAGAGAATGAATGGAGTCAAAGAGCACTGTGTGTGACGGAAAAGCAAACATTTTCAATGATCGAGATTGAAATAGAAACGAGTATATTGTTGTAATATCGATAAAAAGGAGGAAAGAGAAAAACAATAAGAGGTAGGTCGCTAAGTGGGGATAGTTCTCGTCTTCTTATTCAACACCAAGAAAATCGTCTCCCACCGGCAAGATGTTTAAAAATACACCACCGCTAACTGAGGAGGTCATTCTAATGTTAGGCTCACTCCGACTTCGTGCGAGGTCACCTCCCTGTTGTGTTGTAAAAATAAATTTTTGTTCAACACCCCCGAAGTCCATTCAACCCTTCAAATACATCTGATTACACCGCACACGAGCCCCTTCCTCCTATTCAAGGAAAATTAATACAGCAATTGTATTTCGAAGTAGAAGATAACAAAAAAGTTCCAATAATGCAGCATGATCGTATGAGCGATTTTCGTAGATTATTATCGTATTGCATTATGTCACTATGTTTTGAAATTTGAACACTTTGAGGACAATGAACTTGTTAACCACCAATTTTATGGCAAATAAACTCGTTCTAAATCATATTCCACGATAAAAACAGATTTTGGATGTTTAGCTGTTTTTCAGTTTTTTAATCGATTTTTCAGCAATTATTAATAAAATTTAGCGAATTTTCGTAGAAAATTCAGCTGTTGCAATGACTCCAAAAATTTTAAAATAAAATTTTTCGAAAATTTTCTCCATCGAAACCCGTTTTGAGACATTCTGAAACGAATCCTAGAGTTTAACAATTTGTCTTGTTGAGGACTTTTTCTCATACCACCTGGCAACCCTGGTTGTGCGAGAAGAGTAAGAGAATCCGACTATTGGCTTGGCCCAAATTGAATGATATGCATTTTGTTGCTTGACATCTTTTGTACGCGGAGCTTCTTTTTGGGGGGAATATACAATCCAGTCCAATATATTGTTAAATGAATGTATTGTTAAAGAGAAATCTACATCATAAGAAATCTTTTAGCATAGGTAGTTACTATAGTTCTGAAGGTAATGACAGTTATAGAAGACCGTCAAGGAGCTAATCCGCACAATTTCTGAAAATATCTTGAAAATCGGGCTAAAGCTTGGTACCTACATTTTGGGGACTGACAATGATCCACACACCACTGTCCACTGTGTGACCACAGACACACATGACATGGCATAAAACAGACAGAATGATTTACCCGGAACCAATATTGATTAGCAAGCTCTGAAACGCAAACAAGTGTAAATTATGATTTTGGAAAATATTATATTACTTTTCGACTTCTCGCACGATCACAACGTTTTCTTACTTCGGTAGTGAGTAAGCAAAAGGAGCACTCTCTTATAATAATATTTAATAATTTTTGCTTCCTCACTACCGAAGATAAGGAAGCTTTGTATTCATGCGAGAAGTGGGAAAAATGTATCTTCTAAAATCAAAATTTCCATCTGCTTTTTACTTTTCAGAGCTTGCTAATAATTTTGGTTCCGTGTTTTGGTCTGTACCTATGTGGTAAGTAAATCATTGTCAGTCCCCAAAATGTAGGTATCTACCAAGTTTTGGTCCGATTTTGATGAAATGTTAAGGAATTTTGCGGATTAGCTCCTATACCGTTCTATATACCTTTCATTGCCGTCGGAACAATAGTAGCCTGTACGCATGTGCAAATGAATATTCCTTATGATGTCGATTTCTCACCACCTATTGGTCCGATTTCGTTCAAACTCGTAAGGTGTATGTTCCAGGAAAATGCCCGAAGAATTATATTGCGATTAGTAGAGAGATAACTATTGTGCATGCGCAAAACTAAAATTGATTAACTCAGGCAAAATTTCGAAACTGATGGACTCATTTTGATGAAATCTTCTGAGATTGTGCGCGTTATCTCATATAAGTACGGTTTGCTACAAATTTCATAACCGTTGAAAAAACAGTTGCGTGTGCGCATGCATTCATTATTTCATAGTTGCCTGATTGTGAATATTTTTTGTATCAAATGAATTAACTGAAGCTGTGATGATAATATGATAACATTATTCTGACGATACTTCTTTGGCGTACACGAAGTTTTTCCTTGTGGGAAGAATAAGTACCTCCCCTAGGTTATAATTCCATATTGTAGTACTGATTGTAACAGGCAGTAGTACACTAACTTTATTTTATCTTTTGGAATTACTTACATATCTTATATTACAGATATACAAATTATTGAGCTTATACGTATAATCAATGTGCGGTTTCCAGGTAAATTCGTCATCCAAGATCCGCCAGCTACAAAGCCCTGCAATGAACCGTTAAAATAGCCATCGAGCGAAGAACGATAATAAACATCTAGGATGAGAGAACCATGGAGGATGTTTAAGAACGTCATAAACATCTAGGTTTTGCGAGACAACAAAAGTTAACAACGGAACAGAACAAACGACAGGATAAATGATAAGAACGCGGACTGACTCAGAATGTTCCCGAAAGTAGCTGTGCAATGGAAATGAATCACAGTACCAAGAAGAAAGCTCTGGACAACGAATTCCAGCTATTCAAAGAAACTGAAATCTGATGATAGGAGCCTGCGTATTCGAAGAAGGTTCAGAGAGAGGTGGGTAGATAACTACGAGTGGCGGGCCTTCACGAGAAAGTAATGTTGGAGTCAGGGGTAACAGTACTTACCTCGGGATACCGTTCCCAGCTCCGGAACTATCTCCCAACATACAACCATCAACTAGGACTAGTGATGTGAAATACCCGCATGTTTATGTTTGGGGATAAGTATTTACAGTTCATTAAAATGTGCTAAAAATCGGTAAATACTACAAAAAAAGTTAAAAATTCAAAATCGGTGAATAGCAGATTATTATTTAGAACGGGGTTTTTGCCATAAAGTTGGTAATTAACAATAATTACTTTTCATTCACACCCTCAATGTTCAAAACGATGTAACATAATATACCTAGTACGATAATTTACAAAAATTTGCTCATACAATCGTGCTGTATGACTGGAACTTTTGCAGTTTTTATCTATTGTTCGAAAAATATTAATGAAATTTAGGTACAATTTCAGCATAAATGTGTGCACAAATTTGTTTATGTTCTAGTTCATTGGTGACAAACTTATCTTTTGGAACCGACCGTTATCTATGTATATACAAATACATAAATCTACATAGTTTAGCAATAAATTTCATTCTAAACACGTAAATGGATGTGGTATACTCTGGGAGGTTTGAGGTTTATTAGAAGCCAACAATGGTCAGAAAAGTGACAAAAAGACAAGTTCCGAATATTGGCATTTTTTCATAATTCTGTAGCTCAAAAACGAATAGAAATAAAAAGAATTTTAAAGAAGAATCTGTTAGTAAATTTTATCAGCTTACTTTTGACATGGAATAATTTTTTTCGTGGGACGCATAGTTTTCAATTCATAGACGAAAAACCAAAACGAGTCCGAAATGTTGGCAGCTTTTGGCCCCCCACCACTTTGCCTCTAGGTCTAGGGTCGAGGGACTTATGGTATTTTTGCCTCCCCGAACACATTCCTGAAGTAAACAATTCCCGTCCTAGATTTGTAGCCTAGGATCATTCGTTGACTGGACTATGAATCCGAACGTGAGGTCAAAAGTGTGAAATTCCAACACATTAAAGTTCCCCATTGGATATAGCCATGATGAGTGTGTGTTGTATAATATGTGTCTGTTGGTTGGTAAGTGATAGTTCGATTGGTTCTACATGATTATATACGAAGGCACTTGAAAGAAAAAATCAATAAGAAGAACACTACACGATATCATAGAAGGATGGTACTCGTATCCCCGCGGACTTCCCGATTATTCAGTGCCAGTTGTGAAAGGATCGAACAATAGTTTTTCGTGAATGGGATATAGCCATGAGTGTGTGTTGTATACGTGTATTTTGGTTGGTAACCGATAGATCGATTGGCTCTTCACGATTATATACATTGGCACTATACAAATATACATTGGGTCACACATGTATACATATCGTATTTGGGCTTTGTGCCCAAACTTCTTGATCCACCAGCCACGAGCGTGTGCAGTAACATTCATTTTTTTGAGGTTGCTGACCCTGAAAAGTGTCGGTAGCCTTGGACAGCCGAAATGGTGGGTGAACTGGGGCCACCTCAAGATTATTGAGTGCCTCAACTGATCGTTTCACAGGTGATTTGATGAAAACGTAGGAATTCACTTAATCTACAATTCATCTACATTCCATCGAGTATACGTTAAGATACTATTATCACGTTTCTTCGATCTTGTTTAAATTCCGTAGAAAATAAAGCTATTGCAATGTTTCGGAAAATTTAAAATCAAATTTTTTGAAAAATCTCTTCACATAGCAGCATCTCTACATGCAGCATATATATATATATATATATATATATATATATATATATATATATATATATATATATATATATATATATATATATATATATGCTGCATCATGTTACATGATTGGAACTTTTTTTCTGTACTGATAGACCTATAGGACCCCCCCCCCCCCTTCCAGGCGGAATACAATATTTTCTATTACTTGCAAATGCTGACCTAAGCATTGCGATCGTAATAATTTTCTCGTCCTCAAGTTGGCATAGGTTTTCAAGAATATGCAACGCCAACTGCTATGGTAGTTGTTTGGCGCTGAGATGATTGTAGAGATTATTCAATGATTCTTCGTCAATCTAATGTTGAATTACGAATGTGTATACCCGTCTTTCTATTCAATTCTTTGTTTTTCTGAGTGAAGGACAACTAGAAATGCTCCTGTAACACGACCAAAAGCTCGAAGGCCTACCCGACGGAGTTGCAATGGGAGCGCTGAAGAACTGGGAAGCCTAGAAAACTTTCACTTTTTTAGACGTCCACGTCAGACTCTCGAATACAAGGTTTAGTCTTATACTTAACCAAAGGTCTATGTGGGGAATACTAGGAATACTACATACTGTAATTGATGAAGTTAATTCCGTTTTATGCAGCAAATCAAACAAATCTGAGAAGAGAAATAGATACTACAAACAAGTTACCTATTAGCACATCTTGTTCGATTCAAGTAGGTACCTATTTTCACATCTGTGGTAACGATTCACCAAGTAACGACAGGTAATGAGAGTTCCAGAGATAGTGATAGGTTTACTATCTGTGGACAGGGAATAGAAATATTCCACTAGGAACTTTTTTATTGCATTTATTTACAATTTATACATGACAACGTGAGCACACTATAAACTTAAATAATAACCAGGGGGGGGGGGGGGGTGTTAGTACAATGCTTATGCCCCTGATCAATGAAACTTGTGCTGGGGGAGGAGCCGTAATTTGTTGTGCAAATTATCAATTTATAAAATTCAACAGCTGATACTAATTTTAAAAATTCAAACAAAACGTTATCATGAACTAAATAGTCGTCATCGAATACCCAAACTTCCAATCAGCAAGCATGACCCACCGTATGAGCGAATTTCCGTAAATTATCGCTTTGTATAATGTTAAATTGTCTTGAAATTTGGGCTTTCTGACTGCAAAGAAATTGTTATCTATCATTTTTATGGCAAAAATTCTAAACAATAATCTGCTTTCAAAAAGAGATTTTGGATTTTTAGCTTTTTTGCAGTTTTTTATCGATTTTTTAGCACTTTTTAATCCAGTCATTGCACTTTTACTTCGCTAATTGGGGGAGAAAGTATGAATATTGAAAAACATTGTTTTTCCGACGAAACCGAGGGTTTTCGTGAAAAAATGACCCTCTAAGAAAATACGAGTTTGGAGCCCGTTTCCAAGTATTTTTTGACACTGAATCGAATGGCAACACGCAGATCTCCACAACTCCGCTCGCACCAACAATATTTGCGTAGGGTGGAATGATAACTTTTTTAGTTACCTAGTGGGTCTGTCTGTCTACGTTAAATTCTTGTCACGTCCAAAACTATACCAAGTTTCAGTTCGATTCCGAAGAAATTTTCAGGGATTGTGCGGGTTAGTTCCAAGACGGTCCCGTATAATTTTCAGTGACGTCGAATCGTAGCCTGTGCAAACGTGAATGTATCATAACGACGATTCCTTATTATTTGTTGGTCCGATTTCGTTCAAACTCGGTAGGTAATTGGGTACATGTCCAGAAAAATGCCCTATAAATTATCTCGCAACTTAGAAAGTAATGACCATTGCGCATGCGCGAAATAAGTTTTGATTGACACAGCAAAACTCCGATTCTAATGGAACGATTTTGGTGAAATTTTCAGGGATGGTATGGAAAAGCTTCCAGACGGTCCGCTATAACTTTCATTACCGTCACATAAATAATCGTATGTGCGCATAGGCAAACATTAATTTATTATAACGTCGATTTCATATCATCTATTGGTTTGATTGCGTTCGAAATTGGGGAGTAGATAGATATATGTTGTAGGAAAATTCCCTATGAATTACATCGCAATTTGGGGGAGGGGGGGATAACTATAGAGCATGCACAAAACTAAAACTGATCGATACAGACAAAACTCCGAGCTTGATGAACCGTTTTCTATGAAATTTGCATAGCTCTAAAAGGTTCTCCTATAAATTTCATTGCCGTAGGGGTAATAGTAGTCTGTGCGCATGCGCAAACGTTAATTTCTTATAACGTCGACTTATCAATCATTTTGACTCTTACTTTGTTATTCAACTAATTCTATACGTCCATGTTACAATGTGTGAGGAAGCTGTACTGCCCATCCAACTTGGCAGACGTGTTTCCGCTCAAGTCGGAGGGGAGTGCAGAATTCCGGCAGGTATTGACAACCGTGCGGTTGTATTATCAATGCGTTTTCATTGTTTTTGCTTGTGCCTTCTGTTGTCATTGCATCTCCCATTCCCAAACAGACCTATTTCCATCCTATTTCCTCCCGCATTTTCTCCTACTTATCTAACGTTTCACGGACATCGGAACTCCTTAAACGATGAAGATGTTTGAATAATACACTCGTAAGTCATGAGGGCATCCACAAGGGATTATGTACATTAAGTACTTCTTATGGCGCATCGATGTATAAATGATTTTTGATGCGCCTACCTACAAACGATATTCGAGTAGAAACAATGTTACCTTAGGACAGGCAGTTGACAAAAGGACCGAATAATTTCCCAACAGTCATATTTCAAAACGATGTCGCCTTTACAGTTTCAAGGTAGGCAATCTATCAATTTCGTAAGGAATATTTCTATACTTCCTCTTCGATTTGTAAATGTGTTATTTCTTCTCAAATACCAACCTATTTACTTAATCAAAAAGCAGGAAATTGCCTACCTATAAGTAAAATAATGTCACAAATGGAAAAAGATCATTAGGATGGTAGGTTGTTTGTGAGATCGCAAAATTGGTACACCTAGGTATTTTTACACCAAACACGCATCATTCAAAAAGGTGCGATCAACCGTAGGTACACATTTAACCATAGGATCTACCTCGGCGAGCAGGGAGTGAGGGGGGGGGGGGGGGGGTTGCTCAGATCATGTAAGGATTAGTAAACCCTTTTTGGCAGATGCCCAGTTCGGGAGCGCCCGTGAACCCACCCAGCTTCATCCCAAATACAGTGTTTGAGGCATCTGTATTATAGAAGGACAAGTGTTTCACTAGTGGCATTGATGCGACTAGTGAATTGTTTAGCTTTCAAGAAAAAGAACATTATGCTTTCTCGGGGAAATGCAATAAAGTTGGATTTGGTAATAATTAGCAATATCCCTGATGATTTCAGCCTATTAGCGACCTCTACCAAACACCAAGTAGCTTTGTTCTTAGCCATCGAACTGTATGGCTGTAAGAATGGGTCTGGAAACGAAGGCTGGTTAGTAGGTTCAAAGACGATGTAGGCTCACGATAGAACACATGTTAGCTGGGTAAGGGCTCCAGAGCTCTTCAGGATCAATAGATGAGCCATCGATTGTGTGGGCCATGATGGAAAGCTGTGGGGGAGGGATGGTGCGTGCGTTATAGAAGGGGAGTTTTTTGTTGTGAACTTGAGGGGCTGAATGCCGAGTAACACTTGGCTCGTCTTCCCTTCTTTCTATAGGGAACGAAGGTTTTGCTCCAGGAAACCTCAAGGTCTGCCATAAATGTATAATTAATCCGGATGGGCAAAAATAAAATAATGCATAGAAGACCACCCCACCCACAATCCATAGCCTACGAGGAAGTGAGAAGAAACCCACAGGTAAACATTTTCTAAACAGGATGTCAGTAATACATAAACACGATGACGCATTGAATATCATAGCTGTCTCTAACTTTAGATGACAAAATACACGAGTAAATCAACATCAAACCTTCTATTTGAAGAAAATCTTCAAACTAGCTTCTTAACATGTATTCAATTTACTTGGCCTTAAAATTTTAAAAAGTTTCAGTCATGCAGTATTAACTTACTTAACTTACCATGTTACATTGTTCAGGACTTCAAGTTAGAAGAAATTGTCAACTACCAACCGATTTCATGGCAAAAAAACCTCGTTCTAAACAATGTTCTGCAATTCAAAAAAAAAAGATATTGGATTTTTAGCTTATTGCAGTTTTTATCTATTTTTTGGTAAATGATAATGAAATTTAAGCACATTTTTAAGCATACTTTTGTGCACAAGTTATTTAATGTTTCTCTTCATCGTAGATAAACTTCTTTTGACCAACATTCTGCTAAAACACTATATGCATTCAACGATTTTTAGCGTTTTTTAGTGATTTTTTTTTTAGCGCGTTTTTGGAATTTGGTCAATTTAATGTGCTCAAAAACTGCTGGCCAACTAACTCATCCTTTTTCGTATGGGAAACCTGATTTTTTGGCTTCAGCCGTTGACTTACAACACTAAATCGTGTTAGAATTTTATTGTATTTTTGAGGGACGGAATGAACCTCTTAGACTGATTTTGACTGAGGTATTTAGCAATGTGTGTGTCTGTTCCGAGCTACAGGCTGCAATTTTAGAGCTTTCGACTTGAAATTTACGATATGGTCAAAGATGTCCAACAAAACACCTAAGTAATTTTTGTTTGGAATGGATTTCGATAGCTTTTGACGAGCTGAATCGATTGAGACGACTTTTATAGCGATCCGATTCGATGCAACGACGTACTACCCGCAACAATAATTGACAATATCGGACGACAAATCTCAAAAATACTGTTTACTGTTGTTTTAGATTTTTTGGGATGCTGAATCAAATGCATACTTAGGTATACATACTTGAAATCTTTTTTGGTTCCTACAACATTAAGCGTAGTTAATCTATTCTACTTTTTTAGGACTCCCTCTGAAGATGTGACATATAGGCATGTCTTCATACATAAGAGGGACGGCCTATTAGAATTGGTCCAGGTCCGGGGGGGGCATAAGAACAATAAAAATAAATAAAATGACTGTTTACAAATCAGTTTCAAACCATTCTAAAACTTAATCAGTGAAAAAAAAAAAAAAAAGATTCTCAACCCATTTTCGAGATTCTTTCTTTATTCGATCTCAATTTTGGTATTGTTGAGCAACAAACCCTGAGGATTTTGGATTTGCTAACGGGGTGGATACCAAGATACTATTTCACCGAATAATTGATTTCAGTTCACTTATGTAACAAACCTTGGATCTTTCAAATGTACTACTGGTGAAATTAAATGGAGGGGGGGATTTCGACTATACATATATTTTATGACGGTTATTTGTGAGGAAGAGGAGGAGCGATGGAGTGGGAAATGACCTGTACTATTCATACAATTCAGGCTACTCTCTTTTTGTTCGATTATTTTATTATTTTGGGTAAAGGGTTAGATTTCTCTCAGGAACCATTCTCAGTTACTTAAAATTCCATAATGCAGAGAAGGAGGGAGGGGGAGGAAGCGGCGTATCAGGATATTTTCAACCAATTCGTAGAATCAGTTCATACTTTATTATGGTTGTGAGGGATGGATGCTTGAAACGTATTCATGTTAGCTTTTAATAGAGAGGGGGGGGGGGGGTACAATCCAGTAATATCACGGCCTGGTATTCTCACCAAAATCATATAAAAACCAGTTTATAGGGACGTCCCTGTAATGCATGCAATACGTTCCAATAATTTCAAAACAACGATAGAACCTGGTCAGCTGACGCACTACTTTGAAACGTCGGCAAGAAACGAAATATGTACTAAAACGGTGTAGGTATGGTTTTTAGCGCGTGTTCTTAAAAAAAAAAAAAAAAAAAAAAAAAAAAAAAAAAAAAAAAAAAAAAAAAAAAAAAAAAAAAAAACGCTATTGTATTCATTTTGTCCGTTGAAGTATGTATGAATGTATGTACGTGTATCCTCGTAAAAGAGCTTCAACTCGAGAATGAATGGACTGAATTTGACAGGATGAGTCGCAAAATGATCAGTTAGCCATTCAAAATAAAGTTGTTGCAAAAATTGTAATTGATAATCAGTAGTGCAAGCTGATTTCGTGAAGGAGAAAATCAAATTTCTATGCTATTTATCCTACGAAGCTGAAATTTGGAAAGGGGCCTCCTTGAGACAGGTTTGATGATTTTCACAAGCCGAACGAACCCAATCAGCTGAAAAAAGGCGCTTAACATGTGGCTCACTACGCCAGTACTGATCAATATTTTTTTTCAACAAGCATCACTAAAACACACATAACAATACTACTAGTTCCTCTGACAAACGACATTTTAGGGTTTTAGAGCCCTTCGGAATTTAATGGCGGATGAGTTTTGAATATTGGATAACATTAGTAGATACAAAATCGTTGGGGACGTCAGTGAGGAAGGTTCAGAAACCCATAAAAACATTTTTCACTTTCTATTTCATTTTTAATTGTTCACTCAATCGATGGGGTAATATAGAATATGTTTGTCAAACTATAATATTGTGAAAGCTACAGCCCAACCAATGGCACACGTTTTTTGGTCGTTCCATATTTATGGTCACAATCACCTACATTTACCTGTAAGCCCAAAATTGTAACCAGACAAACAATTCATTCTATTTGTAAAGATATAATGCTTCAAGTTTGTGTTCAGACCTTCGTTCCTCTAAACTAAATATACGTATTCATGCCATCAATTAATTAAATACGTCGATGAACAATTATAATACTATAAAATTATATGTATTTTTACTGTCGATGTTCGCAAATGCTAATAGTTTCCCAGTAGCAGCGAAGGAAGAATATAAATGAGTGTAAATGCAACTTTATTTAGAGGGCAGGTAGATATATAAAAGAATGAAAGCTCAAAGCGATAATTTTCCTTTAATACGGCAGGCGTATGCCACGAGACACCTTGTTGGCGCATATCCAAACAATTTTCTTTCGCGATGCCGAGGCAAAGAAGATTTCTGTGCATTGTAACGAAACCAGTTCCCGCCCCAACGCTATTTTGTTGAAATGCACCTCAGTGAGAAGGGGGACACGTTGGTTGGACGAAGGGGAACTGCCACGACCTACCTCAACAGACCTCCCTTTCACCTGGCAGCACACAACATAAACGTTCTTTCAAACAGAATGGTGGTAAGCGACTGCGTTGCCATTATGCTATTACAACCCCTTACTGGCTACAGGTTACAAATCTCAAAGTCGCACATTGGGCTGAAATTGAATTCTGGGTAGAAAAAATAATTTTATGAGCTATTTTTGTAGGAACTTTAGTGCCGATTCCGAATATATCCCGAATACACTTGATTCATTCATTAAAAAAAAAAAAAAAAAAAAAAAAAAAAAAAAAAAAAAAAGATTTTTTAGCGAATTTTCGTAGAAAATGAAGCTGTTGCATGCAACGGCTCCAAAAATGTTGAAATCAAATTTCCGAACATTTTCTTCATTAAAATCCGTTTTGAGACATTCTGAAACGAATCCTAGATTTTAACGCTTTTTCCAATATATATATTGGACATATCTCCCCTAACTTACAATGTAAACTTAAAAATGATATGTCGTTGGAAAGAGCGTTAAATTTCCTATCCCTCTAAGGTATTTATTTGGAGTCTTTTTAAGGTGGTTTACATAGGCGAAAAAACATACTAAACACGAGGATTTCTCACTTTTTAAAAATTACTGTTTTTTCAAGGTACGTTAAGTATTAAATGAGAATGGTAAAAAAAACTGTACGCGTTGGAGGAAAAACTTGCCCAAAATCTCAGCTTCTAGCGGTATAATACATTTTTATTTTACTTTGCTAATTAGAGGAAAAAAGTAGGTAAACACGGTTTTTTTCTATGAAACCGAGGTTTTCGTGAAAAAGACCCTATAAAAAAAATCGAGTTTGGGGCCGGTTCCTACATATTTTTCACGCTGGATCAAATGGTAACACTTGCAGATCTTCCCAACTCCATTATAACAGAGTTTTACACTTTAACTAACTAGTTTTACCCTAAAAAGCACATACAATTTATCATAAATTAACTAAAAATTCGGGAGTAAAACTCTGTTATAACGGAGTTTGGGAGATCTGCAAGTGTTACAATTCGATTCAGCGCCAAAAAATACGTAATAACTGGCCCCATACTCATATTTTTCTAGAGGGTCATTTTTCACGAAAAACCTTAATTTTATAGAAAAAAAAAACATGTTTTTCAACATACAAACATACTTTTCTCCTCTAATTAGCAAAGTAAAATAAAAATTGATTATACCGTTGGAAAGTTGAAATTTTGGGCGTTTATCCTGCAACGCGTACGGTTTCTTACCATTTCCTTTCAATACTTAACCATCGTGACCTACTGTAAAAAGAATTTAAATACCTTAGAGAGATAGAAAATTTTACGCTCTTTCCAACGACATATCTGTTTCTAAGTTTACATCATAGGTTAAGGGAGATATGGCCATTTTAGTGATTTAAGGTCGAAAACGCAAAAAAAAAACAAAAAAAACTTGAAAGTGAAAAAACTCCAAAAACTAAGGGTTTAAAAAATTGCAAAGAGGGAATTTCGGTTGGAAAATAGTTGTAGAATCGATCCCTAGGTGGTTAACAATCTCAAGTGTGAACACACAGTATATGAAAAATATAAATAATAAATGAATACCTATATATTAAAAAAAAAAGAAAAAGCGTTGAACTCCAGGATTCGTTGCAGAATGTCTCAAAACGGATTTCAATGACATTTTTTCTCTCAAAAATGTTGACTTTGAAAATTTTTAAGCCATTGCAATGGCTTCATTTTTTACGAAAATTCGCTAAGATGTATCAAGCATCAAACAATATACAGCAAATTAAATGCAAGTATTAAACATCAAGTAAAGTTATAGGGTATAATTAGTAACTGCACCTACTTCTGATTCATTACGAGTGGGGTATGGTAAGGTTGTAGGTAATGGTATCGGTACTTAAACCGAGTTGAACCTCATTAAGCGCCAAGCATCGAAAGTTGAAGGTCAACGCCAACTGACTCACAATTGAATTAATGACCTCGGATAAGATGGCCCCATTACCATTTACGGAACAGTGACCTTATAGCTTTATTATTTAGACAAATAAGACTGATGAGTATTAGGTTGAATTATAAGCTCCATAAAATCTCATCTCTTGGTAGAAATAGTTCCCCCTCCTACAAATGCCTTGACTATAAATTATGCTTTATAACTCCTGACAGACTCGTCCGATTTTATTATAAGTGCAATTAGTCGGAAATGTTAATCGAATCTTGAAAATTGGGAGGGGGGCTCATCTTACAACTTTTTACCTTCATCATACAACATCATACCTTTTTAGAAAGCTCTCTCCGAGAGACCAATCTATCATCTGAAATGTTACAAATCAATGAAACGGTCTAGCAAGAAACGGGCAGATATCTTAACAGAATTCATCACATAAATAACGATGAATCTCATCTAGGTATGAATTGGAGAAGATGAATATGAGAATCATAAAACGGAATCCGAATGAAAAAAGGTCGTACCGTTGGCTTCACGACCAAACGATTGATATCAGAAGAGGCCTAGCCGAAGAAAAGAATGCCCAGCAGTAAAAAAACCACCATAAACTGCTATCATGAACTCTTATTTTCCACCACCTGACTCCACATCTTTAGTAATACAGTGAACATACAAGAGGTGGAATTCGGTAGCAACAATTAATCTAATATCTCATGTTCAGCAATTAATTACCAACATCACTAAAGAATGAGGTGACTAAGGTAAAATACCAGCGTCATTGTCAGAATTTTGTTCTTTCTTTTTATTTCGAATCAATGTCATCAGAACGAACACGAAATTGAAACATAACTGGCCAGTCAACGACCGTTTGAGAGGCGTGCAACCCAAGTTGCCGTGTGTCGACTTTTTCTGGTTCACTAAAGCGGTCGTTACGATTTGTAAATCACTCTCAACACGAATACCATTTAGCCGATAGTAGGGTACATTAACGTAGTGTAGTATCGACACTGGAGACATACGGAAAAACTTATGTACAATCAATTTCAATCATGAGGCTTAAACACATTCCTGTTTTGCATTATTTTTTAATTAGAATATAAATTTACTCTATGATATGAGATTGTAGGTACTTATTTTTGCGTACTTTTGGGGCACAGAATTTGGTGACTTCACTAGTAGCCTTGCTTTAATTTCATACGTAACTATAGCCTTTGTAGCACTCTTGTTCAAAGTGAAGTTAAGGGATCAGCTTCATAATACCTCATAACCAGGGGGTCATAACTCTCTTTAGAATCACTGTAAACTCAAAAATAAGGACATCGTTGGAAAGAGCGTTAAATTTACTGATGCTAAAAGCCAAAACAATATCTTTTTATCCCACTTGATAAATAAAAAATTAGGCTAAAAAGCACTATCAAAATTTTGCAGAATTTTATATTAGAGCCTATATACTCTGCTTATAGTAGAGACTATGTATTTTGAAATTCTGTTCCACGGAAAAACTTCCTCAGAATATCAGCTTTCCAGGGGAATAAATTTTACCGTCACTCTCCTCATTAGGGGAGAAAATTATGTTTAATGTTAAAAATTAATGTGATTTCTGAAGGCTTTATTGTGATTTTCCAATGAAATCGTGGGTTTTCATGAAAAATGAACCTCTATGAAAATACGTGTTTTGGGCCGGTTTCTACGAATTTTTTCACGCTGAATCAAATGGAACACTTGCAGATCTCCCCATCTCCATTATAATCGAGTTTTACACTTAAATCTATAACTTTTAATTTATTTGTTACGCTCAATTTTATGTGTTTCTAAGGGTGAAACTAGTTAGTTAAAGTGTAAGACTCGGTTATGACGAATTTGGGGAGATCTACAAGTTTTACCATTTGATTCAGCGGGGAAAAATACGTAGAAACCGGCCCCAAACTCGCATTTTCATGGAGTGAAATTTTTCAAGAAAACCCCCGATTTCATTGAGAGAAAAAAAAACACGCTTTTTAACACTAACTCTAAGTTTTCTCCCCTAATAAGCAGAGTAAAAGTAAAATGGACCACACCGTTCGAAAGCTGAAATTCTGAGGAAGTTTTTCCGAGGAATTCCTTTCCATAATATTTTGTATTAAGAGCAGGATAACAAATGGGGAAAAATCAAATTCTGGCAAATTTTGAACATTTGCTTTTTAGCCTCCTTTTTTACGTATTAAGTCGGCTCAAAAAATATTGGTTTGGCATCAGGTAGATATGAAATTCAACGATCTTTCCAAAGGTTTTTGAGTTTACAGAGATTCTAAGGAAGTCATGAGCGTTTCAATGTCATAAGACAGAAAACACGAAAAAATCTTGACAATTTGATAACGCGAAAACGGTGTCAAAGAAAAAAAAAACGACGAGTAAATTTTGGTCAGAAATGAGCTTTAGAATCGACCCCTGAAGTTTTTACCATTAGCACAGGGGTGCTCTGTACATTGAAAGCTGTACCGTGTTATTATCGTTCGATTATACTGTATAAGAGAAGCGTACATATTTCCTTGCAGAAGTTCTTATACTGAACTCTACAGAACAGCTGAAAATTCCACATCTACTTTGAGATTCACTTAATAATTATAGTGGCAACAGCCCAATAGATATTAGGGAAAAAGGCAACATCACACCCATCGAAATATAAACCTACTAAAGTTTTACTCCGATGTTCACAGTTTACGTATAAGGAATTGACGAATCGGGATGCCAACAGTAGCAATCGCTGAGGAAGCCAAAACGGCGTACAAAAGAAGCATTATTATAAACAAAAGCTGGTAACATAAAACTAAACAATACACGGAAAACAATCAGTTGGACCAAACAAGATGGTGAAAGGATGAATTTTCTTCAATGCCCAAAGTTGTTAGGAGACACTATTGCGCAACATATGTCTTAAGTTCGAGAAACACTGAATATAAGAATAAAATAAAAACTAAATTTGCTCAATGAAAAATCGTAATTTTACGAAGAAAGTTAAGTGTGGCGCGGTGTGCTCTCTCGAATGTACATCGCGCCTGATCTTGAAATGGGAGTGGCGCTATGTCTAAGTAGCATCGGATTCATAGGCAGAGAAGATCAAAACATTTCATTACTGGTGAGCATATGAATGTATGAATGCAAGATAAAGTACGGTTATATTTATAAAGAGAGATTTTATTGAAATTATTTAAATCTTATTCAGGTTGTTTTGTCAAAAAATGGAGCTTCAAGACATTTTTTGTGCACTCCAAGTGCTTGAATCTCAGAAAAAAATGCATTTGGTTAAAGGCGGACAGTTATAATAATTTGCTCAAAAGGTCATATTGCAGGATGATTTTCTGTTTCGTCAAGGCGTTTTAGGTTAGAGTCCAAGTCCTTGTATGGGGGTGGTCTACTGTATAGCAACATTTCCAAGTAAAATTCAACCTTTCCCAAGTCAAATTACACCTCCTCCAAGTCAAACTTAATCTTTTACAAGTCAAATTCAACTATGAATGAATGAAAAAATGTATATATGTACAAATTAATCAGGGTAAGCTTAGACAGAATGGCTTAAAAGCCGTCATGTGGGATGGCAAGTAAATTTGTGACATTTCAGTAAAAATAATATAAACACTTATTAAATCATATATGTAATCATTAGGTAGGTATTGTAAAGTCGTAAAACATCATTATCATAAAAAGGACTTATAACATAATTTTCGTACGTAGGTAATATTATTAAAGTGATAAGCTTTATGAACGAATTTGTAGAAATCTTTTGAGAATGTGAGTGATCCATGGGAGCATAATATGAAAATTTGGCAGCAGGAAAAGAAAGAAACCTCACTTATGAAATTTATAGATAGTTTAAAGAATGAAAATAAAAATAAAAATCAGTAGTTGAAATTCTGGATTAACTCCCATCGATAATCCCACGTAGAACGGAAGTACCCGGCTAAATCAGGCACATTTGGTGTTCTGAGATATTGGAGGCACTCATCCCTAGTAAAGGAAACTCTGCCTGGCCAACTAGACCTAAATTCTCGCAGAATCGGGCATACTCCTATGTAATGGATAACATCCTCACGCTCATTCATATTACATAAAGGGCATCTTCGCTTCTCCATGGAAGAATGTTAAAATGCACCAGGCCACTGCGGGCCTTAAACATCCATCTCGCTCAGCCTGGATCCACAAGACCGGCATTATCCGGAGGGGCTGATTCCTGGAGCAGTAGATGGTAGTGAGGGTGGTTCTGTGATAAGGAGGTCATATCCATGAATGCTTGTTTCTCATTCACACATACTGTGTTTAGTAGGGGACTCCATTGCGACTTCAGAAGGTCCACATTAATAAAATCAAGTTTCATTCTAGCCTCATCCGCCAATCGATGCCAATCCTCCGCACATTAGAATCTGTCAGCTTATTGCGGAAGCGAACGTAATACCTAAGTACTTGTATTCTTGGCAACACCAATCCTCTTTCCCCGCAAATACCAGGTCTCACTACTCGCTGGTTTGCTTCCATTTTTAAAACACATCACCTTGGACTTTCTTAGATTTATGACTTAACCCCACCAGTCACAGTAAGATAGCACGTCATTTATCATCACATGCAAGCTCTTCGGATCAGTTGCCAATAGAACCAGATCATCAGCGAACGCCAGCATTTTAATTTTATGATCCGACAATCTAACACCCCCTCCCAGATCACCCCGGAGATCATTCATAAAAAGACTGAACAGGTATGGACTGAGCCGACAGCCTTGACGGAGACCCATGCCCGCCCGGAACCAGTTAGAAATCATATTGTCAAGGTAAATGACCATCCAAGAACCACTATACAAGGCTTCCACTTCCAGCACCCTCACTAATTTGGACGAGATACCCAACGCAGATAGCTTCCAATAAAGAGCTCTTCTGTCAATTCTGTCAAAGGCTGAACTCGGGTCCACAAAGAACGCATAAAGCTTTTGAATCAAATTCAACTTTTTCCACACTAAATTCAACTTATTCCATTTTAAATTTAACTGGGAAGGTTGAATTTAACTTTAAAAGATTGAATTTGACTTAGAAATGCTAAGTTTCCTATGACACTTTCAATGAGTGTTGGGGAGTGAAAATACAGTATGGAACAGATAGATGTATAACATTTCCAAGTCAAATGAAACCTTTTACAAACCAAATGAAACCTTTTCCAAGCCAAATTAAGCCTTTTCCGAATCAAATTAATCCTTTTCCGAACCAAATGATTTCTTTTCCGAACCAAATAGTATATTTCTTTAAAATAAGCAATAAACATATAAATTATAAGGTATGATGAGCATTGTATTAATTAATTACATCTTTGGAATTCAGTCAGAAATAGAGACTAAATTCAAGGAAAGAAAACAAATACCCGACAGCCTCAAAAAAGGACATAGTATTGTCTTGTATTGTACGTACCAGTTTCTCCATGCGGAAAGGCGTGGCGAGTAGGTACCTACTTCATAATCTGCATTTCAAAATACCTCAAATTAACATGTTTCCTACTAAATCGAGATCTACTCCAAAATAATAAACTAATTCATAGAATTTTCAGTTCATTCACTTTCTGTCTGTAAACACCTGAGATTTCGTATGGTTTGGAAAATGATTCATTAGGTTTGGAATATGTTTCATATGGTTTGGTAAAGAAAACGATTTGGAAAAGGTTTAATTTGTTTCGGAAAAGGATTAATTTGATTTTGAAAAGGTTTCATTTGATTTGGTAAAGGTTTCATTTGACTTAGAAATGCTATAGTATCCACCCACTCCCCCTCCGTCACCGCTATTTTTCTGGCGACATTCCACGAGATGACCACAAGGAGGAGGTTGGAGGTTGGCAGCCTCTCCCTCCCGCCCCTCAGACTCTGGCGGTTGTAGCCAAGGCCAGGCCAGGCCGAACTCCTCCCCTGCTCTGTTCCCCTCATTAATCGATAACATTGATTTACTCTCCTCTCCTCGGATCCGATGCCAGGTTCAACGCTCTCCCACGCAACCCCCCTCGAGGAAGGATCGACCCGCCCAGGAGCTCCACTCAGTCAATCCACACCCCGTCCCATTCCAATATCTTTTTCCGGGATTATTATCCCCCTCCTTACTCCTGGAAGACCCTAGGAGCTCGAGGGAGTCCACGGCTCAGAGAGGAACAGGAGTAAAAAAGGAAAGAAACCCGCCGACTGGACCCCCCCCCCCCCCCCCCCACCATCATCACCGCATCTCCCAATGACCGGACCCGGGGGCAATCACCCGTCCGACTCTGCTTTGTTCCAAGGAGATGTGCCGCGCTAAAACCAACTGGAATTCCACAGTCCAGAGCTGCCCAAACCTTCAAAGCAGAAACGGAAAGCCCCCCCCCCCCCCCCTCCCATATACAAAGCCATCACTAATTTAGAGAATTTTTGTAGAAAATGAAACTATTGCAATGGCTCGGAAACTTTTCTTCATTAAAATCTGCTTTGAGACATTCTGAGATGAATCCTAGAGTTTAACGCTTTATATATATATATATATATATATATATATATATATATATATATATATATATATATATATATATATATATACTCGTATGTGTCCTTCTGGGCGATAACTCTCCTTAGGATTGAGATAAAATTCCGTTCTTGCACCGAAAAATCAAGCTTTCCAAACAAAAGGATGAGTTCGATAGCCAGTATTTTTTGAGCACATTAAATTAGTGAAATATCAAAAAATGTCCTTAAAAAATCACTAAACATGGCTAAAAATAGTTGAATTGATCCTTTTCAGTAGAAGTTTCGTCAATAGGAGTTTATTAACGATGAACTAGACCATGAAAAATTATTTATACTGAAAAATGAACTTGATTTCATTAATATTTGCCAATAAATAGATAAAAACTGCAAAAAAAGCTAAAACTCCAAAGTCTTCTTCGAATTGCCGAATATTATTTAGAACGAGTTCTTTTTTCCTTCATAGATTTGGTAGTTAAAAATGTCTTTTTACTTAAAGGGCTGAATTTTCAAAACAATATAAAATAATATAGTACAATAATTTACGAAAATTTGCTCATACGAGCATGCTGCATAACAGGAACTTTTTCCTCTAAAACTTTAATTTATCCACTTTAATTCATTCAATTTTAACTTTTGACCACATTTTCGGAATCAGCGTTAAATTTTCTATAAACGTGGTGCACTTTTATTCAGGAAAATTCCCTTCTACAGAACACAACAGTAGATCAAACATGGAAAAATCTTTAAAACTTTTTTTCTGAAAGAAAATTGAAACGCAAATCATCCAAAACAAATTTAAGGAAACTGGCAAATCTCATGAAAACTGGTTGATTTAGTACTCTTTTCAACGGTGAAGTAAATTTTACTTTTCTTTGCAATTTGGGGAAACAGTTTGTTCAAATTGAGGTTTTTAAAAAATGAAATTGATGGTTTCCTGGAAACATGACCCCTCCATGAACCTTCGAATTTGGAAGAGCTTAACACCCAGATCTCTCCATTCCGTAATTACCGAGATTTACACTTTATTAACCTAGTTTTCCCCCTAAAACATACAATTTTGAATATGCAAAACAACCTAAAATTTGTGAATGTAAAACTCGGTTATATGGGGAGTTGGAGAGATCTGCAAGTGTTACCATTCGATTCAGCGTGAAAAAATAGTAGAAACGGACCTCAAACTCGTGGGTTCATAGACGGTCATGTTTCAAGAAAACCTTCTATTTCACATGAAAAACCAAATTTTTAAACACTAAAAGAAGCTTTTCACCCTCCCTTAAACAGTAGAGTAAAATAAAATTGACTATACCGTGGAAAAAAGTATTAAATGAAGCAGTTTTCATGAGATTTGTCAGTTTCCTGATATTTTTTTTGGAAGAATTGTAACGTTTCAAAGATGTTCAGAAAAAAATTTCTTTTTTAATTTTGCTACGTTTGAACTGCTGTTGTGGTCTGTAGATGGTAATTTTTCTGAATCAAAGTGGCACAGAAGCTTCCTTGTGGCCTTCACTGTATGTCACCATTAAATGTTCAGAAATGACCGGTTTACCATTATCATGACGGTATAGTGCTGGGCAACCAAAAATTACGTTCACGCATGCGCTGAGCGTACCGCTGATTCAATCATGATGAAACTAATAGGGGACCACCTAGGGCTTAACCCACAAAATTTCATTAAAATCCAATCGAAATTGCGGAAGTTATGGCTGTTGCAAGGAAATGTCGACAGACGGACGGACGGACAGACAGACACGAAACCAAATTTGTTCAGGAGGCCATGAAAAACAAAATGCAAGTGGAAATTTTGATTTTGGAGCACACAATTTTTTTCCTTTCGAAAGTGAAAACAAAGCTTCCGCTGCCTGGTAGACGCGGAAGCAATATGCGGTTGGCGGCATTTTACTCCATTTTTGATGTAGTTTTACCCAAAAATCTATGGACAAATCGTCGTTTGACCAAAACCGCCGTTTGACAAACTTCTTAAGCAAAAGATTTTTTGCATCTGAAAGCAGTTCACCCTGTATATATGTCATTCCGACGATAACTCTCCTTAGGATTGACATAAAATTCCCGTTCTCGCGCCACAAAATCAAGCTTTTCAAATAAAAGGTGAGTTTGTTGGCTAGCACATAAAATTAGTCAAAAGACGTGTCGCCAGCCCGATACGGCGGAATATTCTCGGTAGTTTTTCAAGCAATCTTTATTTGTGTTTTTTATTTTCCGACCAGCCATAATACCTATTATATATATATATATATATATATATATATATATATATATATATATATGTGTGTGTGTGTGTGTGAGAGAAGAGAGAGAGAGAGAGAGAGAGAGAGAGAGAGAGAGAGAGAGAGAGAGAGAGAGAGAGAGAGAGAGAGAGAGAGAGAGAGAGAGAGAGAGAGAGAGAGAGAGAGAGAGAGAGAGAGAGAGAGAGAGAGAGAGAGAGAGAGAGAGAGAGAGAGAGAGAGAGAGAGAGAGAGAGAGAGAGAGAGAGAGAGAGAGAGAGAGAGAGAGAGAGAGAGAGAGAGAGAGAGAGAGAGAGAGAGAGAGAGAGAGAGAGAGAGAGAGAGAGAGAGAGAGAGAGAGAGAGAGAGAGAGAGAGAGAGAGAGAGGATTTTCTGTCGATTTCCCATGAGAGTCGTTCTCTGATAGTTTGTCTATTGGTCCTGTTTTTTTTTTTTTCTCGCTTTGCTCGTGGCGTTGAATGATTTTTTTCTTCTTGGTAAATTACAAAGACTCACTAATCAAAATAATAATTTTACCACTCTTTCTTCATAGGCACGAGGCCGACGGTTTCTCCACTGCAGGTTCACATGGGAGTGTCTGTTCTTGAAAAGAGCTGGAAAAAAATATCGTAAACCAACGCTCGGCTGCAGGCAAAAAGACGTCAATAAAGCTCACAACTGTATAAATTTACAAACGGCAGGCTTGAATGTTTAATAACAATGAATAAAGAATGTCTCGAGCGTTCGTGAACCAATATAGAATAACATAATATTGTAGAAGAACATTTGCCGATCTCAGGGTGTTACCTGTTCAACGTTATTTCGAATTTTCGTAAAAGTTAAGCTATTGAAATCGCTTCAAAATTTGGGAAAATTAAAAGTTTCATACTTTTAATCAAGCTTAAATGCCGTTTGAGTTTTGCTTTTTTCCATTTACAAAGTGAGAGGTAAAATTTGATTCACCCAGTTTGCTGAACTTCTGTTACACTCTAAAAAATTCAAAGTTCCTACTCCACTCTAAATTGAAGACTCTCATTAAATCATGCACGTGCAGCATTTTTGAATTTATATAGACCTTTTCAGCTTACGTTTAGACTTTTTCCACAGAGATTTAGACATTGTCCATATAGATTTAGACTTTTTCCAATTATATTTATATTCAAACAAATTTTCAGTAGTATCATTGTAGTAGTATCACTGTCATAAGTAGGTACCTACTTAACTTTCATCGGCCAGAAGAAAAATTACAGTCGCCTTTTCGAAAGCTTCTTAAGAATCTGAAAACTCGGGAATGGATTGGAAGGAAAATAAATCTGTTAGTTGTTAACATTTATTATTCTCGTTAGCTGAGCACCATAAATAACATTCTGTTCCACTTCTGATGTGACTTAAAAAAAAAATAAATAAATAAATAAAATAATAATAATAATCTGAGCTCGATTCCAACATCTGTTCATGAGAAAAATCGGTGTTCATAGAAGAAATTTCTGTGCATAAAAAACACTTGCATGGTTTCATTTTACATGTACTTCACTAAAAACGATTGTCAGGAAATGGATCGATTTGTTTTTTCTCCGATCAATTCACTATTTTTCAAGGTGTGGCATGTTATGTGATAAAATCTAGACCTAACTGGAAAAAGTCTTGACCCAAGTGGAAAAGGTATAAATCAATTCGGAAATGCTACATTGACGGTTCGCCGAGTTTGGCTAAACGTACCAACAACCTTTTTTAGATGGAAAACCCTATTTTTATTTTTAGGACGTCTCTATGAAGCTAGGCTTCGTTAATAGAGGGACAACCAAGTAGTCAATGGTATCTTCAACTACTCTAAATTAAGCGTGTAAAACTTTTCAGTAATGCAGCATTATCACATGAGCAAAGTTTCCGCATTGCTATTTTTCATTTTTTGTTTTTGAAATTCAAGCACTTCGTCTGCATAGAAATCTTTAACTTTCAAAAGTTATGGAAAATAAACAATATATTCATTTTTGGATTTTCACAATTTTTGAGCAGTTTTTATAGATTTTGTAGCCCATATAGAACCTAGTTTAGAAATTATACTAACTATAAGTAATATGATCCCACTTCAGTTTTTAGAGTGTAAAATGGGTTCAGAAAAATGGGTGAACCACTCTTTACCTCCCAACCAGCGCGGCGTAGTATAAGCAAATTCAAGATAATTTTTTCCAGCCTCCGTCTTGGAAGGGGGGAGTCCATCTCCTGCAGGCGCTGTACTTTTAACCTGTCTGGTAGGGAACCTTCAGTCTCCCAGAAACTAGGAATTATGGAAATGGAGAAATTTTAGGTGGCATAACATTAGGGATTGGGGTTGAAGGTTCATTATACATCCGAATTAATGGAATGATGCTTTTTGAAGATTCGTGCAGGATCTGGATATCAGAGCGTATACATAGGAAACACTCTTGACTAAAGATCCTATAGCTAGAATCATTCTAGAACCTCTTCAATGGGGAACATTCATGAATTTGAATATCACACTTTTGACCTCAGAATCGGATTCTGCACACTTTAAAACCCCTTAATACCAATTCTCAGCACAAAAGACCGTTTTCATAAGTTTGGGTTACGCCATCCAGTAGCTCTGGTAGGTAGGTTGTGAGGGGAGGATGAATCGTTATGGTCAATCCTTATGTTTATGAATTTTATTTCCACGCGCTTTGCCCATTATGGGCCTCGTCAGGGATCTATAATAAATATTAGCAGGAATATTATTGTGCTAGGGGCTTTGTAAAGTCAGCTGATTACTTACAACTATGCGCATATTCTTAGTTAGGTAGAAGTATAAAATCATGGAAGGTACTATATACTTACTTGGAAGTAAGGTAGGTTGAAGTTATTAATACTTTCCATTTCTAGTGCATAATAAGTAGAGCCACCCGACAACGAGGCCCATCACGGGTGAAAGAGCTTGGAAATAAAATTCATATACACGAGGATTGGCCAAAACGATTTACCCTCTCACAACACACCTACAAGACCCTTTGTTTTGGCCAATAAACGGGTAGGAAGATCACGCGTGACGTAGTAGTGCAAGGAAGGCGGGCAGGGGCTGTGACGTCATCGTACAAATGAATTTCTAGAGTCGTATTACTGGGCAGATATCCATCATATAGCACCATTCCGGAAAGCACTCACTCAGATCTTTCTTTTGAGCAAATAAAAAATAACCATAGAAATTCCCCATTACTCTCTGTGTGAAATATAATTTTTCCCCACCTACGTAGTGTTTAAGTTCGATATTCCTTTTCTACTATACCCTTCTTGTTCGTACTCTCTTAAACTTTATCTAGATAATTAAAATTTCAAATAACAAGCAGGTTTGATGTTATCATTGAAGACAACAAAACATTGAAGTAAATTTACAAAAACACATAAATCCACTGGGCATTTCGGAATTGTTTATCATACGATATGAAACTGGTGTGAACTTTGG
The DNA here is from genome assembly GCA_030762985.1 of Adelphocoris suturalis. Classification (NCBI taxonomy): domain Eukaryota; kingdom Metazoa; phylum Arthropoda; class Insecta; order Hemiptera; family Miridae; genus Adelphocoris; species Adelphocoris suturalis. The sequence goes on along the minus strand of CM061045.1, from coordinate 16,312,671 downwards.
TTTTACTATCCGAAATCGTGACCAAACAAACGCCAAATCGGGTCTGTTTAAATAAATAATCTTTAAATTAAAAGTTTATAACACGGTACTCTCCAGGCCTTGCAACATCCAGTTTGCGAAAATGAAAGTGTCTCTGGAATTTAGAAGGTTCACTACGGAAGACAGGGAACACCTGAAAAAGGTGGTCTCGTCCTTCAAGATGAAATATCTGAAGAAATTGCAGTCCCCGCAAACAAAGTGACCTGATAAAAGCCCACACAACATAAACAAAGATGTCAAAATATGTCATAAATGGATGCTGTCCCCATATATGAAAGATGTTAAAATCCAAGAAGCATTTCAGGATGCTCTAGAACGGATTTCTATGATTTCGAAAATTTCACGTTCTAGTTTTTTTTCAATAGCCTAAATTCGTTAAAAATGAGATGCCTAGTGACATACACCAGGAAAGTGTGTAACTAATAATTTTTGAAGAGAATAAAAGTTAGATTATTTGTAACTTACCGGATGGTGTCAACGATTTCCAGAGCTCCATCATGCTTGTCCTAGAAACAAAGAAGAAAAATCATTCCTCATGCCACTATGCAAACCATACAAGAAAATGTGGAATATATTAGCCAACTGTGTTTGGTCTGCTTAGGTACGAATTCCTAAGACAAATATCAACAGTGCGCGACAGCTCGCATCCAAGTTTCGACATAAATATCTGCCTCACACTATAAACTGAGGCATACGCTTTTCCATTGATTATAACCTCCAATACTCAGCACGTATGGACGAACCACCAGAAACCATTTTCCAAGATGTTAAAGAAACCCGCCGCAAGGCAACAAAAAGCCTGTCTCCATGCAACATAAAGCTTAACGATGACAACATGACTCGAATCACACAGCGCGACGCGGGGGAGCCAATCCCGAGTTGTTGATACCCACCTTAATGGATATTTCACGTCCTATTCTCAAGCTAATAACTATCTTGTTTGAGAGGGTTTTCCCAGACCACTCCTTAACTATTTCTCTCCACTCAGTCACTGGTTAGGCGGGAAGACCAAACGCAACAGTAATCAAAGGTTATTTCATATGCTGAATGTAGCATTTTCAAACTGAATTAAGCCTTTCGCAAACTGAACTAAACTTTTCGCAATTAAGATTGAACCTTCCGCACTCTGAATCAAACTTTTTGTAAACTGAATTAACCCTTTCGCAAAATTATTTAAACCTTTCCAATTAGAATTAATATTTTCATGAATTACACATTTTTCAAGCACACACATTTTCTGTAACGCAAATCATTGCTTTTGTTGTTCCTCATTGCAACTGGAAGTAGGAGATACATGTCCGTGACGTAGTTTGATCAGACTTGAGCACTTACTGTAGACGCGCTCCTTGCAATGACACCAGACAAATTATGCTCACCTCGGTAAGCCGGAATCTTCCTTGCTTCATTTTTGATTTTTGAAAACGCTTTTCAACAGGACTGAGCAAGGGTGAATAGGGTGGCAAGAACTTTACTCCCACTATCTGATTCAGCTAGAAACTGGTTTACTATAGTAGAACTGTGAATTCTCGAGTTGTCCATGACCATAACTAGCAGTACGCCGTCTGTGGAATTTTGTAATTTCAGTTCCACCTCTCTCAGAAACTCACGGAAAACGTCAGCAGCCGTGGTTCCAGGAGTTACATTTCAGTTTGCGAAAGGTTTAATTCAAAGTGCGAAAGGTTCAACACAGTTTGGGAATGCTATATAATATATAGTACCTAATAAGTCGTACGTAACATCAATATGGTTCCCATCTGCAAATGTCGCTGCTGCGACCCCCCCCCCCCCCCCTCCATCACGACCCCACTGAGTACCATGCACCCGTAGGAGTCACCAGTTCCCTGGTCTGGGTACTTGTTGTTTCAGATCCCAACCAACTCCAATGATGCAGCAGCTCCAAGAAGAAAACATAGAAAGATTTCAGAGGCGAAATGCCCTCCCCTTCACTCACTCTGCTGCAAGACTATTTCATAATGGGCAGATGCTCCAGCCAGGGGTCAAACTTCTACTCATTAGCTGGAAACGATTGGTACACAAACCACTAGTTGGTTTGCTTGTTGACAGAGAAATCCATCGGCCCCTGCTTGTAGCAGATATCCAGGGCGTCGAGACCTTTCATAACATCAGCTATGAGTTCAACACTGCATCTAGATATCATCCCCATCTAGGGGAAGGCTGACGGTGTCTAGTATGAACACCCTACCACTCCACCACTGGTAGAGTTCTTCAGATATGCATGAGGCGTATCTCCACATAGTTGGAAGGATAACACAGGTTTACAAAAGAAAAGTCATGTTCCGTGACGGAGATCTCATTATCAAATCTAGAGTTTTTTAGTGTGCTAAATACGAATCCGAAGCCAGTTTTTTTTCTCTTTTAGCGAATTTTTGAAGAAAATTAAGCTATTGCTCTCGCCTCAAAATTTGTAGAAAGTGAATTTTTGAAAAAATTGTATGCAGAAATCCGTTTCAGGCTATTCTGAATCATATTCTGAGGATTAACGCATTTTTTAATGTTTGTATGTATGCATATATGTATGTATGTATGTGTCATTCCAGACGATAACTGTCCGTAGAATTGTGCTAGAAACTTCAAACAAATTTTAAAATGTCACAAAACGAAAGTTCAAGTTCGTTGGCCAGCATGATCGGATTACATCTTCTGGTTGAAATTTTGAAAATTTAGTCAAAAATTTCAAAATAGCCTGTTTTTTGCGATTTGTTGTGCGAAATAATTTTTTCAGCATACGAACATGTGGTATATTCGGAATCAGCGTAAAATTTCCTATAAGAATATGTATCAAGTTTTCAAAAATTTCAAAGTTGAAAAATCAGTCAAAAATCGAAATAATGCCGTTCGCTAGTTGTAAAAATCGGTAATATTTGCATGAAACATTGTCCAAATTCAGATTGAACTACTCTTATGGAAGTATCCCTGTATAACCAATCCTAGAACCATGCTGTTTCTACAAGATTAGTTTAATAATAATAAAGTATGAGTAACTCCTAATTATTTTTAATAATTTGATTCCATGTTTGTCTATCAAAATCATAAACTAAAATTTCTCTACACGATCAATAGCGACTGAAATGTCGAAGATTTCTTCAAAAATTCGCTCATGGGGTCATGCTGCATGACTGGATTTTTCTTTTCATCTCATCAAGATTTTTGTTCAGATATTGTCAAAATTTGTCCAATTTTTGCCCAATGTGTCCAACTTTTCCAGTTGTTGTACTTGGAGAGTGTGAGGCATCGTTTCCTATAGTTTTCGACCTCATAAATCGAATGAGACCAACCACAAGTAGCTACGAATAATGGTGACGGAGCTGAAGCACTTTAAAGCCCAAAAAACGTTGTTTTTTGTATTTTCCCCTTGGTTTTTGGGCCAAATAAAGTATTTACTGGAAAATTGCCCAGATGTTAATAGATATAGTAGTGGTATGTGAGCCAAATTGTAACATTGATAAAGTTCGAGGATCGGGAAGTTTCAACAATACAAATAAACTACCTACAAGAAACTAGACAGAATTGTAATATTGCAAAGCTCAACTCTCAGATGTCCATTAAAGATGATAATGTGACTGCAAAAAACATGACGAACGGGGACAGATAATGGAAGCCTCTTTTGTAGAGACCAAAGTAATATGATCTAAAGAAAACGGTCACCTCTTGGAATAAACACCTCACCTGCTGGTCTGTATCAACCACCTGCCTCCTTTATCCCAGCACAAACTCTCCTCTGCCGTTCAACGATCCTTCAATAGATCACTCTTCCAAAGTTAAACAAGATTATTCTCAACTGCGTAACCTTTGTGAAATAAATATTCGTAATTAGGGAGCATCGGTCGTTTTGCAAGCCTGAAAATTCCTACGTTAACAGCGTGTACTGACAAGGAAAAATTCAGTGAATGTTGGGGCTATTTTCCATCATGGTAATTGGAATATCATGTCAACGTTATTAAACGAGTAATTCCGAGATTTTTGACATATTGTCTGATTTGGTGCGGCAAGCACCGATTTTTCCGAACAAATCGGAAAGGAAGTTCCAAAAAAAAAAAAAAAAAAGGTTTCTGGCACAATTTCGCATATTTCAAAAATGCCGAGATTTTAGCGAATTTTCGTATAAAATGAAGCTATTGCAATGGCTACAAGAATTTTAAGATCAAAATTTTTGAAAATTTTCTTCGTTGAAATCCGTTTTGTGGCTTTCTGAAACGATTATATATATATATATATATATATATAGTCATTCCAGACGATACCTCTCCTTAGGATTGAGATAAAAAATCCGTTCTTGCACCAAAAATTCAAGCTTTCCAATCGAAAGAACGAGTTCGTTGGCCAGCATTTTTGGAGCACATTAAATTGGTCGAATTTCAAACAGTGCTGGAAAAACCACTAAAAATAGCAAAAAACCGACTAAAAATGGTTAAATTTATATTTTTTTAGCAGAATATTGCAAAAATAAAGTTTATTAACTATAAAATAGAACATTAAAAAATGTATGTACAAAATTATCCTGAAAAATGTACTTAAGTGTCATTAAAATGTGCTACAAAATCGATAAAAACTGCCATAAAATTGGTAGTTGACAATTTCTTTTCCCTCAAAGTCCTTACCTCTCAAAACAACCTAACATAATATAGTATGATAATTTAAGAAAATTCGCTCATACGATCATGCTGCATGACTGAAAATTTATTTCAACTCTTTCTTCCTCCTTTTGTCGGTCTATGGTTAGTCCTTGTTCCTGCTAGTCCGCGTGAACTGAAACAGGACGGTCACCACAAGTGGAGTCCAGGTTCTCTTACTATTTGACGGAGTACGTGGTCTAGTTGTGCACCACGTAGGATGTATTGCGTACATTTTTTGCTGAAGAAATCTTCAAAATGTTATTAAAACTCAATTGCAGTGTTGTAATTGCATCAATTTTTTCACAAATTTACTAGCGTGGCGAATGACTTGTCTTTGCGACGATGATGAGCACTGATTCTGATTCAACATCATCCTCTGCCGGCAAGAGAGTGGGATCAGCTTCCATTGCAGGATGAGCGATAATAGAGCAGTCTCGTAACCCGTTTCCCCGGTCCAAGTCCTCTTAACACACCCGACTGGTCCAACCAAGAAAGTTCATTGATCTGCCAGCCCGCCACCAGCGTCACTGTTATGTTGACCCCCCCCCCCCATTCCATCAACACCTTCACCTACCTCTTCATGCGGAGAAAGTCAGCTTAGCTCTGAAGGAGATTGATTGCATTGAACGACCAACGAACAGAGAAAATCTGCCGATGACATCCGTTAGGGTGGAGCGACCAGTGTTTGATATTGTCCCAGTAATTGGAATCTCACCGAAATGCAGTACTTGATCAGTGAAAGGCATCAAAGCCTCCTTACTAGCATTTTTTAGGACGTCCCTCAGACAAGGCTTCTTACTTAAGAGGGACGACCAATTGGAATTGGTCCAGGGGGTAGGGGGACAACCCAACCACGAGAAAAAAAAATAACCACATACACAAATCCCATTCAGACCATTCCAAGACCGAATCCGTGAAAAAACGATAGGTGTATGTCTGTGCGTGTGTCAAATTTTGTCGACGCTGCTCAGGCCACAATTTTCGACCGATTTCCGAGATTCTTTGTTCGTTCGATTCCAATTTTATTCCAGTTGTGCAAAAAACCTCGGAAATTTCAAATTTCAAGATAGAAGAGGGGGAATGGAGCGGCTGAACCCGAAAAAACATGGTTTACACGACAAATTTTCTATTGTCTCCACTATTTTCGTGATTCTTTTTTTGTTCAACTTTGAACTTGGTCTAGTTTCGGAAAATGTAACAGGAGTTTCAAATTTCATGATGGAAGGGGGTGAATAGAGGGGGTAATACTGATAAATCATGATGTTTCAACTAGTATCATTAGATTTTCGCAATTTTTTTTGTTCATTTATGAATTTGGTCTAGTTTTGGAAAATGTGCCTGGAGTTTCAAATTTCATTGTGAAAGGGGTTATTGGAGGGGTAATTGCGATAAATCGTGATATTTTTACTATATTCATCTGATTTCCGTGACAGTTTTTATTATTTGTTAGATCCAAATTTTAGTCCAGTTATGCAACCTTGGAAGTTTCAAATTTACTATCGGTGAAGAAATGGAGGAGAAGGGGGGGGGGGGGGGTTCCGGAAAAATCGTTATATCCTTTGTTTTTTCTCTTATTTTAATTCTCAACTTCTTTTCTGTTCTTTTCTTTTCTGTTATCTGTTTTTTAATTAAGTCAATATAAATAGTAAATATTCATATGTTTTTGTTGAAATATCACGCGAGCGACGACCAAACTGTCACTCGTGTGAGTATAATTTACTGTTTACGTTCAGTTAATCCATACAACTTTTACAATTTTATCAACTTTTATTTGCCACAAGAACAGGAGATTGGTCAGAAAAAAAAAAATTTTGAAATCTATGTAATTATATTAGTGGGAAAGCGAATATCAAACAGGAACCAATAAATGATCCAGGATTTATGGTTGGTAATTGGTTAAGTCATGATGCGAGCGTAATAGAAGCTTTGCTGTACTAGTGAATTTTCATAGAAAAAAAAGGTACAGTAGATTCCGTTTATACAACGATGCTCACGAGAATGTTATATTGATATCGTTATAAGCTGACATTACTATACCCAAAACAGGGAAACAGCGGGGGAAGGGGGGGAGGGATCAGGATTATTACTGTAAATAGTATGTATGTATGTGTTTCCAAGAAACCTATACACAAAACTTTATTACAAAACAAGAATAATGTACGTTTATATCGTTTACAACTACGTTTTAAAGAAATCAGTAATTTTGCTTCCGAGTCTACCTATAGGTAGCGGAAGCATTGTTTCCACTTATTTCTCAAGAAATAAAATCAATACTTTCGAGAACAAACAGTTCCATGACTTCTATTTATCTCATTTCTACTCTCTTGAAATAATAGCCTAGTGAGAACAACGAAATATTCGTTTATTTAGGAAACTTCACTCGCGTGATAATAGAAAACTGGGTTTTTAATTTTGAAAAATTGGGAAAATTTCAACATTGCACATTGCACGAAAGCTACTGGTCATGTATTTCGCAATGACACACAAAATCGAGAGGAACAAAACTTGAAAAAAATAAAAATACCGATAGGCTCTCATTATAGACTTCATTGCGTTGCATCAATAGTGGTCCGTGAATTTCTCATAACTTTGATTCCTCATGATCTACTGGTCCAATTTCGTTCCAACTCGGGGAGTTGTTGGGTAATGATTTAAGGAAGAAGCCATTTGATTTTTATCACGATTGGTTGAGTAATAACTATTGTGCAGGCTCAAAACTAAAATTGGTTGACACAGGCGAAATTCCGATGCTAATAGACTGATTCTGATGAAATTCTCAGAGATGATGATCTATCATTATCTGTCATCATTCGCGTTGGAGGGTACTTGGGTAGGTACAAGGCACAGGATGGTTTCCCGTGAATTTTCTTCCGATTGGCTATAGCAACCTGCGATAACTTGAAATTCGCTGTTGCAGAACAAATTTTTGATGAAATGGTCAGGGATCGTGCCGGTTGGTTCTTAGATTGTCCCCCGAACACTTGGATAGTGAATTCCGTTGGATTGATGGTAGGGTGTGCGTATACGCTAACATGAATTATAGCACAAGTTTTTCTTTTCTAATTTACCTACTCCATCACACGTCAATAACATAGTCGGCAGATCCACGTTTGTTCGACATACAGATATTTGTTGGTGTTAGTAGGCAATGGAATAATCTAATGAACTTTCCAACTGCGTCCCCAGCATTGAAACACTGCCAACTTGAAAGTAGGAAATTAACTGATCCTCTCAATCGACAGCAGAGTAGACAACATTACACAACACTGAAATAGTAATTTACATCTAAACTTGTGACAAAAGTAACCGTAAAATCTTCGAAAGGGGAAGGTTGGGATCCTTGGGACATTTTTCATATTTTTATTCTTCCAGCAACCAGTTTGTGAATTATCAAAATTTTGGCAAATCCTACTTCATATCTTCTTATTTCACCTATCTCTTTTTAACAACAACTCATAATTTTCTCCCCTAATTAGCAAAGTGTAAAATTGACTAGACCGCTGGAAAGAGGAGAATTCAAGGAAGTTTCCCTCGTGGAGTACCCTTCCAAACAGTGCGTGCTTGAGTGTAAACTTTTCCGAGCCTTTGCTAAAAAATTGCGAAATTTGCTAAAATGGTTAAAAATTGTTGAATTAAAATGTTCAGCAGAATTTTAGTCACAAATGTTCATCTACAACGAACTAGAACATTTTATAACTTTACGCACAAAATTGTGCAGAAAAATGTACTCAAAAATCATTAATATTTCCTAAAAAAGCTAAAATTTTTAAATTTTCATTGAATTGCAGAATACTATTTTGAACGGGTTTTGTTGCCATAAAATTAGTAGGTAGTTGATTTTTTTTTTTTTTTTGAACTCAAAGCGCTTAAATTTCAAAACAATGCAACATAACATGTTTTTAAATAGGATAATGACAAATTTACATTGGTTTGAAGTCAGAAGTCGGGTCACATGGATTTAAAAACATATTCTACATACCTATGTATGTATGTATGTACATAACTACATAGCTAATTTTCATGAGAGAACATTGACAAAATAGCTGACTATCAACTCCTCTTCATTGCAATTTATCACTAGAAAGTAGACAGAAGGTTACAACTAGGTTAACTTTATTTTGACGCTTGGTTTCACTATAAAGTCTTTTAGGAACAATCGTTTCTATCGCAGTGATTACGTAAAGACAATTGGCAATGCGTTCACCAAAATAAATATAACAAGAGTTTTCATTCTCGTAGCTGTTTACGCGAATTTCAGTGCAAGGGTAAAAAATACTCCATTAGAGTAAAATTGAAAAAACATAATAATAATAAAATATTAGATAAAATAAAATAAAACCAGGTAATTTGTCGGCTTCCATGTTTTCCATGAAACCTCATTATTTCAGGCGATGTAACCCTGAACTTCAACACCTCTACCTACCCGTGTCATTCGAGGAGATATCGAGAAAACAAAATTATAAGGACGAGGACAAGTTGGAAGGAGAACCACTTCTTAGCATACAACAGATTTTTTCATTGAAGAGTAAATGCCAGTTTAATGCAGAAATGTCCTAAATTGAGACGTTGGATAAATTTGTGAGTACACCTATGATCTAATATCGAAAAAATGGAACTAAATCGTGAAAAATGTTCAAAATGTCATCAATATTAGGAACTCTGCAACATCCAACACTACTAGGTACAAAAGCCTTGTTAGCAAGAAAAGTAGTGGACAATGGCCAAAGTCTAACTGCCTAATGAATTTCATATCCGTTTGATTTGGGATTCTCTACGTTAACAGCAAATCATTTTGAAGCAGAAAAAGGGGATTACCTAGTAAATATTAATTTCTAGGAAGGTTACAAATGTTCATCCTTAGAAATTGTAGGAAGGACAGAATATTAGCATACATTAGAGTAGTATAGGGTAGAACCATAGTATAGCCACCATACGGAACCAGGGGGGGGGTGACTTTTGGAACAGACACATCAGCGTTTAGACTAGAAGAAAAACAATGGTAGGTAGACGTACGATCGGCGTTCAAACAAATGAACGACGTTCCTACTACAGTGTAATCTGAGGACAGCTACTCATTTGGAAAACACAATAATGGAACATGGTATTCCTGTAAGAGAATAAACAGCCAAACTTCCGGACTCGATTTCCTACAATTAAAATATTCATACAACGTATTTTCCATAGAATAATGGAGAAAAGGTATAGTAATACCACCAGCTTGTACTATGCATAACTGCAAATCTAATGAATTCATTCAAACGTTCTACCCGCCTAATGGGAACAGTGAACCAAAGTAATTGGGTAGGTACTGATAAATCACATAACTACCATACAAAAGTATAATTTTGAAGGGTATACTTACAGATCCTCGACCTGAAGTCAGAGGCCAGGTGTAAACGACAGCTTCAGCACCAACGGGGCTGTGAAGCTTTAATTCCATTGGACCGGAAGATGACGACGACGATGAGGTGGACAACGATGATTTCAGCACCATTCGAACTAATAAATGATACGAAACAGGACGTACTAAACAGCTCAAAAAACTATCATTTCTGAGAGCACATCACCTGAGAAGTCAACTTACACATGGGTACTCACTGTTTGAACTGTACATGATGAAAAATTGTCAAAAATTTTTTGTTAATGAGTTAATTTGAGCACATTTCATCGGGACAGTAAGGAAAATCAACAGTTGAAAGATTTTCAAGAGACTATCGTTCCAGGATAGGGAGCTAAAATTCATTCCTGCCTCATCGATGCTATGCCCTACCACTCGCCGCACTCACACGCTTTCGGGCACCGGACCATAACTGACTGGCAGACTGAAATTGACCCCCTCACCCGCCCCACCAGCCGACTTTTTGCCAGTGCTACCACCACCACCAACACGAATCAGCCATTGTGCCTCCTGACCGTGTCCAGAGTTGCCAACTTAACCCAAGGGCATCCCCACCAACGCTAGCAGGGGGGTGAGAACTGAAAACGAAAATAAACCCAGTCCACAACATCGATATCTGCCTACTGGAAGAGAGGAAACTCAGGACGACGATCCGTCCATCAACACAACGCGGTCCTGAACGCCACCTAATTGGCGATTTCAATTACCGTTGGCGCGCTGCGATCTCTCCCAAAAAGGCAGCAACGCGCGGGATAGATTTGAACCATTTGAGGGCCTTTGAAGAGAAAACTGATCATTTACATCACACCGATTTACATTATTAATCCAACGTAAAGTCTTTTGTGACTGTCACGCGAGTGTACACGACAGAAAACTGTAAAACCAACTGGAAGGAGGTTGTTGATAACAGAACAATGTTGCTTTCTTGTTTCTCTAACTAATAAATTGTTTAGTGAAAAACCTATGTACCCTTCCTGTTACTGTTATTTTCTGTACAACGTCGAAATTAGATTTGATTTTAAATACATACGCTTGTAGGCACCTACTACAAAATCCCGACATTTCTGCGATAGTTAAGAAGCAGTGAAGTAGGAAATGCTCAACATTATTATAGTATGTGGAGTGTTTGAAGGTGAAGCATTGTGAGCAGGCCTGTGAGCAGTTTTCTATTATTGAGATGTAGCGAAGTGATTATCCGAACCATCGATTAACACACTCAAAGGGGACGAATTTACGTTTGGAAATCAACCACAGATCGGGGACGAATTTACTAACAATACTTAAAAGGAGTGACATGAGAGGACGAGTTTCAATACGAACTAAATCACTCGCGACGAAGTTGTGGAAACCCATTTCGAAACGGAAGTTAGTGAAAAACGTTGTTTATTTCCACGAAAAATAAAGAGTTACAATGTTAAATCGATTTCGATGGTTAGGCGATCAACAGTAGATATTGTTATTGTTTGTTTCTGATGATCGCCTAACCGTCGAAATCGATTTAACATTGTAACGTACCTGTGTCCTTTCAGACGATAACTCTCCATCGGATTGAGGAAAAAATTTCGTTCTTGCGCCGAAAAATCAAGCTTTCCAAACAAAATGATGAGTTCGTAGGCCAGCATTTTTTGAGGTCAGTATATTGGTCTACTTTGAAAAAAAATTGCTAGAAAAAATTGCTAAAAACAGCTAAAAATTGTTAAATTTACTTTTTATTGCAGCAGAATTCTGATCAAAATCTGTTTATTACTGACGAACTAAAAGATGTAGCATACATCTTTCAGCATAAAAAATTTATGCTGAAAAATGAACTCAAGTTTTATTAATATTTGCTGAAAAATAGATGACTGAAAAAAAAAGTTCCAGTCATGCAACATGATCGTAAGAGAGAATATTGGTAAATTACCTTACTAAATTATGTTGCATTGTTTTGAAATTTCAAAACTTCAAGTGAAAAGAAATTGTTAACTACCAGTTTTGTGGCAATAAAACTCGTTCTAAATAATTTTTGGCAATTAATCAAAGAATTTGGATTTTAGCGAATTTTCGTAGAAAATGAAGCTACATATTGGAATGACTTAGGTAATAGATTTTAAAATCAAAATTCCTCATTGAAATCCGTTTTGAGACATTTTGAGAAGAATCCTAGAGTAACATTTTTTCATACGTCTACATATATTTATTTATGTATATATATGTGTCCTTCCAGACGATAACTCTCCTTAGGATTGAGATAAAAACTCCGTTCTTGCGCCAAAAAATCAAGCTTTCCAAACGAAACGGTGAGTTCGTTGGCCAGCATATTTGGAGCACATTAAATTGGTCAAATTTCAAAAAAGTGTTGTAAAAATCACTAAAAATAGCAGAAAACTACTGAAAATAGTTAAATCTCTTTTTTTTTTAAGCAGAATATTGCTCAAATAAAGTTTTTTAACTATAAAATAGAGAATCAACTTGCCCCGGTGCACCTTACTAATGATAAGTAAGTACCTGGCAATAATGTACTTACTTTTATTATGATTTCACACATTTGTGCCCATTTTCAACGCCCCTTCCCAGGCAAATCACTGGTCTACTTGTTTTTAGGAGGTCCCTCTGAAGCTATGTATTATAGGCTATGTATTATAGGCTTTGATAACAAGAGGGACGCCTATTGGAATTGATCCAGGGGGGTGGGGGACAACCCAAGCATTATACAAAAAATAAAATAACCGCATAAAAGACCGTTTCAGTCCAAATTTGTGAAAAACCCATAAGTGTGTGTGTGTGTGTGTGGTGCGGGAAAAGTGCCACGGAGTTACTCGAGTTGGGTATCTTGACGGGAGTGCTCCGTAGTATCACCACCCGCGTCCTGGGGGGTTCTTACTTAAACTGGTGGTCATTTTATAGGGGCACTTCCTTTCATCCCAATCTTTCTCCTCATCCTTCTGCAACTTCCCTCATCCCTAGAGCCGGCGGTGGGTAAACCTGGGCGTCCTCCTCACTTTTTTATTTTATTTGTTTATTTTTCAATTTAATGGTGTGCCCCCTCCGCCTTTGAGGGGAGATTTATGAAAAAAAAAGTGCGTGTGTGTGTGGAAAATTTTGTAGATGCTGCCCAGGCCATAATTCTCAATCGATTTTCGAGATTCTTTCTTTGTTCGATCCCAATTTTAGTCTAATTTTGCAAAAAACCAGAAATTTTGAATTCCCTGACGGAAGTGGGAGAATGGAGGGGGTAAAGCCAAAAATTCGTAGTTTGTTTCGATACATTTTGTCAACCCCCAGCTTACAATTATCAACCGATATTCGTCATTCCTATTTAGTTCAATTCCAATTTTAGTCTTGTAGTGCAAAAAACCTTGGAAATGTCGGATTTTCTGTCGAGTTGGGGGTGTGGGGGATAATTATCGATTATTTCAAGCGCTGCCCAAGCTACAACTACCGACCAATTTTTGTGATTCATATTTTGTTCCACGACGAATTTGATACTGTTTGGAACTTACGTCAGGACTTTCAAGTTCCATCATGGGAGTGGGTAAATGGAGGTGATAATACTGATAAGCCTGCAGTAAGCGAAGTAAAGACTAACCCATAGGGTAGCTTTGGCAGTAAGTATGTGGGCAGGATGCATAGCTTCTGCTGTGGCTTCAATGGAATCTTGGTGTTACGAGCTAGAGGTCCACCAAGGTCCACACGGCTTGCAGCAATGGTGGCCACACCCATGAAGTCAACTCCAAGGTACCACCGAACCTCCAGCACGGATCAGGCGGGGGTGGGTCACTATCCTATAACAAAGTACTCCTCATCCACCACCTTCAACGATGGGACCAAGGAGACTGACCCACACTTTTCTGGGTTGACCACCAAACCACACCTCAGTAAAGGCATTGAGGGTTGTCTGCAAGCTCTCATGGGTTTCTGTGAGCAGGATGACATCACCGGCAAACCTTATTTCAGCTGGCAGCTTACTAACGGCCTTATCCACAACCAGATTAAAGAGGAGTGGCAACAGAGGACCCCCCTGGTATACCCCACACCCAATGACAACATCCCGTGACATCTCACCTTCTGTTTTTAGGACCCTCTCACCCTCATGGTACGGACTGACAACATACTCAATTAAAACAGCAGGTGCCCCGTCACAACTAAGACAATCTGTTATGGCAAAATGGCTTGCAGTGTCAAAGGCCTCAGTCACATCCAGATCATCAAGATGGAGCTGCCGTTTCATGATCCAGGCCAGTGAAATGACAATTTGGAGAATTGCTAAGTTCTCTGCTGTGTCATCAGCTGGCCAAAATGCTCTCTGGACAACAATTATGGTACCAGCCATTTGGATGCAAGATGTCAGAACCTATTGGAAGTGGTGGAAGACTGATGATGATATAAATATCAGACAGTAGTCTCCAGGTCCACTTACTCCTTTCATTGGGTTGATTTAATCCAGACACGAGACAACGCTTTCTGGGGTCTTCCCGATCTAAACAACAGGTTGAGAATAAGCAACGGACTTTGGTGCTTTATTCCTGCATCGGGCAGAAATACTATCGGGTCCTACGGAAGTGGATTTTTTGATGAAGCATCAATGGTGTGCAAGGTGCAAGGAATCCATGGTAGAAGCTGGGGGTACCACCAGCACACAAGGGTTGTGGCTGGGAGCACTCAAGAGTGGCTCCCAATAGTCCACAAACTCCTGGAGAGGGGGTGAAACTTGATCAACCCCTGCTCCCTCCAATACCTCTGCAGCGACATGAGCTGGATGCATCCTACACAACTTTTTTTCCCCCACAAAACTGCCCTTAAAGGCAGAGGGGGCACACCATTAAACTGGAAAAAATAAATAAAAAGGGGTGAGGACGCCCAGGTTTACCCACCGTCGGCTCTAGGGATGAGGGAAGTTGCAGAAGGATGAGGAGGAAGAATGGAATGAAAGGAAGAACCCCTATAAAATGACCACCAGTTCAGGGAAGAACCCCTCAGGACACGGGTGGTGATACCTAGGAGCACTCCCGCCGTGATGCCCAACTCGAGTAACTCCTTGACCCTTTTTCCGCATCACACCCCACACCATGACATGGTCGTGGTCATTACCCTGATGTTGTTGGTCGCCACTCCTTTTAGCTCAGAAATCGCTTGCCACAGGTCATTTCTGTTGTACTTATGTGCTTCTTAGCCCACTAGGTCTGCTCCATGTTCACGCAGCCACGGACAACCTGTACATCCAGGGTTAATGCAGACCCATCAGGCTTGACGGCAACGATATCCAGCTTCTTGTTCCAGTCACTCGGCATGTGATATAGTCTCTCCCTCTCAACATCCCAATGGCTTGATGACCCCATGTCCCACAACTACTCTTTGAACACCTCACCACGGTGGCTAAAGTAGCCACCCAGACAGCGTGACAGTGCGATAGTCACTGGCCTCAATGCCCTCTGAAGCCCATTCTACCCATTGGGAAAAAATGGGGGATTCAGTGCACTTTCGGAGCTCTTTACCATCTACTGACTCATGCAGGGCAGCAGCAAACTCAGCAGATGAGCTGGGTTTTGGAGCAGTTAGTGTTGCTTGGTCACACCACAACAACTGCTGCCAGACAATGTCCAGGTCAGCAGCAGCACAGGCAACCTCCCGACTCGAGCCCCTAAGTGTGAGCAGGTGCTGGCGGAGTAATGATGGGATGCTGGCTTATATAGAGACAATACTGAGCCCACGGGCCTTGAGTGCTCTTAGGCACCTGGGACACCAGGTGGGAAGCCTAGCCAAGAGCGCACAGCAGAGCGCACTTCACGATCTAACTCAAGCGGCCTCCCCACAGTAAGCCTACCAATGACTAGCCCATAGGTTAGCTTTGGAAGTAATATTGGCAGTAGCTTTGGCAGGACATGCGGAGGAGGCGCAGCTTCTGCTGTGACTTCAATGGAGCCTAGATGATACGAGCTAGTGCTACTAAACCACACCTGGTTAGCTGCTCAGTAAATGCATTGAGGGCAATATGCAAGCTCTCATGGGTTAATGCGAGAAGATGATATCATCAGTAGAGGCCAATGCAGCTACTTCCACCCTAGGGGCGAGATCAAACCTTATTTCAGCCAGCAGCTTACTCAAGGCTGTATCCACAACCAGGTTAAAGAGGAGTGGCGGCAGAGGATCCCCCTGGCATACCCCATGCCCAACGACAACATTCCTTGACATCTCGCCTCGTGCCTCGAGGACCATCGCGCCTTTACGTGGTTCTGGTAGGCCACATACTCAATTGAATGAGCCGGTGCCCTGACACCACAAAGACAATAGGTCAGGGCAAAATCGCTTACAGTTTTAAAGGCTTTAGCAATGTCCAGAGTGGCAAGATGAAGCTGCTGTTTCTTAATACGGGCCAGCGAGATGATCCGCTAGCCGAAATGCTCTCTGGATGTAACCTATGACACCAGCCGCTCGGAGGCGACATACCAGTATCTTGGAAGTGACCAAAGACTAGAGACGATATAGAAATCGGATGGTAGCCTCCAGGTCCACTTAACCCTTTTTTGGGATAAAAATTGTCCGAGCAAGGGCCAACGCTTTCGGGGATCTTCCCGATAGAAATAACAAGTTAAGGATAAGCAGCTTAACTGTTCAGTTCTTTGTTCCAGCATCAGGCGGAAACACCATCAGGTCCAGCAGAAGTGGAGTTTTTGACATGGCACTTATGTGCCTAGTCATGAAGGACAGGCAAGCACATAACACTGCGCAAGTAATCCCTGGTGGAAGTTGAGGGCACCACTGGCTCTCCAGGGTTGTGGCTGGGAGCACTCAAGAGTGGCTCCCAATAGTCCACGTACTCCTGGAGATGGGGTCAAACTTGTTCATCCCCAGCTCCCTCCAGTATCTCCGCAGCAACACGAGCCGGATGTTTCTTTCACAACTTCTCAAACTGCTGACATTCCCGCTTTCTTGCTCGTTTTGCTGCTCTGCGACCTCCACAAGGTACCAATGTAGGAGGAACCCCTGCTGGTTCCCTGCCATGGTCGCTTCCTCAACCTGTGGGAACATCCTCTATATATAGACCTCGACTTCATCTTCCAAGCCATCAGGCCCTTCAACAGCCCGCCTCGCCAGGTCCTGCAGGAACTTCAATAAGGCCCATCTGCTCCCCTAGCCTTAATACTTCAGTCTTCCAGAAGACCGGAGGTCCCCGGGGAGGATTGCTGAATGGCGGGCTTCTGCCCCACGCCTGTAGGAGATGCGAGAGAGACTCCACGGCTATTTGCCAGGATTGCATCCTGGACATGCTGCTTATAGTGGGGCCTTAGGGGAAGAGATTGAATGGCAGAAAGCGTGCTTATGGAAAAATGTTGTTGCGAAAATACGTTACTATGACGTTTTTTCCTCTACCTCCTCTACTGCCATTCTCCGCAAATCCTCAGAAGGTTACCAGGGCTGCTCTCGCTCGATATCAATTGCAGGGTCGGGCTGTACAGGATGCATCTGAGAGACGTGGGCACTGAGGCCATGCTTGGAATTTAGGGCTCTATCGCAGTGGGCGCACTGGTGGGCATTAACAAGGGCAGAAGATGAGAGTGAAACACACACACACTCTCTCTCTCTCTCTCACACACACACACACACACACACACACACACACACACACACACACACACACACACACACACACACACACACACACACACACTTTTTTTTGAATTTTGATTTTTAAATCGTTGGACCCATTGCAATAGCTTTATTATCTGCAAAGTTTCGCTAGTAAACTGCCTGAGACGTTATGAAACGCGTGTTCTGAATAGTGATATTAATATCAAATGTGTAGGTTAAAATTTCAAATTATTAAATTTCCCCGTTAGAATTTCGTAGTTGCTAAGGATCATACCACTGTTTTTGAAGATAAGTATTTAAAGAAACTACTCGTTTTCTATCCCGGAATCAGTGAAATTGACAAAGAAATAAAGCCATCATAGATGTTTATTGGAAAACAACCAACATGCCGGGGCCGGGTTCGGCTGTTACTGCCAAATGAATATCACCTTTTTTCATAATCTAAATAGACTTAAGCGGTTGTTACATAACCAAGTTATACAACTTGGCCAATTATTGCATAACGAGTTCGCAGATTGAATAAGTTACGCAATAACAGATTTTCATGAATTGACGGCCAACTGGTGACATTTCCAGGAAATGATCCTGCACGTGACGGAGGATCATCTCCAGAATCCGAACGCTAACTTGATTCGCTTGTCAAATCGAATTGGATGGTTATTGCGTAACACGGTCTAAATATAATAACAATATGGCTCTTTTACATGCAACTAGGTTTCTCATTACAATGTTATAATTTCCTAATTTATATGTTATTAGAAACATGTATGGTGAATAAAAATTGAAATTCTGCAGAATGACCTTATGTGGAATATTCACATGAATCATTTTTATATCATCAATCATTTAATAGTTCTATATACCATCTTTCGGGATGATTTCTATAAAACTCTAGGACCGAGAGAGGGCATCATCTAGGACCTTATGTGAATTCAACTTTATAAGAAATTCACGTTTTACGCAATGAGCACACGCTGCTATATATCTGACGGCGATGAAATTTATAGGGGACGATCTAGGGTCTATCCCGCACGATATCTTTAAATTTAATCAAAATCGGTCGTTTAGTCTCGGAGTTTTGGATGTGTCAACCAATTTTACTATTGCGCATGCGCAACTCATTACAATAAGATTCGTAGGTCACCATCCGAAAATGACTGAATTCGTTCACGAAAGTGAATGAGTTTGAACGAAATCGGAACAATAGATTAGGAGAAATTGATGTTACAATAAATTCACGTATGTGCTACCTACTATTGATCCGACTACAATGAAATTTATAGGGAACCATCTAGGAGCTAAGTCGCACAATCTCTGCAAATTTTATCAAGTCGGAATAGAACTAGTTGAAGTTTTGGGCGTGATAAAGAATTGGCGCAGACAGACATCTGATGGACAGACACGAAACCAGTTCCAGTTTACTTGGTGTATCTTCAGAATCTGTTGTATTGCAATGTTTGATACTAAACTCTTTCAATATGTCCAAAAAGATCGATTTTATGCTTAGGTACCAAATTCACTCAAAACCGTGCCACGATACCCGCAACAGGAAAAGACTTCTAATTTTGATTCCTACAACATGGTATTAAAATAAAAGGTACCTACTCATACAAACGTTTTTGAAACAATTCAATAAAATATTGATTGAATAAACCAACAGAAACCCAAATTTTCATAGACAAAAACTCACAGTGGAATAAATAATTGCACTTAATTTGAACGTAAGTTAATATAACAAAAGTAACATAAAGAATTTAAAACAACCTTCTATCTCCATATTAGGTACTAAAAAGAATCTGGTTTGCCAATTTCCGAAGGGGATTTATTATTATATTTAGAATTTGACGCAGTTGGTGAGAAAATCAGAACTTTGCTATTAATAATTTGAATTATGAAATTATATTTCGCTAGGAAGTCTAGATAGCAAGTGCTTGGAATTTTGGTTGTTACGGAGTAAATACATCTTGCTAGTAACGAACATCTTGAACTGGATCTCAAGAAAATTATGGAGGCGAGTGAAATATAATTTTCCCCCTCACCAGCCTCTGCTTCCAGTCCTAGTCTTCTTCGGAAAATGAAGAATTGCAGTCCAGCAAGTGTCTTCACAGTCATATCTTTAGTGTTCACTTTAGGATCGATCGCCCAACTTATAGCTGCCTGATTGCCGGTTGAAATTTCGATTGTGGTCTGGTTAATTTGGAAATGATTAATCAGCCGTTTCAGATGGATGGCTTACTCGCTTTCAGCAGTTGACTGTGCCATAGTTCGCTGTTTGCGAGACTCCCAGCTCATAGCAGTACCATTTTAATCTAAACATTAGCCTGTATATGATTTTCCATCGATACAGCTCCCCCAATTCTCATCTGCCATGCCAGTCAATTCATTGATTCCGGTTTTCTGGAAATTTAGTGCGTGCATACGTGTGCCTTTGAGGTATCGCAATACACGTTTGGCAGTGGCCCAGTGCTCATTTCTGTAGCATGTGTTGGATTGGGATAAGTAGTTGACCGTGCACATGATGTCGGGTCTTGTAGCTGTGGCTAAATACATCAATGACTCAATTAATCTTTGATAAGGAACATCAAGGCACTCCCCCGCACTTGGTTTCTCAAGTTTTAAGTTAACTTCCATAGGAGCTTTTATTGTTTTTGATTTTTCCATCTTAAAATTTGGTCAAAGTTTTTATACATCTTTTTCTTGGCTCATGATTACACTTCCGTTTTTGTCTCTTGGGAATTGAATTCCGAGGCAATAGTTTAGTTTTTCTATGTCTCTCATTTAAAATGTAGCTGCTAGGTCCTTTTTCAATTTATTAGTTTCACCTTTGTTCACAGAGGCTATGACCAAATCATCTACGTACACGGCGATAATGGTTTTTTCTCCCCCTTCTCTGCATATGTAGAAACATGGGTCTGCAAATGAGGGTTGACATTCAAGCGTTTTCAATCTGGCATATGTATGTGAGTGTGTGTTTTTTCTTGACCCAGTACAGCCTGGATAATGCCGTTTATTCTGCATGCTCCAATATGCTCATTAAACGTGTTTCATAATAATTACGAACATGAAATTAAAATGACATTTCATAGTTTAAACTAAATAACTACTGTTGAAATAAATGTTTGAGTGTGTTTGCTGAGGTTGGGTATACTTCATGGGTGTGACATATGAGTGTTTTTACACAAGTCATAGGTATGTTGCTGAGGTTGGGTATGTCACAGGTATGTTACATACTGAGGTATGTTTGCTGAGGTTGGGTATACTTCATGGGTGTGACATATGAGTGTCTTTACACAAGTCGTAGTCATAGGTATCCAGTGCAACTTAGGAATTCTAAGGAAATTTGGGGACGAGAATTTTAACTGCTGGCTTTTGCTGACGATTTTGCTCATCTTGCGGATTCACGACCAGATGCCCAATACAAAATTAATATATATTCAAGGAAAACTGCGTCAAAAACTGTCTCAATATCAACCACAAGAGAACTAAACTAATGGTGTTCTGTCGTGGAAGGATGCAGAAGATGAACAGTGTGCTCTGTTACGGCATCCCATTGGAAAAAGTGCGAAAGTCGCGATTAATTTCATCTTTGGGAACTTGCTCCCGCAGCAGTATCCGGGGGCAAAACTCTCTCTGTGACTGGAATGTGGACGCATTCATCTGAAGGCACAAATATTTTCAAGTGCAATTAAATACATTTTGAGGATCCTCAGGAGGGACAGCAATTGGTGGCCCAGGATTTATACTGAAGAATTGATGGGCCCAGATTCTGATGGGACCAACAGGCGCTCAAGATATAACTGGTTCTCTCGACTCAAAGAAATATGGACATCCATAGGGGCATTATCCTTGATCGGGGGCTTGAACTAGAATAGCTTATGGAGGGAGTACAGAAGTCTAGTTTAGCAATCACTATTGGAGTCTGGATATTCAAAGTGTGTGCCAATCTATTTTCAGTCAACTCTACAGAAAAATTGTGAGTTTTGAAGGGAGACAGGAGTATTGGGGTGGTCATATAAATGTTCAGGTCGAACAACTATCGGCCCAGATGTGTCAAAGGATACAATCTGTATTTACCATAAAAGTATGATGTACAAGATCGAGTGTACCCAGCTCTGCAAGCATTGTGATCTGCTTGCTCTAGAAGATTCCGTACATTTCTTTTTCTTCTGCTCACCAGACTCACCCTACAGAAGAAACTATCTCTCCCCACGAGGAGGCCACCCAGCACATTAAGCTCTGGAGAGGGCGCTTCGTCAAGCCCTGGATGTGGGTGGCGATAGCGCTAGAGCATTCAAAGTCTCCAACTTTGTCAGATGAGCCCTGATGTTGAAAGAATTCTCAGCAAATGAATGAGTGCAATTCTAAACGTATAGAGGCTGTTGGTAACCATTTCCCAGCATTTATAGCCGAGAAACCAACTGGAATTGAATGTGCATTGAACGAACTATAGCCCAGAGGAATAATGTGTTTAGTTGTGCAATTACCACAGGAAACTAATTTTTGATCTATACTATTAAATAATGAAGTATGAGCTTGATTTTTTTTTTTTTGTAATGAGCGATAGACAAAGGGTACGAAGAAGGTATTTTAACTATCTTTCCATCCTAAGAAGTCTGGCATTAACCACACTCTCCGACGTTGGATAGTTTTCTTTCTATGATTTTTCAGAGTTTCGCGTACTGGTAACGTCAATGCGCCCCTCCCGACAGGGCGGGATCCCCATGCCACCCAATGTGACGTCACCAGTACAAACTTTGAAAAATCATAGAAAGATAACCACTCAACATAGGAAAGTGCGATTGGTATCGAATTTCTTAAAATGGAACCTATTTTCATTTAAAAATATGAAATGAATACGTGGGCAACGCTCATTGCTAGTAACAATTGTAGTGGTGTATGACCTCTACAAACAAACGATAGCTTTCTATCTATCTATTGGCGTCATCAGTGAGCTCCGCAGCTATAAGGTTCTTGGCCACTGGGATGCTTGGCTTGTACCTTATAAAACAAGAGATAAGATGTTTATCTCCTAGGAACCACACTTTCTGTCGAGGGAAAAAAAAATATCGATCCCCCACAATTTGTCTTTAACTATGCTAGATAGTAAAGCATGTAACCATTCTATAAACACTAAATCTACTCAAACTTGCTATAGGCTTCTCCCAGAATGTTTAATGAATGTAGCAGTATACTTCCACAAGATGACACCGAATACTACCTACAGTTGTGTTTTACCGTCGTAGCAAGTCTGGATTCGTTGTTTTGAAGTTTCGTTGACTATAACCTACAGACTAACCTTTAATGAAAAAAAAGAAAAACTTTGAAAACTGGACGAAGATCGTCAGAATATCATTCGTCAGGAAAGAAGGATTAAAAAAATAGTTGAAATTCCGTTGGGCCTCGAAGTAGACCAACCAAAACAAGGTTTCGGCAACACTAACACTAATAACTGCATTATGGCAAGGTATGTTTTTCGAAAATTCTGTTGCTTTGCATTAGTCACTGGGCTAAATGAAAATCCAGTTACGAGGTTCAGAGTAGAGTCCTTCTTTCAACTCTTTCATTCGGGTATAAAATTGCAGTCCAGAATTTAGAAAAGTATGCACCTGAAACAAAGCGCCTGCATATTATGGGATCGTACCCTTGGTATGAAATAACTCCAACCATCCACGGTAAATCTAGCATCATAGCTCCCAATAATTCAAAATCAGATACTTCTTATTTTTCTTTATTTTTTATTTTTTTTTTTAGAACCTCTTCTTCTTTAGCAGTGTGAAGCACAACCTTACTGAAATATGGACTCGTTAAGATTGGAATGTCTAGTAATGTTTTCTTCGGAATAAAAATTTTGTGACCTACGCACAGTAAAATCCATGGTTCTTTTTTAATTCCTCAAACCGAACTTTCTTATTTTCAGTAATCTGACACATTCAAGCCCTTGTGTGCAGATGCCGAATGAAAAATACCTCAGTGTGTAAGTCGAGAACGTTAACTTTAATGTATACTTTAACTTTCATTGAAATACTTTACTTGCAGCCAGGATATACTTTATATGATCCGAAAAAATCTGGCAACCCTTCTCTACACACACCTTCGCACGGAAGAAGGACCCAGGGACCATACGAATTAAACTCTTTATCGTTACGAGGTAACCTGAAGTTGCTAATCTCCGTTGCCGTATTGTAAGTATCCGTTGCCGTATTGTAAGTACACATCCTTCAACGCATCATTCTTGGGGAAATCTTCGCCAGCCGTCAGTCAACTTCATTCAGCATAATTAATTTCTTTTCTTCGTCAACCTTTCTAGTTTCATACCACCTGTTACCTGGACTAGTTAGGAAGACAAATTTAAATTGATTCCGTTTCATGACACCCGTCATCTGGCGTGATTTCAAAGTAAAATTGTACCATTTAATACTCTTTGTCTTTTTATTATTTGTCTTAACTGTTAAAAAGTCACGTTCCATGCCACCCGTCGTCTGGCGTGATTTTGCAGTCGGATTAATTACATTGCATTCAATTAAGTATAATATTCTTATTTCATTATTGATATTGATATTTTATTGCCTTTGATTGTCTTTATTATTGTCATTTGATTTTTTTCCCCCATTCTGTTTTGTGTATTATGTATTGTCGCTACGAACGACGCTGACTAACAACAGTAACACTTAAAACATTCAAAATTCCTAAAAGCTTTAGGAAATACATTTTAAAAAGGGTCCATTCACCTTTTAAAAGACGTTCATCTGTTGAAGAGGAAATGGCAGAGGGACATTGACAGCCCCAACCTAGCGTGGTAAACCCGATCCCGGGAAACCCTTTTGACGACCCCAATTTTGTGGATTATTTCATTAGTCAAAAAATCCAACAATCAATAAGAAATCTTAATTTGAATCGAAATGCTAGGGACCTAGTTCCCGAATCCAAAAAGAAACACGCGGACATGATCCCGATTTTTGATGGTAATCCAGGAAAGCTCCGCCAATTTATCGATACTTGTGAGTCTATAGTTAATAGGGTTATTGACGATGAGGATCCTCCCCTAAGGGAGACCTTTCTATTTAGGGCCTACTTAGATGTGGCTTGAGAGCGGTAATTAGAGGTGTCGCCGAGACCCACGTGCTAATGTAACGTGGTCGAAAGCGTGCCAACACGGCAACATAACATCACAAATCGAATGCGTTCGACACGTACATTGGCACGTGGGTCTCAGCGACAGCTCTAATTAGCTCTCTCAAGCCACATTAAGTAGGCCCTAAATAGAAAGGTTGTAGTTCCTAGGGGTGGTACGGACCTCCATCCTAACCCATTTCTTACAACTTTATCTAAACATTCATTAATAGTAGGTATTTGCTGTTTCGTCAAATTGTGCAGGAAAGCTTTATGTAAAAGTGGTGCATGATTTACCATGGAAGTGAGGTTTCAGTTCTATTCTTTTATCGCTAACTACTGTATAAAGTAACACATTCACAGGAATGTACCACTTCAGACACCATTATGCTCAAGTAAAAATAACAGTAATTTATCTCTTACAATGTAACGTATATAGTTAATTATATTCACCAAATCACCATTAAGAAGATCAACCTTTGATGGGTGAGATGAGAAGATGAAACGATATGGTTTGAATAAGTTCAAAAGACCACAAAATGCTGACGATGAATGATGCACACCAGCGCAGCTGCTCGATAAGGGCACGGCGGGCGGGGGCTTGGCTGACGATGCACATCAAAAGGGAGTTTTAGCGCATCAACTTGGAGGTATTCACATCAATTTGATGATTTTTTTTCGGTTTCAATATGAAGGGTTTTATACATGAAACTGGACTTTTGCTCAAATTGGAGCTTTTGTACATCAAATAGGAGTTTCGCACGTCAAATTTACGGTTTTTTGTGTCAATTTTACGGTTTTTTGCGTCAATTTGGAGGTTTTAACCATCAAATTAGAGTTTTACACATCAAATTGTTTTTTTCCAGCTATTTGGAGGTTTAAACTATCAAATTGGAGTTTCACACATCAACTTGGAGGTATTCACATCAATTTGATGATTTTTTTTCGGTTTCAATATGAAGGGTTTTATACATGAAACTGGACTTTTGCTCAAATTGGAGCTTTTGTACATCAAATAGGAGTTTCGCACGTCAAATTTACGGTTTTTTGCGTCAATTTGGAGGTTTTAACCATCAAATTAGAGTTTTACACATCAAATTGTTTTTTTCCAGCTATTTGGAGGTTTAAACTATCAAATTGGAGTTTCACACATCAATATTGTGAGTTTGTCATTTCGAATTTTCGGTTTTTTGTTTCAAATTGGGAGTTTCACACATCAAATTGGACTTTACACATCAATTTTCAGGTTTTCTATTAGAGGTTTTGAAAATCGATCTGGAGTTTTACACGTCAAATTTACGGCATTTTTAGTCAATTTGGAGGTTTTAACCATCAAATAGGAGGTTTTGCACAACAAATTGTGGTTTTACACATCAACTTGGAGGTTTTCTATTGGAGGTTTTGTACTTTAAATTTTAGTTTTTTACACTTCAAATTTACGTTTTTTGTGCGTCATTTTAGAGGTTTCAACCATCAAATATGAGGTTTTGTACATCAATATTGGAGGTTGGTTATTTAAAATGTTAGGTTTTTTTTTTTCAAATTGGGGGTTTTGCGCATCTAATTGGACTTTTACATATCGATCCACAATGTCGACAAGACATGAATGAAACACGGGCTTCATCCTGATCAGCTGATGGCACAAGGTACAATCAATGCTGCTCAAGGTATCATACAAGATTGAACCCTAACATTGACATTTTACGGAATAATTAATAAATCTTCATCCCTCAGAGATTCTGCAAAATTTCGAGGATACTTAGAAAGCCAACAAGGTAGAGCAGGGGTCTCCAACCTACCGCCTGCCGATCATTTTTACCCTAGAACTTCCACAACAGTAATTTCTTCGAAGTGTATCACTACCACTTTCCAGCTAATTGGAGGGTGGGCGGTTGAGAAGGGGACTACTTTGAATCTCACAAATCTGTTATTGAGGCAGGATCAGAGAAAAACCAACGGCCATTCACTGTATTATTCACCACAGGAAAAAGTTTCAATGTAAGTTAGGTAAGTCATGACTGTCGTGGTGCAGATAGTGAATTTCATTAGAAAAAACGCTGCAAATTATTTCACAAAGGTTTATTATTTTTTCAATTGAGTATTATCGTAGTTTTAGTTGGCTTGCGTACGTCATAAGGCCCGTCCAGACTCCTCGGCGTGTCCTATTTCGAGTTGCCACAACCTATACTTCTATAATTACTAGCCGCTCCGGCTCGCTACGCTCGCCTCCACGTCCAGCCGGGGGGCAAGCCCCCCGGACCCCCCATTAAATTGCTCGCTTCGCTCGCAAAATGTGGCATGTAGGGAATTTTGCTCGCTTCGCTCGCAAAGTGTGGCATGTAGGGCATGTTGCTCGCTTTGCTCGCAAACGGTAGATCCCTAAGGGTAGGTTTAACGTGTGAAGGGGATGTTGCTCGCTTCGCTCGCAAACGGTAGATCTCTAAGGGTAGGTTTAACTTCTGTAGGGGATGCTGCTCGCTTCGCTCGCTTGAGGGAGTTATACTGCCCACCCAACTTGGCAGTCGTTTTTTTCTGTTGGAAATTCTTACAAACAAATTAAATCTTATAAAACTACGTGGAACCACAAAAAGATTATTCGGGGATGTTGCTCGCTTCGCTCGCAAGGTATACCTGTATATCCTTGAGGAAGTTATACTGCCCACCCAACTTGGCAGACGTTTTTTTCTGTTGGAAATTCTTACAAACAAATTAAATCTTATAAAACTATGTGGAACCACGAAAAGTTTATTAGTGGATGTTGCTCGCTTCGCTCGCAAGGTATACCTGTATATGTGTAGGACAAAGTCCGTATTTATTCTGTTGAAATGGCTCTCGCTTCGCTCGCAAGGTAGGTACCTATGTATACCTGCTCGCCTCGCAAGGTATTGCGTAGAAGTGCAAATGGGAACCCCCCTGTGAGGGTCCCTTCTGGTAAGCAACGTTGTGAAACGGGCGGCCCGGGTCGATTAATTTCTCATATTAAACGGTTCCCCTCGCTTCCGCTCGTGATTTGACCGACTGCCCGTCACTTTTTTCGATATCCGATTTCGGATTCAGATTCGGCGGACCCAAAGCTGTATTTCGCCCGCGAAAACCGTTCCGAAAAACTTACCTTTATGGGGTATATTTTAATCGGAAAAAACCAAGTTTTTCGGCGGACTTTTCGAGAAAACGGGTCCGTACTCTCGCATTTTTTTAACGCATTTCCCGATACTTTTTTCGCGATCCGATCGCGCCGTCGTCTTCCTCGTAGGAACCTATTACAATTGAAACGTGTAGGGGATGTTGCTCGCTTCGCTTGCAAACGGTAGATCTCTAAGGGTAGTTTTAACTTCTGTAGGGGACGTTGCTCGCTCCGCTCGCTTGAGGAAGTTATACTGCCCACCCAACTTGGCAGACGTTTTTTTCTGTTGGAAATTCTTACAAACAAATTAAATCTTATAAAACTACGTGGAACCACGAAAATTTTATTAGGGGATGTTGCTCGCTTCGCTCGCAAGGTATACCTGTATATCCTTGAGGAAGTTATACTGCCCACCCAACTTGGCAGACGTTTTTTTCTGTTGGAAATTCTTACAAACAAATTAAATCTTATAAAACTATGTGGAACCACGAAAAGTTTATTAGTGGATGTTATTGAATGGTGCTGCATATTCCGACATGTGAATAGTTAAAAACTACCTACGAATTTGCACCGCTTGGGATTTGGAACCCCAAAGGGTGTTAGGGCATCATTAGCGACCGTTATGAATAGCTCGCAAGAGGCCAAGAGCGAACTTCGAGTCCCTTCCCTCGCAAGGTATACCTGTATATGAGTAGGACACCTAGGTGTACCTGCTCGCCACATTGTCATCGAACCCCAAACGTCTTCCCAGAGCCTTCTCGCGAACACGGCAAAATTAATTTCTGATGTTAAACGCTTCTCCTCGCTTCCGCTCGCGATTTGACCAACTTAACGTCACTTTTTTCGATATCCGATTTCGGATTCAGATTCGGCGGACCCAAAGCTGTATTTCGCCCGCGAAAACCGTTCCGAAAAACGTACCTTTATGGGGTATATTTTAATCGGAAAAAACGTAGTTTTTGTCGGAGTTTTCGAGAAAACACGGTCCGTACTTTCGCATTTTTTTGACGCATTTCCCAATACTTTTTTCGCGATCCGATCGCGCCGTCGTCTTTCTCGTTTCAAAACCTACGAAACCGGTATTTTTCCGGAATTTTCGACGGCCGTTTAGAGGGGTTGGGGAAGCGGGGAAGTCCAAAAAGCGCACATTAATTATTACTTCGACCCCCCTCCCGCCCTACGGCCCATGGTTCGGGTGGGATTAGAAAATTTTAAATTCGCTTAAACACCCTATCGGAAAATCCCAAAAAGATCCCCCCACTCGTAGACTCCCCCCACTTAGCCGTTTGGCCGTGCATAGACACGACAAACAGACAGACAAACAGACAGACGGAGTTTCATTCTTATTAATAACTAGCCGCTCCGGCTCGCTACGCTCGCCTCCACGTCCAGCCGGGGGGCAAGCCCCCCGGACCCCCCATTAAGTTGCTCGCTTCGCTCGCAACGTGTGGCAATATTGCTCGCTTCGCTCGCAAAGTGTGGCATGTAGGGAATATTGCTCGCTTCGCTCGCATAGTCTGGCATGTAGGATATGTTGCTCGCTTCGCTCGCAAAGTCTGGCATGTAGAAAATGTTGCTCGCTTCGCTCGCAAAGTATGGCGTGTAGGGAATATTGCTCGCTTCGCTCGCAAAGTCTGGCATGTAGGGGATGTTGCTCGCTTCGCTCTCAAACGATAGATCCCCAAGGGTAGGTTTAACTTCTGTAAGGGATGCTGCTCGCTTCGCTCGCTTGAGGAAGTTATACTGCCCACCCAACTTGGCAGACGTTTTTTTCTGTTGGAAATTCTTACAAACAAATTAAATCTTATAAAACTACGTGGAACCACAAAAAGTTTATTCGGGGATGTTGCTCGCTTCGCTCGCAAGGTATTGCTGTATATTTGTAGGAAAAAATCCGAATTTATTCTGTTGAAATGGCTCTCGCTTCGCTCGCAAGGTATACTGCCCACCCAACTTGGCAGACGTTTTTTTCTGTAGGAAATTCTTACAAACAAATTAAATCTTATAAAACTACGTGGAACCACGAACATTTTATAAGGGGATGTTGCTCGCTTCGCTCGCAAGGTATACCTGTATATCCTTGAGGAAGTTATACTGCCCACCCAACTTGGCAGACGTTTTTTTCTGTTGGAAATTCTTACAAACAAATTAAATCTTATAAAACTATGTGGAACCACGAACAGTTTATTAGGGGATGTTGCTCGCTTCGCTCGCAAGGTATACCTGTATATGTGTAGGACAAAGTCCGTATTTATTCTGTTGAAATGGCTCTCGCTTCGCTCGCAAGGTATTGCGTAGAAGTGCAAATGGGAACCCCCCTGTGAGGGTCCCTTCTGGTAAGCAACGTTGTGTAACGGCGGCCCGGGTCGATTAAAAATGTAATTTTAACGATTCGCCTCGCTTCCGCTCGCGATTCGACCGAGTTCTCGTCACTTTTTTCGATATCCGATTTCGGATTCAGATTCGGCGGACCCAAAGCTGTATTTCGCCCGCAAAAACCGTTCCGAAAAACGTACCTTTATGGGGTATATTTTAATCGGAAAAAACGTAGTTTTTGTCGGAGTTTTCGAGAAAACACGATCCGTACTTTCGCATTTTTTTGACGCATTTCCCAATACTTTTTTCGCGATCCGATCGCGCCGTCGTCTTCCTCGTAGGAAAACCTACGAAACCCGTATTTTTCCGGAATTGTCAACGGCCGTTTAGAGGGGTAGGGGAAGCGGGGAAGTCCAAAAAGCGCACATTAATTATTACTTCGACCCCCCTCCCGCCCTACGGCCCATGGTTCGGGTGGGATTAGAAAATTTTAAATTCGCTTATACACCCTATCGGAAAATCCCAAGAAGATCCCCCCACTCGTACACTCCCCCCACTCAGCCGTTTGGCCGTGCATAGACACGACAAACAGACAGACAAACAGACAGACAGACGGAGTTTCATTCTTATTAATAGTATAGATAGAGATAGAGATAGAGATAGAGATATACGCATGTTTATATTTCTCGATTTGAGAATAATAATATCTAATAATAATAATAATATTTAATAATATCATTATCTAAGTACGTACGAAAAGTTGAGAGGACATGTTATTAAATATGCGTAGGAAAAGCATTGGTATTAACACAAAAATATGACCTAGAAAAAAACATATATTCATGCCTCGAAGGAACGCCGTACCCACCTCATGGTGCCGCGGTGTATTATATGGGTATAACACGTAAAAGTAATAAATATCCATTCTCCTACACCCCCTCTGCTACGCCCCTGGTCAGTCCAGCCACCACAAGGTGCCTCGGCGCCTCCTCTCTCTCCACCTCCCGCTCACCCCCCTCACTACCCACCGTAACCCCCTGCCAAGCGGGCCAGGCGTGCGTGCGTGCGTAAGTCTCACTTAAAGTCTCGAAAAAGACACTTTTTCGCCCGTTTTTGGCCCACAGCATCATTAGAGTAAAGCGATCGGGATGGTTATTAAACGTTAGGACCAACTAGACCCCAAATGGAGTCTATGTGCGAAAGAACGGGTTTTTTAAGTCAATTCTTAGGCCTTCTATGGCCCGGATGGCGGACGGCGAACGGCGGACGGACATTTCAAATTTGGATTCTACGCACCTTGAAACGTAAAGTGACAAAGTTTGAGGGGGGGGGGGGGGGGGGGGGGGGTTATAAAAATTTTTTACTACACGATCACATAGGCTTATTATTGGAAATAATAAACCAAAATGGACTAAAACACCGACAGTTCCAGGTATTCCTTGCTGAAATGGATAGTCTGTATCCAGATGTTAGGTACTTATCATGAAAATAAAATAAAAAATCGAGCTACTCCAGAACTGTTAGATTTTTCTTGACTATGGAAATTAGTTTTTCTAGTTGATGTTACTCAAATGCTGAATGACTTGAACTTGAAACTTCTAGCAACGAAAAGCCTGATTTTTGATTTATACTCCAATGTAATACTCCCATAGCTTTTAAAATAAATAAGGCCCTTTTCGAAAGGCATACAGAAATTAAAAACCTGGTACACTTCCCAACGTGCAACACCTTTAAAACCGAAGATGATGAAGAGTTTCCGAATGAATTTGCGGTAAATTTTATCAGGTGTCTGCGAGACCAGTCCGAGACCCGCTTTCAAGATTTTGAGGAAGAATCTTTGAACATCAGAGTTTTCAAAACCCTTTCACTGCAGCAGTTGAAGATTTACCTCCGGATCTTCAGCTGGAAGTCATTAACTGCAGTCAAATGACATGTAATCATATCCGAAAATTCTCCGCTGAGCTCCCAGAAGAGGATTTTTTCCTTCAGCTGTACCTATCAGTGCAAACAAATCTTTTCGGGGAAGAATTCACAGAATCTAAATGCAGGGCCAACTTAACTGATAAACATTTGAAAGCGAGTTTGTTGATAGAAACGACAAAATTTGAGCCAGATTACGTAAATATTTTGAGCAACAAATAGTGCTAACCTCACATTAAAGTGATTTCACTGTTACAATTACAATATTAGGTAGGAATTTACCTGTTAAGCATTCTAAATAAATTTCATTTATTCCTCTTTATATGTAAATCTCTTTTTTTCTCTTATATATTGTTTGGCCTGCGCATTCAAGGAAAATTTTCAATTCGGCCCGCCTTGAAAAATGGTTGGAGACCCCCCGAGTTAGATCATTGATATACCCCAAAAAAGGGGGAAAAAATTGGGAGGCTTGATTCAAATCAAGCTATAATGAAAAACTACCCAATATACACGTCCTTCGTCTACTGTTCTATTTTCTATTCAGTCATTTCGACTAGTAGGTACGACTAGTTCTTAAAGTCCATGTTACAATTTGTGAGGAAGCGATACTGCCTACCGATGTTGACAGATGATTTTTGGGTTTTTCGGCGGTGGACAGCCGCATAGCGTACCAGTATCGCAGAATAACCGCTATCACAAATTGAAGGCGCTAAAGGGCTCGCTCACATTCTTATATTCTTATAAATAATAGAGATTTACAGTCCTAGGTAGTAGGTATTATTGGAGAACAATTACTGCGAATGTTTTTGGAGAACTAGCATGCAGAACTACTGGCAGATCTTTTCTTTTAATTTACTGAACCATAGCTATTCTCCCTAACTACTAGACCAATTGTAGGTACAACAGTTGGGTTGAAAATCACATACGAGTATGAGACCTAGTTGATAAGTTAAATAATATTTTAATTAATCAATTGATATGATAATCTATATATATATATATATATATATATATATATATATATATGGGGGTTAGAAAAAAACTTCAAGCGGTAACCTCCTTATTTTTAAGCAAGGAATTCAAATATCACTTCCGCGCACCGCGCATGCGCGCAAATGCGCGAAACGCGCATCAACTTTGTTATTTTAAACATGAACCCCCTTTTTTTTTATTGAAAATTCGGATTCTACGTCACATTTCATGAATTTACGACTCCTCACGTTCCGCGAGCGCGCAAGTTGCCTTACTGCCAAAACTACACGTAACATGGATTCTAGTAAACCCCAAGTGTGGTAAATGAACTTTCATTGTTTTATCAACGCTGATTCATATGGCGCTATCCGTTTCTTGATTTGATTCGATTTTTGCGAAATAATGGCCACAATTTGGCAAAATTTGGTTATTTTGCGTTTAAAAAAATCGTCTTTTTGAGCGAGTGTTTGCACATGAAATTTCATAATTTTCCATTCCCTTTCCCTCCTCCTTTCTTAACGGCTGAGGGCTGGATATGGAGTTGAAAGAAAATGTAACGAACATTTAAATAAAAATCTGTAAAGCAGTTGCTCAAAATGAACGTTTAAACTCCTTTTTTCATGTTTCCCCCCATCAGATACCTAGTTTATTATTTTTATTTTTATTTTATTATTTTATTTTTATGGAGATAATATAGATAATGATCCATTAAGTCGTGACGGTCACGGTCTCGGTGGAGTGGTGTCACTCCAGACGATAATTCTCCTTAGGATTGAGGAAAAAATTTTGTTCTTGCGCGAAAAAAATCAACGTTTCCAAATGAAAGGATGAGTTCGTTGGCCAACACTTTTTATGCACATTTTGGTCTAATTTAAAAAAATGAGCAAACCAAAATCACCAAAAATGGCTAAAAACGGATAAAAATTGATACATTTACACTCATCAACAGAATTTTAGTTAAAATAGGTTTATCGACAATGGTTTAGGGCATTAACAATTTTTTACACAAAATTATGCTGAAATGTCATTAATGTTTGCTGAAAATCGATGAATACTACAAAAAATAGCTTAAATTACAAAATCTCTTGTAATTCTCAAACGCAGAATATTATCTAGAACTAGTTCTTTGTCGTAAAACTGGTAGTTAGCAATAATTTTTTTGCACTCATAACCAAACTTAATAGCAAACTTCATAGCAACGTAACATAACATAGAATAGGATAATTTAACGAAAATTCCAAGCACTCATTGAGGCAATGAATCGAAATAATGAACGCCTCATAATGTCCTTACGCCAGCATGTTACAGGCACAACTCCCGAAGTAGGTATGTCACAAGACATCTAACCCGTAAGGATATTACCATTTTCACATGTACCTCCGTTTGAAAATTATCATCCGAAAAATTTCTATATTACAAACAGAGATTTGAGATCTAGATCTGAAGGGAGTTAGAAACGACAGTAAAAAGAAGTGCCCAACTCTTGCTTAATTCAATTGGAGCACATAGTTACAACATACTCGCCGCCGCCGTTATTGGTGGCACCGGAAAAACCATATGATTATGAATACGATTCACTGATAAGAGAATTAGAGAAATATTTAGATCCAAAAAAGAATGTAATCGTTTCTCAACATTATTTTCTTACAAAATTTCAAAATTATAATGAAAAAGTTGCAGAATATGTAGCAGAACTTAGGAGAGACAAAGGAGACTGTGACCTTCAGCAGAAATGTGAGACATGCGAGCAACCTGTCTCTGTAACTGAATTTTCTCATAAATATAAAAAACAAATAGAAAAGTAAATAGCTACTTCGAAAAACTAACTTTTGTTCTAAAAGTGTGAATGAGAGAAAAGTTCTGAAATTATCCGATGCCTTGCATTGATTTTCTGTCCAAAATCGTCAGAATGAACTGAGAGATACCAAAATGGCAGCTCTTTTTTTTCAAAGTCTGAGAGATAACAATGTATTTTCTTCTGTCGCAATCGTAAAATAACTTACCGTCCATTTCAAAGCGGTTATTAGTTTGTAGTTTCCTTACATATTGATAAGTGAATCTGAACCATCGGTTTCAAGAAACATGGACCATTTTATGGAAAAACGCTGACCCCTTTTACACGGCCAAACATAGCTGCATACTCAAGCGGTGATCACAAAAAAAAAAAAAAAAAAAAAAAAAAAAAAAAAAAGAACACTATTTACTTTACAGAGATGCCAACATCTCGCGTTTCGCGCTTGCATGACCACTGACGAAACGTAGTTGGCGGGGGTGGGAGAAAAGAGGCCGGTGCCCCATCAGCGGATCCGTAAGTACCAACTGAATGTTGGTACGCTGCATTTGAATAATGGATTCATGCCACCTGCAGTCCCTGCTCCATTTCCACTTGCTTTTTGCGTTTCAGAGCTTGCTAATCAATTTTGGTTCCGTATCTGTCTGTCTGTAGTAAATCCTTGTAACGCCCAGAACTAAACCAAGTTTCAGTCCAATTCCGACGACACTGTCAGGAATTGTGCAGGTTAGCTCCTAGATGGGACCCTATAATTTTAAATGAAGTCGAATCAGCAGCAGCCTGTGCGCATGCGAAAACGTGAAATTCTCATAACGTCGACTTATCATTATCCATTGGTCCGATTTCGTTTACACTCGGTAGGTAATTGTGTATATGCTCTAGGAAATTTTCTTATAAATTATATTGCGATTGGTCGAGCAATAACCATTCAGCATACCCGAAATTAATATCGATTGACACAGGGAAAATTCCAAATCTAATGGAGCGATTCTCATGAAATTTTCAGGGACTGTGCGAAATAGATTCTAGACGCTTCCCTATAACTTCACAGCCGTAATATAAATAGTACTCTGTGCACATGCGCAAACGTTAATTTATTATAACGTCGATTTCTTATCATCTGTTGGT
The DNA here is from genome assembly GCA_030762985.1 of Adelphocoris suturalis. Classification (NCBI taxonomy): domain Eukaryota; kingdom Metazoa; phylum Arthropoda; class Insecta; order Hemiptera; family Miridae; genus Adelphocoris; species Adelphocoris suturalis. The sequence goes on along the minus strand of CM061045.1, from coordinate 16,276,669 downwards.
CCGATTTCGTTCAAACTAGGGGAGTAGATGGGTGTAAGTTCCAGGAAAATTCCCTATGAATTATATTGCGATTGGTGGAGTACCTAATAACAATAGCGCATGCGCAATATTAAGATTGATTGACACAGACAAAACTAAAGGACAGATTTTTGTGAAATTTTCAGGGATTGTGTAGACATTTCCTTACAAATTTCATTGCCCTTGGAATAATAGTAGTCTGTGCGCATGCGCGAACGTTAATTTCTAATTTCTTATAACGTTGAATCATTCCGAATCGTACTAGGTTATTCAACTAATTCTATAAGTCCATGTTGCAATATGTGAAAAAGCTATACCTACTGCCCATCCGAATTGGCATACGTTATTTGAACATTCATCTTGATTTTGATTTTTTCACCAACTTTCCCCATCAATATCATTTTCATAATTTTTAAATTATTTATAATTTCCGAACATGTAATAATTTTACCTATTTGGAAAATTTATGTAGAATTTATGTAGAATTTACCTATTTTATTTATAATATACTAGTATTGTTCGTTTTCTCTATTGAATTTCTTGTTCGTTGGACATTATTAATTTTGATTGTACTTTTTTCTTGATTATATTCTTATAATTGTTTTTCAACTGGATGAATTTAATTTGATACTTTGTAATTGGACTTGATAATAATAAATAAATAATTTTCATCATCTGGAGCAAACTTTACTTGTTCTTTTCTTTCTAAATGCATATTTTCTGTTAAAATTTTACTTGCACTACGCGAACTTATTCTTTTCAAAAAATGTTCAAAGAAAATGAAGCTATTGCAAAAAATTTTAAAATGAAAATGTTGGAAAAATGTCTTCATTGAAATCCATTTTGAGGCATTCTGAAACGAAGCCTAGAGTTTACCTTTTTCATATATATATATATAATAAATAAATATATATATATATATACCTATATATTAAACAAAAACAAATTGGGTAAAATTAGAATGAAAACGGAGAAGAATGTCGCCAACCGCACCTATCTATCCAACCAGAGAGAATAGAAAGGAATCTATAGTCTTTCTATACTATTTACTAAATGTCGAGCAAGAAAATGACCGTGGGTATACAGAATGATACCAGACTGAAATGCGTGGAAGACTGGGAACGATTTGTACATAAATGACCAGTCGCCCAATGCATGAATAATACGACTGATTAACCCAAGGACTTGACATGATTGCTGCATGAATACAACAGATCCTAATCACTCAGTCTACTAGATGAATTAACCTGGAATAGCATGCACTTGAATCTCACTGTTTCATCAACGAATCAATATCGTGACATGGGTACGTAAACAATTACAATCTTTCACTACAAACTTGCACATCGAGACTGCGGGAAAGACTACGAGCCGGATAGCGCCTGCAAGGTGTTATATCGGCAAATATTTCACACTGGTAGACAATGCGGGGCTGCCTTCTGCCTGCAAGGCGTTATTTATGGGGTTGAAAGTGGTCGGATGAGGTTCGAAACCACGAGTAGGTATCAAGGAGTTCCAGTCATGCAGCATGATCGTAGGAGCGAATTTTCGTAAGTTTTCGTTTTATATTATGTTAAATTGTTCTGGAACTTGAGCTTTTTGTGTGCAAAGTAATCGTTAACTATTACCTTTATGGCAGAACAATTTATTGTAAATAATAATCTGCTATTCGAAATGAGATTATGGATTTCAATTTTTTTTTCTTCAGTTTTTATCGATTTTTTAGCACATTTTAATGCAATTTAAGTACAATTTTCAGCACAATTTATGCTAAAGAAATTCCTTAATCAATAAATAAATTTTAAAATGTTCTATTTACAATTAATGAACTATATTTGAGCAATATTCTACTAAAAATTTTTTTCCGTGTTTGCCTTTTTTAATTTTTTCAGCACATTTATACAAATTTGAGCAATTTGATGTGCTCAAAAAGGGTCGGCCAACAAGCTCATTCTTCTATTTGGAAAGCTTGATTTTTTTTAGTGCAAGAACTGAATTTTTAGCTCAATCCTAAGAAGAGTTATCGTCTGGAATGACATACAAACCCAACACACACACCTTTTTTTTCCTACAAAACTCCCCTCAAAGGCGGAGGGGGCACAACATTTAATTGATAAATAAAGAAATAAATCAATAAAAAGTGGGGAGGACGCCCAGGTTCACCCGACCTGGACATCCCGGATTATGGCAGACCCATCAGGCTTGACAGCAACGATATCCGGCTATGATCAACAGCCCAACCACTGAATCATAAAGTGCCTGCTATCTGCTCGCAACCGCATCGTATCGGAGAATGAGATCACTTTTGAGTACGAGGACACTGCTGCACCACATGATACGGATTCTCATTTTTACCCCAACAGGCATGGCAAAGGGTGTCCACTGTCCAACGACTATTCTGTGAACACCTCACCGAGGTAGCTAATGTGACCACCCGGACGTCTTGAAAATGGTAATAGTCGCGGGCCTCGACGCTCTCTAAAGCCCATTCCACGTACTGGGAAGAAATGGGGGATTCAGAGCACTGTCGGAGTTCATTACCGTCTACTGACTCATGTAGTGCAGCAGCGAACTCAGCAGATGAGCTGGGTTTTGGCGCTGTTGGTGTTGCTTGGTCGCACCACCACAACTGCTGCCTGACAAAGTCAAGGTCAGCAGCAGTGCGGGCGACCTCCCAGCTCGAGCACCTAAGGGTGAGCAGGCCCTGGCGGCGTAAAGATGGGATGCTGGCTGAGAGAGAGAGAGAGAGAGAGAGAGAGAGAGAGAGAGATCTTTTGATATTCATTTTTAAATTCTTTTACGGTTTTCTTCAAATCAAATCTAACTTTATTTTCATAATATATTCTTATGGCCTGTACGACAAATGACTTGTTAAATAAAGTGGTTCTGTGGAGTGAAACTTGAATGGTGGTACCCGTTTGTCTAGTCTGTCTTCCCTGGTGTTCATCCATAAAGGTTAGCCTCTCAAATAAATATAATGGTTTCTTAAATTTTAGTATTTTAAACATCATCGTTGCTAGCAATAGTTTCTTTTTTTCAGCGAATTTGAGTATCCCTAGTTTCTTGAAATATGGGGTTACGTGCTCGTCTTGCTTAAGACGGTATATAAACCGTACAGCAGCATTTTGTGCTTTCTGTAACATGCTCATTTGTTCTGAATTAAGATCACAAAATGGTAAAATGGCGTAATCAAAAATGGGCATTATGAGGGACTGTACTAGCTGTTGACGTACACATTGAGGGAAATCTATGGCCATCCTTTTCAATTGGTAAAGCCCTTTGAAGGTTCTATTGCTTATACAGGTTACTTGGGCCTCCCAATTTAGTGTATTTATATTAATATACCAAAATTTTTCACTGTTCGCTCATAGGGGACACATGCATAATTAATTTTGACTTTCGGAATATCATTGTACTTCACTTTGTCTAAAAGTTTGGCATATCTAAGGACAATTGCTTTACTCTTCAAGGGGTTTATGAGCATACCATGTTCTGAACACCACTTTGAAACTTGATCTAAATCAGCGTTAATTTTACCTATACAACAGTCGAGTTCATCGACCCCGCACGATAAATACAACTGAAAATCATCTGCGTAACACATGTGGTCACAAAAGGTAAGGACTGATGGGATGGTATTAATGAATATGGAAAACAACGTTGCGGAAAGTACTGAACCTTGCGGTGTACCTGAATGAGTACTACTCCATGCAGACAGTGCACCGTCAGGGCCTTTCGTGCATTGTTTCCTGTCCCTTAGGTAGGATTCGAACCAGCGGAGCTCTGTACCTTTTACTCCATACGAATTTAAAACAGCTATGAGGATATCATGACGAACCATGTCGTAAGCGCTGGAAAAATCAATCATGACTAATACTGTAACCATTTTTTTATCCATTGCTAACCGAACGTCATCTAGGACCCTTATCAGTGCAGATTCCGTGCTGTATCCTACTCTATATGCGGATTGCTTCTCATCTAGAATGTCATTGTTTATAATGAAGTCATTAAGTTCAGAATGAACAATCTTATCTAAAACTTTCCCACTCGCGCATAACAAGTTGATACCCCTAAAATCAGCACAACTCTTTGGGTGATCGTTCTTCTTCAGTGGCATGACCAGTGCTTTCTTCCATAAATCTGGGTAAACACCGGAAGATATTGAACAGCGGTAAATGTCGCACAGAATTGGTACTACAATATCTGCTAAAATGTGCAGAATTTTCACCGGAATCCCATCTGCCCCCACTGACTCCGATTTCACCGACACCAGATGCTTACTGACAAGGTCGTTAGTAATGATGGGCATTTTGAAGGTTTGCGGGCAGGTATTACTCAGCATAGCGTACCTTGTTAAAATATCACTTGAGTTGAGTGGATCAACCTCTTTCGAAAAAAATTTATTGAGGTCATCCAATTCAACAGGAAGTGAAGTGACATTTTTGTCCTTGCTACCGCTTACGCCTAAATTCCTGACTATTTTCCAAAAATCTTTTGGCCGCCTATAAGTTCCGAAAATGTTTTGAAAATACCTGATTTGCGAGTTACGAATTTGCTGCTTAACTTTATTCCTCAACTTTTTATATATATTATGATTTTCGTTTGTTTTTAGTTTCGTCCATACCTTGTATGCTACGTTGCGTTCTTTCATCAATGTTCGAATTTCGTCTGTTATCCATGGTGCTGGGGCATGCTTGGGCTTAATTTTGACAAGGGGGCAATGCCTATCGTATAGATCCAACAACAATCTCGTGAAAATTTCAACTTTTCTATTAATGGATGGTTCTTTAATTACTTCGTTCCAATCTGTTTTGTTTGCTTCCTCAATGAAAGCCTTTTCATTAAACTTTGATCTATCGCGGACTAAAATTATACGTTTTTCTTTCTTAGGTACCTTGAAATTCAATGCACAAAAAATTAAATCATGTTTGGACAATCCCGGTGCCGAAATTTGACCATATTTTGTAACCAAATCACTATTATCAACAAGAATTAAATCAATTAATGTGTTGGAGTGGGCGGAGTGGTGTGTGGCATTAAGTTTTAAGTATTCCATGTTGTAGGTTCGTAGAAGTCTATCGAACTCGTTTTGATAAGAAGATACTCCATTCATATCGGTGTTGAAATCCCCTAGTACGATAACATCTTTGTGTGTGGCTAAGATATTTGCTAGAATATCAAACACTGCACGAATTCTTCCAGCTTTTGGGGGTCGATATACGACACCCACAACAATTTTTTTGGTGCCAGTGGTAATATCTAAGAATATGAATTCTGGGCTTTTGGTATATGATGACGGAGAACTACAAATGATATCAAATTTTAGATTTGATTTAACCAACAAAGCCACACCTCCTCTTGCCGCATTTGTTCTGTCATTTCTGACCCAAGTGTACCCGGGAATATTTATGGAAGACGAAGAGATGTTTGGTTTAAGAAATGTTTCGGACAGAGCAATTACATCCAAGAAATTCCCTTTGATAATTTCTTTAAATTCGTCCAAATGTGCAACTACTGATTCAATATTTGCATGCGCACAGTTGAAATTTCTATTCTTTCCACCTAGCTCCTTTAGAAGGTATTTATTAGAACCAGTCATTTTTATTTTGGATTGAAATTATCGCGGATAGATTGGTTGATGATATTATTAGAAAAAGGACCCATAACATTAATCTGTAGTACATGAATTTATCACAACTCTGCATGCATGACTTAAAATAGAAATTCTTCAAGTATTTGAATACATTGACCGAAATTATGTTTAAAATCAGATTTTTCATTTCTGTGTTTGTTAATTTGTTGTTTTTTAGTCTTAATACTAATGTTATTTTGTTATTTGTATGAATTTTACCGTAGTTTTTTACCGGAATTATTGGTTGTAAGAAAATTGTTGTTATTGAAATTGTTAGCTTATAAGAATTATAAAATAGATAAATTTTGTAATAACCATTGTAAAATAGTCTGCTCACTGTTGTGACTGATCGTTTTTTGATAACTTTTCGTGAACGTCTGCGGCTGTCTTGATTTCGAAGATCTGAGAGTTTTCCGATTTTCGGATGAAGATCCTGCCGTTCCTGACCCAAACAAACTTGAAATTGTGATCTTTCTTATAATTCTTCACCAAATTTAGCAATTTACGTTTGTTATACGTCAGGCTATGGTTGACAAAGATTTTATATGCTTCTCCATCAATAAAACCAAGTCGTCTTGATGTCAGATCCGAATGTTGACGTACAGCATTGATGAACATATCCTTATTTAATTTACTAGAGAATGACACGTGCAACGAACCTGGATAATCTGTTCCGGGGGGTCCACGTCTTCGAAAGCAGTTATTGAGCATGAAATCTGATATCTCAAAATTAACTGCTTGACCTAAAGATTTTAAAAGGTCAACTGCGGACTCCTGACGGTTGGATGGAATACCCGTTATCTCAATGTCGTTCACCAAAGCGTTTTGCTCCAACTCATCAATCGCACTTTGAAGTGTCATCACTTTTTTCTCCAAATCTGCGTTCCTTTCTTTCAATTCTTGGAAGCCAAGGTTCATCGCAGAAAACTCTGCTCTCAACCCATTGATCGCATCAGTGTTTTGCTGTATCAAATCGGAGTATTTGTTTAGGTGGACTGACAAGTCCTTTATTTCTTTCGTGTGACCGTCCAGCTTCTTTATGTAATTGGCATTAGATACCTTGACCTCCTCTCTGAAACTGTCAAGCATTGACATCATCTTCTGCATTAACAACGTTTGAGCGTTATCTGCGGAAGACAATACCGAGCCCACTGGCCTTGACCGGCGCATGAATATGGGCACTTGAGACACCAGGTAGAAAGCCTAGCCAAGAGCGCACAGCAGAGCGAACTTCACGATCTAACTCTAGCAGCCTCCCTTCAGTAAGCCTACCAAAGATTATCCCATAGGTAAGCTTTGGCAGTAAGTACGTACGAAGGAGGCGCAGCTTCTGCTGTGGCTTTAATGGAGCCTTGGTGATACGAGCTAACGCTCCACCAATTTCCACACGGCTTCGCCTCAAATCCTCAGAAGCATACCTGGGCCGCTCTCGCTCAATATCAACTGAAGCATTGGCTTGTACAGGATGCTTCTGCCAGACGTGGGCACTGAGGCCACGCTTGGAACTGAAGGCGCTCTCACAGCGGGCACACTGGTGGGCATTAATCAGGGCAGAGTAATAGGATGAAGGGTAGAACAAGGAGGATGACCGACACCTCTGGCAGGGGCGCCCCCGAGCGCCTCCCCTGATACCCTACGTGCCAATGGGCTGGCGGGGGTTGTGAGGCTCGTTTTCAATTGTGTTCATAACGGGGGAGACGAGGATAGAAGGGAAAGGAGACCCGTTGAGACTAGTCTCCCCCCTAATCGCCAGCGGGTCATTCTGCCACCGTCTGTTCACCCAGAGAGTGCCCGGGCTGCACGACGGGGATGTATGATCTTGATGGGTAGGGATATGAAGGAGCTCCGAAGAGATAAAAACACCGACAGTTACCTTAGCCCAGCAAGCTAAACACACACACTCACACACACGCACATACACTCACACACACATATAAAGAACTGATTGAGATAAAAATTTGATGTTGAGGGCATTCTGCTCTTCATGAGTGGTTTACAGGGTGTCTTCAAAAACGTAACCCCCCCCCCCCGCCCTCCAGCACCGCGTTATAATCGTTAATAAAGGGTCAAAAAATACATTTTCTTTCAATGTTACGCTGTTTTTTTTATGATCACGAAAGAAAAACAAAATTACGCATTGCGCACGTGCAATTGACATCAACTTCGTTATTTTAGGTGGGAACCCCCATTTTTTATTGCAGATTTGAATTCTACATGAAATTCCGTAAAGAAATGTCCCCTATGTGACCTATGTCTTGATTTTTCAGTGCGCGCAAACGGGCGCGATTCCGCTCCAAAACTGCAATAAATTTGAAATACTGAGTTTTTAAAGATACTCAATCGCCACATGTAATATACATGATGTTGGAGTATTTTTTCGTGCTGAACCTCGTAATGATGTTCATTTATTGATATTTGCAACACCAACTTCGGAAAACACCGAAAAACCTTCATTTTAGTACGCTTTGTGCTTTATGCTATGTTCTCTGGTCAATTTTTCGGTGTTTTCCCGAGTTGGTGTTGCAATAGGTATCCATAAATGAACATCATTACGAGGTTCAGCATGAAAAAATACCCCAAAATCATGTGTTTCGTGGGGCGATCAAGTATCTTCAAAAACTCAGTATTTCACATTTATTGCACTTTTGGAGCGGAATCGCGCCCGTTTGCGCGCACTTAAAAAATCGTGTGATGGGTCATTTCATCATAAAATTTCACGTAAAACTCTGCAATAAAAAGTGCGGGTTCTCATTTAGAATAACGAAGTTGATGTCAATTGCGCACGTTTGCATAATGCGAAATGCAAAATTTTGTCATTTTTGGGATCCTTACACAAAAACTTTAAGATTGAAAAAAAAAAAAAAAAAAAAAAATCTCATTACTAACGATTTTAGCAAGGGGGGGGACTATCCATCCTGTATATGTATCTATTTACATAAAGTGTTGGGCATAATCTTATCTTCGAATACGAATACGATTGTAATTGCGATAATTATTCGTGGATTCTAAGTCAACTGCGATTTGCGAATTTGAGTGCACACGAATACTAATATTTGTATTCGCGTAGGTAATCGCATTCATATATTCGTATTCGTGCATTCAAATTCGTGAATATAATAATCCCAGTTGACTTATAACCAACGAATAATTATCGCAATTACAAACGTATTCGTATGCAACGATCTGATTATTCCCAGCACTGTTTATATACACTGTGTATACATTTATACATCTGCATATTCATATGTATAAATAACTTAGCGGAACCGAGTTTATTTAAATAGTTTCTCCCCTAAAAACACAAACAAACTAAAAAACGGAGATGGAAAGATCTGCAAGTAAAGAGTTCTTTCATAAGATCTGCATTGTGTGTTAGATTTAGTGGGGAAAAATACGTAGAATCCGACCTCAAACACGAAGGTTCATCGAGTGCCATGTTCCGAGAAAACCCTCGATTTGATTGAAAAACCACATTTTTTAGCATTAAATCAATTTGTTTTCTCCTAAATAGCAAAGTAAAAGTTATATTGACTATACCGATGGGGAGAGTATTAAATGAAGCAGTTTCATGAGATTTGCCAGCTTCCTGGATTTCTTTTGAAGGAGTTGTAACGTTTTAAAAATTTCAGAAATTTTTCTTATTATTTATATTTTTCAATTTATTTATGTTTGAGCTGCTGTTATGGTCTCTAAATGGAAATTTCCAAGAATCAAAGTGCATCATGCTTATAGGTAATTCCGTAAGTTTCCTTAAAGTAAATGCTTATAGGTTTCCGTAAATGTGGTCGAAAGTTGAAATTAATGAATTAAAGTGGAGAAATCTAAGTTTAAGGGGGAAAAAAAAACACTTGTTTTCCTGAAAAAACCTTTAAAAAAAATTATATATCAACAACGGATTGAGATGAAAATATGCGGTTGGCGGGATTTTGTTCCTCTTTATATGCAGTTTCATCAAGTTTTTTGTCAAACTCAGTCCTATCCACCCTGTATGAATATATAAGTTTATAAATATAGACGCATATATATATATATATATATCTATGAAAAAGTGCAAACTTCAGGAATAGTTGCAGAATGCCTGAAAACGGATTTCCATGAAGAAAATTTCATTTTAAATTTTTTCGCACGAAAATGCGCTAAAACATACCAAATCACAAGAAATAAATCATTTTTCAACGTAAATTACTCAGTTATGGCGGGGTCTGGGAGATCAGCTAATGTCACTAATCGATTCAACGTGAGAAATTACATAGAGATCGACCTCAAACACATTAGTTCATGAATCGCCACGAATTTTCCATGAAGACCCTTGATTTCTAAGGTGGGAAAATAAAACAAAAGTTCCAATCATGCAGCATAACATATGAGCGAATTTTCTTCATGATTGTGTTAAATTGTTAAAACTTCATTATGTGCACAGAAACTGTTAATTATTGAATTAAGGCAATAAGGCTTTGTCTAAACGATAATCCACTAAAGAAACTGTTTTAACTGACTGAATCCATTGACTCCAAAAGACTGAGTTGAGGATTTAGCATCTGAACTAATTAAGTCAGTAAATGGACAAGAACTTTACTTGGACGGCACTAAACCAAACCCCCAGCCTAATAGCCTAACGACCTATTATAATTATTTGCCAGACATTCTGCCCGTAGCCCTAATTGTTAAGCAGCAGTTCCTACTTCGTAGTTCGCGAGTAATGAGTGAATCAGTTCGGAACCTTTCGATTAAGATTAAGATAATGATCAACATTCTGAATTTGTTATGGGAATTACTTATTGACTAATGACTAATTGTCAACTACTGTCGCTAACTGTACCCTGCTTTATTAAGTCCCAGTCTTACTTTTAACTGCAGTAATTTCTTTACCACCAGCTTTAAATTTGATACCATGTAAAGCTACATTTTTACCTAATGACCAGTAGTAGGTAGTAAGTTGAGTGAAGAATTAAGCAGTGATTTGGATTTGCAGGAATCAATCTAATGAGATCAGACGTATTAATGTGGGTTTCGAAGAACGTCAGTATTACCCAGCAACTTAATAAATTTATGAAAGAACTGTTTGATTTTGTCTCTATTACCTACAAACATAATTTATCTTCTTAATTTATCTGAAAATATGCAATTATCCTGGAAAACATTACCTTATTAAAATCAAATGCAATTATAATGCTGAGTAATAGAACTCTTAAAAGTAAGCTAAGTTTAATATTCCAAGGTAAGATTCGTAGGTTTCAACTCATTCTGACTGACGAATGTTGGATACCCATACGCTACATGGCAAACCTAGAAGAACCCAAAAGTGTGTTAACAGTAAGATAGGGACTTAATAAAGCGGGATACAGTTGTTAGCGACGGTTGTTGAAAATTAGTGCGATTACCGTAGCAGATTCTGCGTTTTGAGAGTTTTCCTAATCTTAATCGAACGGTTCGGAATTGATTCACTGATTAATCGTGTACTACGAACTAGAAACTGCTGCTTAAAAAACGAAAAATCTAATCTGCGCATGTGCATAAGTCTTTGGAAAAGTTGGTTCCGAGTTTCCGAGTTCAAATCATAAGGGGAAAAAGAGAGAGAGAGAGAAAAAAAAAAAAAAAAAGTGGTGGCCAAAAATGGAGTAAGTGAGTTTGAATAACTTTCGACGACAATAAAGACAACAATTCTGACCTGATGTTTAGAGAGTTGTGAACCTCTTGTAAACAGGATTTGGCTGCCAAGCTCCGACGGATTACTTTCCAGAAGGTGGCGAAATAGCAGCCACAATGCAGAGGCGTGTTGGCTCATGAGGACCGTTCAACTTTGCATAGTCGCCGATTTCAAGGTAAATTCACGTACACTCGCAGGAAACGTATACGAGATATATCGGGAGATGAAGACTGCAAGACGTGGTTCTTGAGAAGAAATATAAAGTTTACGAAATATAGTCAGAAATTGTAGTTGATTGGGGTGAAATTGACTTGAGATATTTCATTGACGGTGTTGATGAGGTAACTGGCAGAGGGGCTCATAATACTCATTCGAGTAGACTAAACGGGGGCGACTAACTTCACTGGTTTCAGGGTCCAGAGTCAAAAGTGCTTAATTTCCACTTCGATTGATATGAAAATGTCCACCAAATAAGCTGTCACAAATAACACTAATCATCTAAACAGGAAACTTTGTTCGAGATTTCACGGTTTACCACTGGAGGTGAGGTTGTTTACCAGTTCGACAGGTGAGGTTTTGTTGACGTTCGGTAAATCGCTCGCAAACTCAAATTTAGCATTGATAACGTTAGTCGCTGTATCTTTAAAACGTTCCTCTGGAGCTATGTCTTATAGGCAAGGCATCGTAAATAAGAGGAACGCTTATAGAATTGATCCAGAGGGACAACTGAATACAAATCCGTTTCAGACCATTTTAATACTGAGTCCGTGAAAAAACTATAATCAAATCGGTACTTTTCCGTTATACCCCCCCCACAGTCAATTTGTCTTCAACACGCCCGCCCGATATTTCTAGGCATTCCTTCTTACTTAGATTACATATTTACGTAGAATTGGTGACAATTTCAAGCTGTGGGAAGAAATTATATTATTAAAAAAAAAAAAAAAAAAAGAATTACCGTGTTTTCAGAAGTTGCCGATGTCAGTGAGGATTTGTTGAAACAAATTGGCGTGGTTGTGGTTTGATTGCCTCCACTTGAATTTGCACATGTAGAATGCACATGATTTCGCACAAATAGATCAGAATGCTGTGTATAGATTGGTGGTCTGGATGCTCGCAAGCTCGCATCTCAAAATTACATAACATCAAGTAGTCAATCCCTTAGTAAAAATACAGATTAGTTGGACATGTAGGTCAGAATGATGTGTATACTTTGGCGATCTGGATGCTCGCAAGCTCGCATCTCAAAAATACATAACATAACATAACATAATCTAAGTAAGAAGTAATGCCTAGAAACATCGGGCGGGCGTGTTGAAGATAAATTGACTGGGGGGGGGGGGGGGGGGATAACGGAAAAGTATCATCAAACCAAACAAAATCAAATCATTGTATATTTGTCTTAACACAAAGTGTAGCAAAATTGTCATTTGAAATTCGTACAATTAAAACATCCGTATAATGTAATTTCTGAAGCCCATATCTGAAAATTCTGAACTTCCATTAGACTCGGAGTTTTGCCTGTGTCAATCGTTAGTTTCACGCATGCGCAATGGTTATTACTCCACCATTCACGATATAATTTGTTGGGCATTTGTCAATAACATATACCTATCTACCTACCGAGCTTAAACGAAATCGGACCAACAGATTATGAGAAATAGACGTTATGAAAAATTCACGTTTGCGCTTTTAAAAAAGATTTCATCGAAATCGGACTGAAACTTGGAATGTTAACAGACAGATATCAGATAGAAAGAGAGACGAACCCGGAACCAGCATGAAATGATTTAACTCAAATATGAGCTTTATTCAATCAAGAACTTCACATAGTTAAATAACGAATTGTGAAATAACAAGATTGGGGTAACGATGTAGTAAGGTATCTAAGGAACATAATTATGGTAAAAGAACTATAACTGGATCGAACATCATTACATTCTCCTCGCCTAGGAGAAAGTAACATATTCCTTCAAGTATGCAGGGGGTCGTCTACTTCTAATCGGACGAACGGACTCTACAGTAGTTTGCGTGGGGGCATCTTGGATTGGAGGAGCATCTTCGGTCACCAGGTTGTGATTGTTGTTGTCTCCTGGACTTGTGTCTTCTTGAAATAGGTTTCCTGGTCTTGCTGGGGATAGTTGGATCTGCATTTTAGGGCTTGGTGGAGAGGAGACGTGAACTGGGCTAGAGATCGATGGGGGAGGAGGGCTAACACTTTTGGCGAGACTCGAATCTCCACGAGGAGCCAAATGCTTGAGGGATACAGTGTCTTCCCGACCTGATGGGTGTCGAACTAAGGCATGCTCGGGGTTTGCTTCTATTAGCTCTACTTCCTCGACTTGTGGTTCGTATTTATTTGATCGATTCTGCCTTTTGAGGAGGACAACTCCTGGCTCGCTTGGCCAGGTTGGCAAGGCACACCCATAGGTCGGTCTTCGGTTATGGTAGAACATTTTCTCATGTGGAGTGCAGTTAGTGGCAGTGCACAAGAGAGATCGAATGGAATGTAGAGCCTCAGGTAAAACTTGTTCCCATTGAGTGTGTTTTAGGTTCTTACTCGTGAGTGCCAGTGAGACAGCTTTCCACACAATGTCGTTGTACTTTTCTACCTGGCCATTGGCTTGAGGATTATAAGGTGTTGAGTGACTTGCGGTGGTGCCACGGGAGTGGAGAAAAGTGGTAACATCATTTGACATGAAAGAAGCCCCACGATCTGAATGATCATATGCTGGCATCCCGAATGTTGTAAAAAGCTCAGTAAGACACTTGATCTCAGTAGAACCACTGATATCCTTGCAGGGGAAAGCGAACGGAAATCGGGAATACTCATCAACGATCGTTAGAATGTAGGGGTGGCCTGTGGATGTTGGGAGTGGACCTTTGAAGTCAATACTGATTCGTTCGAAGGGTTGAGTGGCTTTTATCTATACCCCAGGACTTTTCCTGTAGTACCTCGGCTTTATTTCGGCACAGATGGGGCAATTGTTCGTCATTCTACGGTCTTCATCGAGTGAAAATGGAAGATTGCGACTTCGAATCCAGTGGAACATCCGAGTTATGCCTGGATGACAAAGAGCATTATGCATAGTGTATAGGGATTCAGTGTTGACAGCACCACAGATTCTTGATAAGGTATCTACAACAATATTGTCTTTTCTTGGTCTATAAATTATGTCAAAATTGAAAGCAGAGAGGTCCAGCCGCCAGCGCATTATTTCGTCATTCTTTATTCTGCTAGAATGTTTCATACTGAATATGAATGAGAGAGCCTCTTGATCCGTCACCACAGTGAAATGTCTTCCGAGAAGAAAATGCCTCCATTTTTTCAAACACTCAACGATTGCAGAAGCCTCTTTCTCTACTGCTGAATGATTCCTCTCACTCGTAGATAATGTCCGTGAGAAAAATGCAACTGGACGATTCCTCTGAGAAAGTGTTGCTGCTATGGCAAAGTCTGAAGCATCAGTTTCAACCTGCAATGGGACACCATCTTCAATTGTTGCAATGGCTGCTTCGAGATCTCATTTTTCAAAGCTTCAAATCATTTTATTGCTTTTGGAGAAAGAGGAAACGATTTGCATTCAACTAAAGGTCGTATTTTTACAGAGAATTTGGAAATCCACTTTGAGTAATGGGCAAACATACCCAGGACCCTCTGCAAGGATTTGGTATCAGCAGGTGGCGGGAATGTGAGCAAGGATTTCATTCTACTTGGATCTGGCCTGATGGTGTGATTTGAAATGAGGTGTCCTAGGATGGTTATTGAAGTTTGAAAGTACTTACACTTAGCATCATTCAGTGTAATTCCATACTTTCTTACTGCTGCACAAAATTTTTGTAAATTTTGATCATGCTCTTCCTGAGAATTTCCAGAAACAGTAACATCATCAATGTAGACATACACTCCTTGCAGATTCTCATCGTGTATGACCTTATTAATGAAGCGTTGGAAGCCTGCCCATTAGTCAATCCGAAAGCAATGACACGGAATTGATAAAGGGAACCTCCAGCTTCAAATGCTGTAAATGGTCGATCAGCCGCATGGATTGGAACCTGGTGATAGGCACTCTTTAGATCAAGAGTGCTGAAGACTGAATTTTGAGCAATTTTTGATACCATCTCATCTATATTAGGGACTGGTATGCATCAAGAAGTGTAAATTTGTTAATGGTTTGGGAATAATCTATACACATCCGTCTTTTGTGGTTTTCATTTTCCACTACTAGAACTTGAACACGCCATGGTGATTGGCTCTCTTCAATAATACCTTCAGATAATAATCGTTCAACTTCCTCCTGAATGAATGCTGAATCTCTTGCACTGTGTCTGCGAGACTTTGTGGCAATAGGCTTGATATTGTCAGTGAGGTTACTAAAGAGGCAAACAGGTTCAATATTCACCTGCGCAACACTGCATATTGAAAGGGGAGGTTTTGGGCCCCCCGAAAATCATATTTACACTCGAATGGTCCTTGAATACGTCATGGCCAAGGAGAACGTCGGCACAAAGATTTGGTAAGACAGAGAGCTTCAACCTTGGATAAGAATGGTCGAGTAACTTTAAATCGGTAGTTATGTAACCCTTTATGATTGCTGAATAACTTGTTGAAGCCATGGATACTTTACTGGCCTCGGGGGTGATAGAAATTTTATGCATATTAACGAAATCCTCATTAATGTAGCTGCTGGAACTTCCAGTATCAATGAGACAGTTCGCTTTCAGCCGTTTCCCTAATATGACCTCAACGACTGCTTTACGCAACAAGCCAGGATTAGCAGCAATAAGCGTCGCTAAAGTCTCCTCGTCACTATCTACTAAGGCGGATGTAGTTTTCCTCTTGTTCCTAGACTGGCAGACTACAGCAAAATGACCTTTCCTCTGACAGGATTGGCACAACGAATCTCGCGCGTGACATTCAGAACGAGGGTGTCGAGCCTTTCCACAAAACCAACACGATTCTTGCTTTTTTGACTTATGACTGTTTGTTTTCTGCCTATTTAAAGCCATTATACTTTGATAATCATTGTCTGAATTGCAAGAATCTTGAAGGTTTTTTCAAGTGGAGGCGGATGTGGAGGGCTGTGAGGAGTAGTACTGAGCATGTTTGCTTCCAGACTCAATAGCCCGTGCCTTGTCTATGGCTTCCTCTAAAGGTAGCGTAATGTTTTCCAAAAGACGTTTGCGTATTTCTCCGGAAGACATGGCATTTATGAAGGGATCTCTAATCATGTCATCACGATTGACATCCGCCGAAACTGCCTTGAAATTGCAGTCCTTACTTAGAATTTTGAGAGATTGAATGTATTGATCGATTGACTCGTCAGCTTGTTGCTTCCTAGTTAAGAGCTGGAACCTCGCAAAAACTTCGTTTTTGGGTTTAGTATACAGACTATTAAGAGTTTCAATAGCTTTAGCATAAGAAGCACATTCGAAAATGACTTCATAAATAGAGTGTGATAAAAAATTGATCAATACTTTTTTCTTCTTAACTTCGGTAATGTTAGGGTCCGATTCTTCAAGGTAGTTGTCGAATGTGACAAACCAATGGGCCCATTCTTTGCTTGCCGATGGAGCATCTGGTAATGTTTCGAAACGACGTGGTTTCAGTGCGTTTTCCATGATTTTATCTTGATTGAATAAATTGAAATGATTTAACTCAAATATGAGCTTTATTCAATCAAGAACTTCACATAGTTAAATAACGAATTGTGAAATAACAAGATTGGGGTAACGATGTAGAAAGGTATCTAAGGAACATAATTATGGTAAGATAACTATAACTGGATCGAACATCATTACACAGCATTCATCAGCAAGCTCTGAAACGCAAAACGCAAGTGGAAATTTTGATTTTGGAGGACAAACATTTTTTCGACTTCTTCCACAAATTCGGGGGGGGGGAATCCGGCAGCGGATTGAGCTTGGGCGGTGATGTTGCATTCTGCTCCATTTTTGATGGAGTTCTACCCGATTTTTTCCTTCACTCTATGTTACGGAGACTGTTTACGCCGCTCTTTATTTTCGACTCACCTGAGATTTTCACTTTTCACTCCATAGCACAATTTTCACAAAGCACAATATTCTTATCACTTAACACCACTAAATTATTCTTATCATTACCTTCTCATTCAAACATCATTTTTTTTCTGTCCACGGCGTGCCAAGGACGGGTGCGCTGGGTTTGTGTCGATTGATCCATGCTGGATCGGCACAGCGCATTTCTTCTGTATGTGGTTTCTGTTTTTTATTACATTTCTATTTATTTTATTAGCTCTTTATATTTGTAACATTATCTAGTTCTTAGAACATGTTATTTTTTTGTTGTTGAGCAACTTAAGTGCGATTCAGTGCCAGTGAGTTGTGATTTAGTGCTCCGGCCCCCTGTGACGTCACTCGCAGCCGTCTTCCCATCAGCCCCTCACCTGGAAAATTACTTATTCTTTGTTCTATGCGCTACCAACCCGTACACCGTCTTGCCCCCTTTTCTTTTCATTTTACCTCTTGTGGTTTATACAGTTTCAAGTATACTAGAACCCAGTTCCCTTGTGACGCTACACATTAGTTTGACCCGAATTTCTCCCGATCTGAGGACTTGTGGAGTTTATTGGAAAGAGCGATCGCATTTTCTGAAGGAGCTGCTGGCACCGGGAGGTGACCATTCTTTGTGTTCTGCGCCACGTGCACCCTCGCCGGCACCTTTGGGGAGGAAGGCACCACACATCTCAAGTATATCTTTAGAGTACTTGACGGATAGAGGTAAACTTGAAAGCTAATCTAAGTAATCGCATATCATTGCTGCCAGTACTATATCAACTACTGCTTTGTGGATCCACCCATTCCTACCACATCTCTACCTACCACGTCATCAGACCTACCTACCTATTCAAAGACTTTTACTGATCACATAGATATAATACCAAATCCTTCTTGTATGCTATATCAACGTAGGTACATACTGAATATCAATCTGGGTGGCCACTCACTAGGTAGGCTTGTTATTGAAAGAGCATTAATTGATACAAATATAACTTGTGGAAGCCGTGGTGTACGGTGTTTCCAAACGTACCTCTTGAATTTTATTGCTTACATACCTATAGACACATTAATTTTCTCCCAAATTGGGAGTGGTCCTTCGAGAAGATTATTTATCACTCTTCTCGAAGGACCACTCCTTCGAGGAGTAGGTACTTACTTATTGATCTCATCATCAACTTAGGCTCCCGGTAATTGTTGCATATATCCACACCTATCATCAATTCTGTTCTTTAGTGGAATATACTAGTCACCCCACCGGCCCAAACAGAGACACTGTATGTAGACCAGTGTCTACGCAGAATAGCTATCAGATACCTGAATAATAAACCTTGGTTCATAAAGCTGAAACATTTTTAATATGATAACAATGGTTCCTTCTGATATATCATGAGGTCTTCTGATATATCCCTAATATTAGGTAAAGTAAAATCCCTGCTCAGTGAACAATTCGCTATGGGAATTGTGACAGTTCCCGTCAGAATCCAAGAGGATGCGCTTCCGTCGCTCTCGCGCGGGGCTTCATCCTCATGTTCTTGAAGGGCTATGTTTGGCGATAGATGGCGATCCGAGAACCGGAAAACCAATCTACTCCGAACATTGCACCTCTGTGGGGGTACCTAAGTCCTTGATATGGTAGCAGAGCGTGGTTAGGATTATGTACGGCTGACGCCTAGTAATCCAATCCACTATTTTTGGGGCGTTAATGTTTCAGAAGAAACATGGCCCGGGTTTTCCAGAAGGGATTCCCATTATTACCCTTTGGTATATAAATAATTTCATTGGTCATTCACTTATAATTTTTTTCCCTCTTATAATTTCAATTTTCACACCCATGGTATACCAGGCCTTTGCCTTTAATATCATATATTGTTTATACATGGGCACTGTTCCCAATTATTAATTCAAGGGCATTATTCCCAATTATTATTTCTAGGGCTTAGTTCCCAATTTAAGTCCCCAACGTGGGGAAATATTTTAATATCTATTTTATTTTCCTAAAGGTGTAAGTCTCCATAGTTGAGCCAACATTTATTCCCGATTGTTCCAATCTTTGATTGGGGGTTAATTACCTAATGAATACTTCTTAT
>CM061045.1:16162246-16252246 GCA_030762985.1 Adelphocoris suturalis | reverse complement strand
CAGAGTATTTTCTAATGTCCGTACAAGTTCGACCGCTGCGAAGTTTACGTCATGAGAATTTAATATAGAGGACCAGTTTGTATCGCTTAGTAAGTTTTCAAATTTAACGCGGTTTAGAATGTTTTGACTCATGAAATATATATTATCTTTTTATACACAGGGTGTCTCACTTTTGTCCTATACTATATATTTTTTAAATTCACACTCTAAAGTCCACTTTTTTCACTTTCAAGATTTTTTTCGCATTTTCGACTTTGTGTCACTGAAACTATCACAACTCCCTTAATGTTCAGTCAAACTCAAATCTTAATATGCCGTTGTAAAGAGGGTTTGATTTCTCTGATGACACACATGATATCTCCCTGATGACTTTTCAAAAAATTTTAAATTGAATAAGCGGGTGAAAATGAAATTAAGTGAAAATTTTGTGAAATTCCGAAATGTTTACTTTCTGCATAGTTTGTCTCTCAAAACGTCCTGGATGAAAATTTTCATGCTGCAAGCCTAAAAGTTGAATCACAATCTTAGCTTTCCAACGATGTAGTTAATTTTATTTTAACATCACTTATCATGGTAGAAAATGATATTTTTAGGGAGGAAAACGTTAATTTTCGGGTGAAAATCAGCGTTTTTCACCAGAAATTATTTCCAACATAATAAATTAGTTTGACGATGGATTTTATTATTTACGTGGAATCGAATAGTAACACTCATATCTCCTCCACAAACAAATGATAGCTTTTCAAGTCCATTTCTTAGGGCGAAGGGCTCAATCTCGTTCTCGCTGTCTTGAAAAGATCGTCCCGATTATTGTCAAAAAGCTATCTATTTACGATTAGATACAAGTAAGGTCCAATAGTTCATCTTTGTGTATTGAAATAGTCAACATTGACTTAGGTAGGTAGTAGCTTATTACTCTGCGCTTGAAAACCATGGCATCTTTTTTAAATCAGGAGTACTTAAGCGGATATGCTGTTGTTTTACGGGTTCACCAACACCAATGCCCGTGGGGCCATAAGGTAGTATCACCGACGATTCCCTCAAAGAGCGTATTTTGTGTTACCTCTTTGCGTCAATAACCACGTGGATGTCTAGTTTTCTAATGTCTAATTTATTCCGGAAACTAATTTCAGTGTAAGTAAGGAATCTTTCAATTAAATCCCTGTAGTGTAAGTAACTCGGTAAGGATACACGTCAGGATAAACGAGAGGATCAACCATTGCAAAAATTCAGCGGTCAAAAATTAGGTAGGTATGTAAACAAATTGGAAGGTGTGAGGGTCATAAATAACCCAGACCTCCCATAATGGTATCCTCAGATGAATTTAGGAGGAAATGAACAACGAGATCGAGCCCTTCGCCCTAAGGAAAGGACTTGAAAAGCCCTTATTTGTTGGAGGAGATCTGAAAGTGTTACCATTCGATTCAGCTTCAAAAAATACGTAAAATCCCATGTTAGACTAATATATTTAGTTGGAAATAATTTCTGGTGGAAAACCCCGATTTTGTAGTAATGTTAGAATACAATTAACTACACCGTTGGAAAGCTGAGATATTGGTGCAACTTGTAAACTCACAGCATGAAAATTCCCATCCAGGACGTTGCGAGAGACCAACTTTGAAGACAGTGAACATTATCGAAA
Source organism: Adelphocoris suturalis (assembly GCA_030762985.1). Classification (NCBI taxonomy): domain Eukaryota; kingdom Metazoa; phylum Arthropoda; class Insecta; order Hemiptera; family Miridae; genus Adelphocoris; species Adelphocoris suturalis. Next base: position 16,250,604 of record CM061045.1, on the reverse strand, counting down.
TTTTACAAATTTTTCACTTATGGCTTATTTTACATACGTTCATTCCATTTAAAATTTTTTTGAAAAGACATCAGGGAAATTAAAAATCTGAAGCTCTTCTCAACGGTATAATCAGATATGAGTTTTGACTGAGCACCAAGGGAGTTATGACAGTTTTAAAGACAAAAAGTCGAAAATGCGAAATTATAGTTTATATATAATTATATATAATAATTATTAGTTATATTTATGTGTTTACTATATTTTCCAACCATCTGTAATACCTCGAAATAATATATATATATATATATATATATATATATTATTTTGAGGTATTACAGAAGGTTGGAAAAGATAGGAAACACTTAAATAAACTTACAAAATTGAGAGAATCTCTCAAGAGTTTATCTCTCAAGAGAGAATTGTAAGTTTATTTAAGTGTTTCCTATCTTTTCCAACCTTCTGTAATACCTCAAAATAATATTACACGCGAGTGTTTTCATCTATCATCAAAACTATATATATATCTCTATTATTTATAAGAATGAAACTCCGTCTGTCTGTTTGTCTGTCTGTCTGTCGTGTCTATGCACGGCCAAACGGCTGAGTGGGCCGGATCTACGAGTGGGGGGATCTTCTTGGGATTTTCCGATAGGGTGTATAAGCGAATTTAAAATTTTCTAATCCCACCCGAACCATGGGCCGTAGGGCGGGAGGGGGGTCGAAGTAATAATTAATGTGCGCTTTTTGGACTTCCCCGCTTCCCCAACCCCTCTAAACGGCCGTCGAAAATTCCGAAAAAATACCGGTTTCGTAGGTTTTGAAACGAGAAAGACGACGGCGCGATAGGATCGCGAAAAAAGTATCGGAAAATGCGTCAAAAAAATGCGAAAGTACGGACCGTGTTTTCTCGAAAAGTCCGACAAAAACTACGTTTTTTCCGATTAAAATATACCCCATAAAGGTACGTTTTTCGGAACGGTTTTCGCGGGCGAAATACAGCTTTGGGTCCGCCGAATCTGAATCCGAAATCGGATATCGAAAAAAGTGACGAGAACTCGGTCAAATTGCGAGGGGAAGCGAGACTAAGCTATTAAAATGAGAAATTATATGTGCTGTGGACGCGAGAAGGCTCTAGGAAGACAGACGTGTTTGGGGTTCGATAACTCAGGTACAGGTTTCGGTGTTTGGGTGTTGCGAGCAGGTACACAGAGGTACCTTGCGAGCGATGCGAGAGCCATTTCAACAGAATAAATTCGGATTTTTTACTACAAATATACAGCAATACCTTGCGAGCGAAGCGAGCAACATCCCCGAATAAACTTTTCGTGGTTCCACGTAGTTTTATAAGATTTAATTTGTTTGTAAGAATTCCCAACTGAAAAAAACGTCTGCCAAGTTGGGTGGGCAGTATAACTTCCTCAAGGATATACAGGTATACCTTGCGAGCGAAGCGAGCAACATCCCCGAATAAACTTTTCGTGGTTCCACGTAGTTTTATAAGATTTAATTTGTTTGTAAGAATTCCCAACTGAAAAAAATGTCTGCCAAGTTGGGTGGGCAGTATAACTTCCTCAAGCGAGCGAAGCGAGCAGCATCCCCTTCAGAAGTTAAACCTACCCTTAGAGATCTACCGTTTGCGAGCGAAGCGAGCAACATCCCCTACATGTTTCAATTGTAATATATCGCATGTATACAGCCACACCTGAAAGGGACGCGATGACTCACAGGGGACTCACTACGCACTTGACTCATTTCAACGGAATTTCATACGGGTATTTCCCAACACCTATGCAGCAATACCTTGCGAGCGAAGCGAGCAACATTCCCTAATAAACTTTTCGTGGTTCCACGTAGTTTTATAAGATTTAATTTGTTTGTAAGAATTTCCAACAGAAAAAAACGTCTGCCAAGTTGGGTGGGCAGTATAACTTCCTCAAGCGAGCGAAGCGAGCAGCATCCCCTACAGAAGTTAAACCTACCCTTAGAGATCTACCGTTTGCGAGCGAAGCGAGCAACATTCCCTAATAAACTTTTCGTGGTTCCACGTAGTTTTATAAGATTTAATTTGTTTGTAAGAATTTCCAACAGAAAAAAACGTCTGCCAAGTTGGGTGGGCAGTATAACTTCCTCAAGCGAGCGAAGCGAGCAGCATTCCCTAATAAACTTTTTGTGGTTCCACGTAGTTTTATAAGATTTAATTTGTTTGTAAGAATTTCCAACAGAAAAAAACGTCTGCCAAGTTGGGTGGGCAGTATAACTTCCTCAAGCGAGCGAAGCGAGCAGCATCCCCTACAGAAGTTAAACCTACAGAATTAAACCTACCCTTAGGGACCTACCGTTTGCGAGCGGCATCCCCTACAGAAGTTAAACCTACAGAATTAAACCTACCCTTAGGGACCTACCGTTTGCGAGCGAAGCGAGCAACATCCTCTACATGTTTCAATTGTAATACATCGCATGTGTACAGACACACCTTGCGAGCGAAGCGAGCAACATGATGGGGGGTGCCAGGGCTTTTGTTTGCGAGCGAAGCGAGCAACATGCCCTACACACCCTTAGGGATGTGCCGTTTGCGAGCGAAGCGAGCAACATCCCTTACATGCCACACTTTGCGAGCGAAGCGAGCTACATTCCCTACATGCCACTCTTTGCGAGCGAAGCGAGCAATTTAACGGGGGGTCCGGGGGGCTTGCCCCCCGGCTGGACGTGGAGGCGAGCGTAGCGAGCCGGAGCGGCTAGTATATATATACCTATATATATACATATTCGGGAGGTTGAATGACCAGTCGTCTTGAGTTTTTTAGTTGTTTAATCACGACGTTTCAGCCCAGGAGCTGGGTCCTATTCATGTGAATGATTGATGTACTGGATCTTCGAAGTCAGATGTAAAGACTTATGAGAAGTAGTGAACACACGTGTTCTTCACCAAAAACACGTATGTTCACTACTTCTCATAAGTCTTTACATCTGACTTCGAAGATCCAGTACATCAATCATTCACATGAATAGGACCCAGGTCCTGGGTTGAAACGTCGTGATTAAACAACTAAAAAACTCAAGACTAGACTGGTAATTCAACCTCCCGAATATAGATATATATCACTAGTCAACGTGTGTGTGTGTGAGTGTGTGTGTGTGTGTCCTTTCAGACGTTAACTCTCTTTAGGATTGAAATAAAAATTCCATTCCTGCTCCAAAAAATCAAGCTTTCCAAAGGAAAGGATGAGTTCGTAGGGCAGCAGTTTTTGAGCTCCTTAAATTGGTAAAATTTCAAAAATGTGCTTAAAAAATCACAAAAAATGGCTTATAATTTTTAGAAGAATTTCAGTCAAAAGAAGTTAATTAACCATAAATTGGAATATTGAAAAAATTATTCACAAATTTACACCGAAAAATGTACTTAAATGTCATTAATATTTGACGAAAAATATATAAAAACGGCAAAAAGGCTAAAAACCCAAAATCTTTCTTTAATCGCAGAATAGTATTTTGAACGAGTTTTTTGCCGTTAAATTGGTAGTTAAAAATTTCTGTTTACTCAAGGTTCTCAATTTTTCAAAACTATAACATAATTTAGTCCGATCATTAACGAAAATTTGCTCCTACGATCATGCTGCATGCTTTCATCTTTCTTTTTGGCTGCGCGTTCATTAAAAACTCATAAATAGACTATTCAACAGAGAAGTTGTAGAGCAATAAATTTTCCTTGGAATGAAACCCACCCCTAGTCTCACGAAAGACTAGAATTTATCTATTCTTAAACTGAATCAAACGAAGCACACAAGTATTGTAAACAAATATTAATAATAATAATAATGATGAAAAATTCTGCTAAGTTCGATGGGCAGTATAGCTTCCTCATTTATTGTAACATGTACGCATAGAATTAGTTGGAGTACGAAGAACGAGTCGAAATGGTTGAATGCAAATATGACAGTATCCAATACATGTGTACCTATAGAAGCTAAAATGCAAATTAGAGCTGCAGTTTATATACGCTTATAGCACGGTTTGGATATTGTTTAGAGGTTAACCCACACAATAAGTGAAAATTTCAGCAAAATCGATTCATTATTAACGGAGTGTCATACAATATTGGTTTTGCTTATGCGCAATAGTTAGCTATTATTCAGGCAAATGCTATAAAATACAAAGGGCACCACCCTGGACCCAACAACCTCTTGAGTTTGAATGAAATCGGACCAAAAGATGATTAGAAATCAACATTATGAGACATTAAGATTTGCGCATGCGCACAGACTACTGTTAATCCAACGGAATTGACATTTACATGTGACCGTCTAGGAGCTAAGCCGCAATGTCGCTGAAAATTTCATAAAATTCGGTCCATTAGTCACGAAGTTTTGTACGTCGATAAATTTTAGTTTTGTGCATGCGCTATAGTTATTACTCCACCAACCACGATATAAATCACAGGGGATTTTCTTGGAACATATACCCATCACCTCCCCTAGTTTTAAAGAAATCGGACCAATAGATCATAGGTAGTCAACTTTATAAGAAATTATCGTTTGCGCATGCGCACAGACAGACAGGCAGGCAGACAGACAGACGGACACGGAACCAAAATAGATCTCTGAAATGCAAAAAAGCAAGTAAAAAATTTTGACCTTCGGTAGTGAGGAGGCAAAATAGAAATAAGTTTTAAAATAATGAAATAATTGTAATACTTTCATTAGGAGCTCTTATTGGAAATTGCATGCTGATCATAATTATTTTGATGTGGATGCAATTTGAAGAAAAAAAGTGTCTTTAAGACCATTTTTTTGGGTTTTTAGGGGATTTATCTTTGAGAGAATTGAATGTTCTTACAAACCACTGTTTCCCTTGACTGCACCCATAATATTAGTTATCGAACTTTTGTTTTCTCACTACCGAAGGTAGGGCAGCTTTGTGTTCGTGCAAGAAGTCGAAAAAATGTTTGTTCTCCGAAATTACAATGTACACCTGCTTTTGCGTTTCAAAGCTTACTGACCAATTTTGGTTCCGTGTCTGTCTGTCTGTCCGACGTCTGTCTTTTTGTCTGCCTGTGGTAAATCCTTGTCACGCCCAAAACTATATCAAGCATTTAATCGAGTTTGATGAAATTTTCAGGGATTATGTGAGTTAGCTTGTAGACTCTATAAATTTAATTGCCGAAGGTTCAATAGTAGCTGGTACGCATGTGTAACCGTAAATTTCTTATAAAGTATACTCCTCATCATCTATTGGTCCGATTTCGTTCAAACTTGAGAGGTAGTTGGGTAGGTATATATTCCGAAGAAATACCAAATGAATTATATTGCGATTGGTTAAGTATTAACGATTGCGCATGGGCAAAACTAAAATTGATTGACACTTGCAAAACTCGGACCCATTTTGATTAAATTTTCAGGGAGTGTGCAGGTTAGCTCCTAAACGGTTCCATATAACTTTCATTGTCGTCGGATTAATAGTAGCCTATGCACCTGCACAAACGTGAATTTCCTATAGCGTCGATTTCTCATCATCTATTATTTTGATTTCGTTCAAACTTGGGGAGTAGTTGGGTATATGTTTCAGAAAAAGTCCCTATGATCGCAATCGGTAATGTTAGATCTATTGCGAATACGAAGAACTAAAATTGATTGACACACAAAACATTGGGACTAATGGACCAATTTCATGGAGTTTTCAGGGATTGTGGGATTCTTAGCCCCTAGATGGTCCCCTATACATTTCTTTGCCGTTAGATTAACAGTAGGTAGTCTGCGCCCATGCACAAACTTGAATTCCCTATAATGTCGATTTCGCATGATCTGTTAGAATACATGTATGTAAACACAGTTCCATTTTCCATTCAATCATTTCGACTCATATTCTGTTTTTCAACTAATGCGTTCAACTAATTTCAAGATAATGCTACATAGTCCATGTTACAATTGTGATTAAGCTATACTGCCCACCCAACTTGGCACATGTTTTTTTCCAATTTGTTTGCATCTTCGCATCTTGAAACGCAAGATCCTTGGTTGACTACAAAAGTTCTTTATTGAAAATATCAAATCAAATCTCGAATATTCATTTTTTTATGATATACTAGACATATTTGTGCTCAGTATATGTGTGTTAGTTTGTGAATCCATGTTTGTGATCCACCAAAACGCCACAGTCCTGAAGGTAGTTTGCAGTAGCCCCCTATGGATTCCGTGACATGAAAATTAGTCCTAGAGGCATGGCAAATGATATATGTATTTCAGAATATGTTAGGTTTAGGAATGGTGGACTACTGCCTTGACTGGTTGTCTTCCCAAATAATTCGGAGGGTTCCTAACCTAATGTTTCCAAAGTTCAGATCCATTTTCTTAATGGCCACTTCTTGGTTGCAGAGAAAGAGAATTATCTTGACAATTAATTAAAAGGAAAGTGGTTCCATTTAGCCCTCCCAACAATGCTAAGTTAATCAGACATAGCTACGGCCCACGTTTGGAACTCCTCCCAACAATTCAATCCCTATTTAGATGTATTCTACAAAGGATGTGCTCTAATCTCGAAACACTCAGACTAATTAGATTTTTAAACCCTTCCTGCGACTAATTAAGTGTAATTCGACTCCTTCTATCACCTCTACCTTCCTTGCTCAGCACTGGAGGGTTGTTTGATCCGTTTTCTTCGTACAAAATCGAAAAACAATTCCTGGAGATATGAAATACTTTTGAATCTTCTCATTGCCGTAACCGACCACTGTGGTTCTAGTGAAAATGCCATTAATTTTTTTTTTTAATATTCAGGCATTACCTGGTTTGGTTAAGGCCAGGCTTGAGGATAATATGCATTTTATATCATTCAGTTCGGTATTAAGAAGGCATATTGCTCAAGAGCAAACTTGACATTATATTGTGATCAGAAGCCAAGTTCAAAGAATGATCGACTGATTTTGATGAGACTCTCATTTCAATCTTGTCGCTATAAAACAAGTGGTATCAAGTTATCATTATCGTTAATTATATCGTTAACCTCGAATGTCAAAGTTACTTTTAGGTCGAAGAGAGATGTGTAGCATAGCTCTCTAATGCGAAGATATTCTTTAGCGCCAATCCAAGCGCCAAAGAGCAGAAAGTTCTTTGTTTGCGACAAATGCTACGTGCCATTTGCGACAATTCCGAATGGGGTGTTTTTTTTTTTTCTTTTTCATTTTCTCCTACTCCCCGGGAGAACAGATGGGAAACAGCGTGAATGATCTTAGTAAACAGCGGTTTAATTTTGCTTTCTCCTCTCGATTCCCGTATGAGTTATTCGATTGGCAATATAAGCTCGCAGAGGTGACAATGATTTGCGGACATATGATAGAAACACACAAAGACAATAACGTAACAAAAGTTGTTCAGAATGGTTTAAAACGTAAATTTTGATTTTTGAGACAAACTGTTTTCCATCTCCGGATAGCGAAAACAATGCAATCAGCTGCCTATAGGTTGATCCGGATTCAAATGTACGAATACTTTAAATAATTCACGTCTGGAACCCCTTTTTTTGCAGAGTCTGTTGCTATGCGAACTGCGTAAAACCCTACAAATCGGAACTGCGATCCATCAAAGGGATCGTTGAAATATATTGGTAAATAATGGTTGTATTACAGGGACGTCCCTATGATTGGGTTGTATATAATTCTAGCGAGCATTAAAATAAGGGATTGAACGAAAATATCATAACCTCAAAATTACGATTCTCCCCATTAACCCACTCCACCAACAGTACATTTCCATCATAAAACTTCCAGCATGAATTTTTAACTCCTAACATATTTTCCAAAACTAGACCAAATACATAATTGGAAAAAGAAAAAAAAATCGCGAAAATAGTTAAAACATCATGATTTATTGCTATTACCCCCTTCCATGATGAAATTTGAAACTCCTGGTATACTTCCCAAAACTACACCAAATTCATAGTAATTAAAAAAACCCGATAAACTGACGAAATCGGTTAGATTATTATGATTTATTACTGTTACCCCCTCCTTTCAACCTTTTCCAATAATGAAATTTGAAACCCCTGATATACGGTCCAAAACTAGACCGAATTCATAGTACAACAAAAAAAGATTCACGGGAATCGGACCACAATTGATAAAACATCATGACTAATCAGTATTACCTCCTCCATTTCACCCCCACCCATGATGAACTTTGAAAATATTTCGAATTCATAATGGGGAAAAAAAAAAAAAAAAGAATCATGAAAATCGATCGAGATTCGTAGCCTGGGTGACGTCGACAAAATTTGTTGGGAGGAAAAGACACGTTTTTTCGGTTTTACCTCTCGATTCCCCCTCTTTAATCTTGGAATTCAAAATTGCCGAGATTTGTTGTACAAATAGACTAAAATTAGGATTGTACACAGAAATAATCTTGGAAATCGCCCCTCAGGACGCGGGTGGTGATACCACGGAGTACTCCCGCCGAGATGCCCAACTGGAGTAATTCCGGGGCGCTTTTCTCGTACCACACCCCATGCCATGAAACGGTCGCAGCCATGACTTTGGCGTTAGTGTTCGCCACTTCTTTAAGCTCGGAAATCGCTTGTCACAGGTCATTTCTGTCATACTTATTGATTTCAGCCTGCCAGGTCTGCTCCATGTCTACTCTGCCAATGACAACCTGGACATTCAGGATTATTGTAGACCCTCCAGGCTTGAGGGCAACGATACCTGGCTCCTTGCCCCGCCACTCAGCATGTGATATAGTCTCTCCCTTTCGAAATCTCAACCGCTGGATGACAAAGCACCTGGTATCTGCTTGGCAACCCCATCGTGAGGTAGAATGCGGCCACCGTGAGTACGAGGGCACTGCTGCACCACATGATACAGATTCTCATTTTTACCTCGACAGGCGCACAGCAGAGGGTGTCCACTGTCCCACGACTACTCCGTGAACACCTCACCTAGGTGGTTAATGCGGCCAACCGGACAGCATGGAAATGGCGGTAGTTGCGAGTCCCAAGGCCCTCTGAAGCCCATTCCACACACTGGGAAGAAATGGGGGATTCAGAGGCACTGTCGGAGTTCTTGACGGTCGACTGACTCATGCAGTGCAGCAGCAAACTCAGCAGATGAGCTGGGTTTTGGAGCAGTTGTTGTTGCTGGATCACACCACAACAACTGCTGCCTGACATAGTCCAGGTCAACAGCAGTGCTGGTGACCTCCCAGCTTGAGCCCTTAAGGGCGAGCAGGCCCAGGTGGCGTGAAGATGGGATGCTGGCTGGGAGAAAGAGACAATTCCGAGCCCACCGGCCTTGACCGGTGTGTGAATATAGGCACTTGGGACACCAGATGAGAAGCCTAGCGGAGAGCGTACAGCAGAGAAAACTTCACAGTCTAACTCAAGCAGCCTCCTCGACATAAGCTTACCAAATACTAGCCCAAAGGTTAGCTTCGGCAGTAAGTATGTGCAGAGGAGGCGCAGTATCGGGTGGGGATGGATGACTGTCCTATGACAAAACATTCCTCATCCTCCACCTTCTCCTGATGCTGGCGACCCAACGGGACCAAGCAGACTGACACACACTTACCTGGGTTAAACACCAAACCACACCTGGCTAGCTGCTCAGCAAAGGCATTGAGGGCGATCTGTAAGCCATCATGGAGTTGGGCGAGTAGCCTATTACTTCATCAGCAATAGCCAATGCACCTACTCGCACTCCAGGGGCGAGATCGAACCCTATTTCAGCTGGCAGCAAACCCATTGCCATACCCACAACCAGGTTGAAGAGGAGTGGCGACAGAGGATCTCCCTGGCATACCAAACACCCAATAACAACATCCCCTGACATGTTGCCTCGTGCTTTGAGGACCGTCACGCTTTTATGGTACAGACAGGCAACATACTCAATTAAATGAGCAGGTGCCTCGACACAACAAAGACAATGATACCACAAAGGCAATCAGTCAGGGTAAAATGGCCTACTGTGTCAAAGGCCTTAGCGACGTCCAAGACGGCAAGACGGAGCTGCCGTTTCTTGATACGAGCCAGCAAAATGACAGGTTGGAGTCCAGTGTCTGCCAAAAATACCATAGGGTCCAGCAAACATTGAGTTTTTGACACAGCACTTATGTGCCTCGTCATGAAGCACCGGCGTGCACATAATTCAGTGTAGAATCCCTGGTGGAAGCTAGGGGCACCACTGGCTCACCAGGGTTGCGGCTGGGAGCACTCAAGAGTGGCACCCAATAGTCCACAAACTCCTGGCAAGGGGGTAAATCTTGTTATCCCCCAGCTCCCTCCAGTACCTCCGCAGCTACACAAGCCTGATGCTTCCTCCACAACTTCTCGACCTGCTGATATTCCCGCCTTCTTGCTTGTTTCACTGCTCTGCGACCTCCACAAGGCATCATTGTTGGAGGAAGGCCACCCTGATGCCCTGCCATAGTCGCTTTCTCAACCCGTGGGAAGATTATCTGCACATAGGCTGCAACCTCGACCTTCATGCTTTCAGGCCACTCAACAGCCTGCCTCGCCAGATCCTGCAGATAGGTGATCTCCTAACCTTCAAAACAGTCTACCGGCTCTCCGAGCCTCAACATTTCAGTCTTCATGAAGACCACAGGTCCTGGGGGAATATTGATTAATGGGGGGCTGCTGCTCCACGACTGTCGGAGATGCGGGAGAGGCCCCACAGCTATTTGCCAGGATTGCATCCTGGACAGGCTGGTCATTGTGTGGCCTCAGGCAAAGAGATTGAATGGCAGAATGCGTGCGCATGGGGTAGGGTACAACTACTATCGTGTTAGATTTTCGTGATCATTATGCTTCCGAGTCTATACCTAATAAAGGTAGCGGAAGCATTGTTTTCACTTTCGGAAGACAAAAAATTTTTGGTCTCCAAAATCAAAATTTCCACTCGAATTTACGTTTTAGACCATTCTGAACAACTTTGGTTCCTTGTCTGTGTGTGTGTGTGTGTGTGTCTGTTGTGTGTCCGCAAGTTATTGTAACCAGCTTATTTTCCACAGTTTTCAGCCGATTTGGATGAAATCTTCAGGGGATGTATGGGCTAAAAGGGAGATGGTCCCCTATCAGTTGCAATACCTCACTCTGCGCATGCGCAAACGTAAATTGTACCAAGCATAATTTTCTCACGCCCTAGTTGTCCGATCTCGCTCAAATTTGGATGATAGTTGGGGGATGACAATTTGATCATCTTATATCAATTCCAGCATTATTGTATCAATAATAGCTACTGCGCATGCCAACATATGAAATCCTTGTAAGAAGCCTATTTTCCACAGTTTTCATCCAATCTGGATGAAATCTTCAGGGAATATGCGGGCAAGAGGATAGATGGTTCCCTGTCAGTTTCATTGTTGCCAAATCAATACTTCACTCTGCGCATGCGCAAACGTAAATTCCATTATGCTCCATTTTTTCACGCCCTAGTCGTCCGATCTCGCTCAAATTCGGAAGATAGTTGGGGAATGCCGATTTGATCATTCCATATCGATTGCAACGAGATTGAATCATTAATAGCAACTGCGAATGTGGCTAAGTGAAATCTGTGTAACGACCTTAATTTTCACTGTTTTCATCCGATTTTGTTGAAATTGTCAGAGAATGCGCGGGTTAGGTTGTAGATAGTCCCTTATCAGTTTCATTGTAGCCAAATCAATAATTCATTCTGAACTTGCGCAAACGTAAATTCCTATATGCTCAATTCTTCACACTATACTCGTTCGATTTTGCTCAAATTTGGATGATAGTTAGAAGAAGATGACTTGATGACTTGATAGCTACTGCCCATGCGCCAATTTGAGGTAGCTGTAATGACCTTAATTTCCAAAGTTTTCACCCGATTTTGATGAAATTGTCAGCGAATGCGCGGTTTAGGTTGTAGATGGTTCCGTACCTATTTTATTGTTTTCAACTCATCAGTTCATTCTGCGCTTGCACATACGTAAATTACATTGAGTGTCATTTTTTCGTTTCTTAATTGACCAATTATGACATTTGGGAAGACGGGTAGCAGGCTTGCGCCATCTAACGGCCGTCACTCACGGATATCAAATCCAGAGTCGGAGGGTGCAGAAGGGGTATAGCGTCGGCAGGGAGGGAAGAGGTACCTCTTTGAGAGATTCTGCTCTCCCCCTTACTTGTAAGTTATCACTGATCTATCTCCATTGTATGACGATTTTGATATAGTATACAATCCATACCTATTGATTATCCTCTCTTGCAATTCCACCAGATTGATCCATTAACCCAATTAAAAAAACCCCTGCGGTGTTCTCTCTATTTAAACTGTAAAACCAGCTATTGGTAAATTCCTCTCAGGTTAGTTAGAAAATGAATCCCGTAGTATTCCTTTTGGAGCAATACTTACATCTTTGAATAAAATCTAAAAGTAACCCCTTATATTTGTGTACTCATTTCGTCACCCAATTCCTGTTGTTTATACACCTTTAATTATAAAGATAGATCCATCAGAAGAAGAAATAGGCGTATAGCAAAAAGATGCATTACAACAGGCCCTTCAGCTCTTGTTACACATTTCACGCTACTTCTTGGTTTACTGTTTTCCGCTATGAAACTTTTCAAGATCATTTAAAACTTGTCAATGATCATACATTCATGATAGGTAAACGAGGAAGCTATATGCCACACCCAACTTGGCAGACGTTTTTTGTTGAATTATCAATTTGGTCTAGTTTTGGAAGATATGTTAGGAGTTTCAAATTTCAAGCAGGAATTTTTATGATGAAAATTTACAGTCGGTGGAGGGGGCAAATGGGGGGAAGGGTAATTCCGAGAAGACATGATATTTTTGTTTTTCTGTTATTTTAACTCCCCCCAAAATTACAATCCATTCTACCTGTAGTGAATACATTTATTTACCAATATGTTTAAAATACTTATCGAAAAATTTCCTTGTTGTTCTAGATGTTGTAGATGTTCTGATAGGGTTATCTGGCCGTCAGAATCGATGAGTACGCGGCGCTTACCTAGCCTACCCTAGTGCTTCTCTCTGAGTATTATGTAGTAGTACTGAGTGTTTAGTAAAGAATTTAATACATATTAAGAGGACCTTTACTAAAAGTAGTGTGGAGCTTCATACTAGATGATAATGCAGTTAATTATTCAAAAAGACTCGTTAAAGACGATTATTTCTGAAATGTCTTCAGTTTGTTGATGGTGCTGATGTGAAGGAGAGTCGCATCGTAGAAAGAGGGGTCGGAACTAGTAGCTTCTATCCTAATCCCACAGTATTATACTTTATTGTGCACGAAAGTGCTAAATTCCAGGACCTCCCCTTGAAGCCACAAATTCAAATTAATGTACCAGGTCGTAGAGGACAATAGCTGCTATCTGAAAAAGGGGACGGTGCGATGGAGGACGGGGAGGTCGTTGGTTGGTTGACTTCCCCACTTTACATTTGAATACTCTCGCTCTTTAAGGCGACCTTAATGCGATTAAATGGAGTGAGAAATAATTCAATTAAAATTTATATAGGGAACCCGAAACGATTAGACAACCCTTAGTCTTGTGGAATGGATATCATGTGTCTACATTAAAGTGGACGATACCGCGTAAATTTATATCGTTGATCATGGTGTGAAATATCGTGTACTAATGGCGCACTTATTAAACGTTCATGCATAAACACTTTCAAAGGAATATCGTGCAAGGGTGTAACAATAAGGGTAAAAAATCCAAGTACGAAATATCACAAATTGAGGAACTTGATTATATTTTTCCACTATCGAACTAGATGTACAATCGATAGATACAGATAAAAGAACAACAGTGAGAAATATAGCCTAGCGGCCATATTTTTATAAATTATTTTTTATTGGCTTCTTTTCAATTACAGCCATTACGTGTTATTCTTTTTAAAAAAAATTACATATCAGATGAAATAATATTATATACCTAATAACAAAGTAAACTTCGCAAATTAATGTTCATTTCCTTAATAAAATCAAACTGTTTGACGTACACTTCTAAATTGGATGTCGCCATGATGGTGTCCAGATTGAAAGGACTATCAACCGTCTTAGTGATCCCGTTCAGAAGGTTCCTTCTGGCAGATGAACTGGCCGAGCACTCTAACATGATGTGCTCGTTGGTCTCTACTGCGTCTACACAAAATCTACCCTGGGGCGATTGAACGACCCCAATTCTTTGAAGCTGTAGGTTGCAACAACTGTGTCCACTTCTTAACCTTATTCTAGTTTAACAAAACTCTTTTGGTTTCACCTTGTTCACATTACTAAACCATGGTTTCATGTTTTCAAGTGGAAACTGGACTTATATCTGTTCCCTGATTGATATTCGCCATTGCTTTAGTTGGTCCAATTTTATTTTGCGTTTCAGGTCAGTCTGTGGAAACAGACGTTAGATTTGCGGGCTGGGGAGTAGAATGGCATGATTAGCCTCAAAGTCCACTGCTTCGTTTCTAGATATACAACGGTGTCCACGGACCCAACAAATGACAACTCGGATTCCTAGTTTCAAGTGCGCTCAGAGTTTGCAATATAGAGGCTTCGATTTTAAAGAGCTTCGATTTAGGAGTTAGGTTTTCGAGTTTCAAAGTTAGCCTTCTTGAGTCAGTGAATACAACCACACTCGCTAAGGAGCTCTGCTCGTCATGAGCATAATGAAGAGCCTCCATGATAGCATATTCCACTGCTATTCGATTGGGGGAAGCTTGTTGCAGTGGAAATCTGTTGTCAGGGATTCGGGAGTTGAATTTGATGAAAGGCTTACTTTTTCCTTTCATATCCAGAGGATATGCCCAAAAGCAATGAAAATCGTAGGGTTTTTGAAAACAAATACAAGCAAATTTATGAGCCCTGAGCCGTTGAGGTACCTGTTCGTCACGCTGGTCCGTCCCTGTATTGAATTCGCCTCCACAGCATGATCACACATTTACCAAAACACTAAGGGCTCACTTGAGGGTGTGCAAAGGAGATTTTTGAGCTCCATGTTCTTGAAGAGAGGGTATAAATGGAAGGATTACAGTTATAGTGGTGGGCTTGATGAAAACCGATTGATGACCCACGAATGCCGCCGAAGAGAGAAATACATGATGTTTCTTCAAGGTTTGGTAACATGGCCGATTAGATTGCTCCTTCCTGTTATCAACGCTTAATTTCTACACCCCACCTTACCCTACAGACGCAATCAACCTTTTTTGGTCAGGATTTCTCCAACAAATTTCGAAGTAGTCCAAAGACCCGTGTGCAACTGGACTACAATCTTGTGTCAGCTAAGGAACAACAGGACCAGTTCACTTCATCAACATCTTCCTCTAGAAGTGCGATTCGTGCTGCCCTTCTTTGAACCTACTCATATTTAATGATATTTTTTGTTTACTTCAAATCTTGTTTGATATTTTTTTGCTCAGTCTTTGTTTCTATATTTCCATTTTTTCGTATTTTCGCGTAATGTTCCATTTTTAAATATATTTATTAACCGCTGTATTATGCATGTACGAGTAAATGCCTGATTCTATGTAACTGGCCATTGGCCGCTCTAATAATAAACGAATAAATATGACTGTGCGGAATAAATGGACGTTTGGTTCCTAAGTCGAAAACCACGAGAAATGCCTTGAGAGGGGATAACAAAGGCGCAACTCACCCTTCCTTCTTAAACTGATCCATCAGTGAAGATCTTCTTGCTTGTAGGCCAACAGCTCAGTCGTCGACTGGGCTGGAGCTCAAAAACCTAGCTGTATCATAAATAGAAGGAGTAAAAAGAGGTTACAAGAATGGGGTATTTGAAAATATGATGTGGGACGGTGACGTTGGCGTAGGTGACTGTCTGGTCCATCGGAGTTCCGGGCTCAGCTCTGTGAGACTATCACAGAATATTAGTGATGGCTTCTTCATCCAGTAACGAGTGGCATGTTTGTCGATTGCCAGTGCATATATGTTGTTAAATCTTTCAGGATCATTACAGTTGGTGCAAGTAACGAATTGACCCGCTTGTAATTTCCGTCGTAAGTTGAGGGGGAATTCACCAGTAGCTTTATGGAGGTTGAACGCAGTTCTCAAAGCTGAATTGTGTAGCCTATCCATATTGCCCAGCCACGAATTCGCAGTCAAATCATAAAACTGACAACCATAATCCATTATACTCCCAACAATAGATCGATAAAATAGCAAAGATGTCTGGGGGTCCGCTCCCCACTTCCTGTTGGTGAATACCTTCATTGTGTGGAGATAGTGCTCCAATTTATTTTTAATTTACATAATGTGATGGCTTCAGTTCATCTAAGAAGTGAGCGCAGCTCCCAAAAACTTAACCTTGCGAGCACAGGGAAAGATGAATTTTCCCAAGGCTACCTGTTGATAATATGTTAGGCGATTTCTTCGTGAGAATGGACAATGCACGGATTATTGGGTGGAAATTGTAAGGCACAGACGTTGAAAGAAATCCATGATAGCAGTTACAGCTGAGTTCATTGAATCCTAGGGACAAACACACACTCTAACATACACAGAGTATATAAAGTGGGTCTCAGGATGGCTCCCTGGGGAACGCCCCTCCACGAGACACGAGGAACCAAAAGTTGTCAGCCACACCAAACACGAATAGTCCGGGATCTTCAAGAAAATTAACTGCGTGATAGGAGGCAGAAGGTTTGATGATTTGGAATTAAGGGATTGAACGTCGTAATGCCGGAAACCATGGAGTCAGACGGCTAACAGGATGTTTTAATTTGTGATAGAATTTAGAAATTTGAAAAATTGTCAAAAAACTCGTGATAAGAGGCAGGCATGAAAGTAGTTGGAATTGGCTCAGACCACATTCCGGATGAATAATTTGGCAGTATTTGACAGTTTTCTGGATGCTTTTTGTGAATCTGACAAATTTTAAAATTTTAAAAATTTTCAAAAAACACGCCATAAGAGGCAGGGATAGAAATAGCTTCATTCAACTCAGACAGCTCTTGTGAAGCATAATTCACCCGAATCTGACAGTTTTCTGGAAGATTTAGGTGAATCTGGAAAGCTAAATTTAAAATTTTGTAAAAAAATCCGTGATAAGAGGCAGACATAAAAGTATATGGAATTGGCTCAGACCACATTCCTGATGAATAATTTGGCGGAATCTGACAATTTTCTGGATGCTCTCTTTAAATCTGACAAATTAAAAAAATGTTTAAAAATGTCAAAAATCACGTTATATGAGGCAGGGACAGAAATAGCTTCATTTCACTCAGGCACCTCTTTTGAAGTATAATCCCACCGAATCTGACAGTTTTCTGGAAAATTTCGGAGAATCTGACAAGCTAAATTTAAAATTGTGTAAACCAATTCGTGATAAAAGGCAGTTGTGAAACTAGTTGGAATTGGCTCAGACCACATTCCTGATGAATAATTTTGTGGAATCTGACCATTTTCTGGATGCTTTAAATCTGACAAATAAAACTGGTTTTGTTTCGGCTCAGACCACATCCTTGATTCTTAGTTCGATGGAATATTTCAATTTGTTGGAATATTGCTTTGGGCTATTCTTGAAAAATTTTAAACGTGAAATAAGTCGCAAACGTCGTTGTAAGGGTCATGTAATTTGTGATTTGTCAGAGGGGGGGGGGGGGGGGGTTGTGTTTACCTACCTCAGCGTAATCGGTCTCGCCATTGCGCGAGAACTTTTAATATGGTAAACGTAGCCTAATCATACTTTTCAAAGGTCGAAGTTGATCGCGATAGAATTATCTTTTTTTGAATGATTCCAAGTAAATCTCTAACCAGTTTGGAGAACTTTCAAATATATCATTGTATATGTATTATTTCCGGTGTTCAATTCGCAAATTTTGAAAAACCTTACTCGTGTAATTCATAATCAAGTTGTTCCCAAGTCACAAAAGGGTATTTGAAGCCTTCAAAGTTCAAATAATTGTTACCCTCGATTTCATCAAATTCCCTGCAGATAGATCTGCTATCTCGTAGAACTATGTTCTCGCTTCACAAGTGTTATTTATGTTTGTTTATATCTCTGACCCATCCCTCCCGCCCATAGTGCGTCATGTGTATCACACCTAATATCAATGCCTTTAAGGGGATGTATTTGTCTTTATCTAATTATTGGGAAAATTTTGAATTATATTGGTATCAGATTGCCAAAACTTACAATGATATTGATAAAATGTTGGATTTTCCAACTGCTGAAAAATCTTCGATGGAGCACAATAGGTACTCGGAGATATTTCTATGAAGCAAATGCTATTTATAGAAGAAGATGACTTGATTACCTCATATCAATTTCAACACGATTGTATCATTAATAGCTACTGCGCATGCGCCAATTTGAGGTAGCTGTAATGACCTTAATTTCCAAAGTTTTCACCCGATTTTGATGAAATTGTCAGCGAATGCGCGGTTTAGGTTGTAGATGGTTCCGTACCTATTTTATTGTTTTCAACTCATCAGTTCATTCTGCGCTTGCACATACGTAAATTACATTGAGTGTCATTTTTTCGTTACTTAATTGACCAATTATGACATTTGGGAAGACGGGTAGCAGGCTTGCGCCATCTAACGGCCGTCACTCATGGATATCAAATCCAGAGTCGGAGGGTGCAGAAGGGGTATAGCGTCGGCAGGGAGGGAAGGGGAACCTCTTTGAAAGATTCTGCTCTCCCCCTTACTTGTAAGTTATCATTGATCTATCTCCATAGCATGACGATTTTGATATAGTATACAATCCCTACCTATTGATTATCCTCTCTTGCAATTCCACCAGATTGATCCATTAACCCAATTAAAAAAACCCCTGCGGTGTTCTCTCTATTTAAACTGTAAAACCAGCTATTGGTAAATTCCTCTCAGGTTAGTTAGAAAATGAATCCCGTAGTATTCCTTTTGGAGCAATACTTACATCTTTGAATAAAATCTAAAAGTAACCCCTTATATTTGTGTACTCATTTCGTCACCCAATTCCTGTTGTTTATACACCTTTAATTATAAAGATAGATCCATCAGAAGAAGAAATAGGCGTATAGCAAAAAGGTGCATTACAACAGGCCCTCAGCTCTTGTTACACATTTCACGCAGTAAGTATGTTTCATTTACTGACGGACGTAGGAGCAATATTATTAACCAAAATGAAAATAGAGGGGTTTCCAACGCTACATTACATGAGCCTATTCCAAGATTATCTAATTTACCCAAAATTTCATTACCTTCTTTTGATGGGAGAATGCTGAATTGACCTAAATTTAAAGACGCCTTTGTTCTATAATACATGAAGATAATTCTATATCATCTATTCAAAAGTTCCATTATTTATTGGGCGCTGTGAGTGGGACAGCTCATACTATTGTGAGCGAATTATCTCGAATTGGTGATAATTATCAGATCGCTTGGAACAATCCAATTGAAGCATACGACAATAATTGTTAGCGGCGGCTTATCTCAATGAATTGATGAACCTTGAACCTCAAATAGGTAAACTGTCAGTGGTTTCTTATCAGCTGTTTTCAACCAAACTAGATGAGCGTTTCCGCATTCGAACGTTTGGGAGTCTTGAATCCCGCGGAGTTTATCTTACTTCATATTGCTATCAAAACACTGGATCCGATGACGAGAGAGCAGTCGAAATCGAACATAAAGTCGTCGACTTTCCAACCTTATCTTTCTGGTTCCGTCCGCTCTCGAAGTAAAGCTATGCAAGCAGCAGATCTGAATGTGGTTGCTTTCAAGTCTGAAACTGACACTTCGATTATTAGAAACCAAAATAAATCAGAGGAAAATTATAGTAATAGATCAAAACCCATGTTCCATTCTAATACTAGTTCAAAAATTTCCACAACGCTACTTGCGAGTAAAACTTCCAATAGTCGCAATAAATCAGAAAATGAATCTTCTAATAATACAAGGCGTCTGTTGTATCATTTGTATAAAAAATCTCATAAATTGCTAGATTGTTTAACATTCACCAATGCTGGTAATACACAACGTTCTAAATGGTTGAAATCGTGGAACGGATGTAAAAACTGCCTGTCCGAATTCCATAACACATCGTCATGCAAATCTTCTTGTTGCCCAGAAAAGCATCACTTTATGTTGCATGCTGAATCATATACCAGTACCTCGTCGGTTCATCCACCTTCCACTTCGTTTAGCAGTCTTCATACCATTTCGGCTAAAGGGTCTCAGGTACTTGTAGGTACTATTATTGCAGAAATTGAAGATGATTACGGTAGTTATCAGCAGATTAGGATTGTTATAGACAGTGGGAGTCCGAGTTCTTTTATTACTCAAAAGTGTTTGAACAAATTGAGGCTAAGCATGATTCACATGCCTAAAAAGGTATCCTGTTTAGGAAACACTAGGTTTGCTATTAAAGAAAAGGTTTCATGTTCAATTAGACCTCGGGGTATGTTGACACCCACGTTTGTTATCGACGCAATGGTGGTAAATAAAATCCCTGATGATCTTCCGAATGTGACACTTTATCCCGACGATTGGAAAATGTATATCAACTACCAGCTAGCCGATGACAAATTCTGGGAATCGAATTCGATAGATTTCCTGATTGGTTGTAACCTCACACCTGATATTTGGACAGGTGGCATCATAGCTATTGATGAAAATCGTCCTAAACTATTTTCATCAATATTCGGTTATGTTGTATGATGCGGAAAAATGAAAATGAACAATTCCATCAACTCTACCACGCTATTCACATCCGACTCACCAGACGGAAGAGGTGAACTCCAGAAATTTTGGAAATTAGAAGAACCACATCAAGTCAAAATTTCTAATTCTGATGACGATTATTGTGAGGAACATTTTGTGAAAACTCACTATATGGATTCTTCAGGTCGCTACGTAGTTTCCTTGCCCTTTAAAAAAGGAAATCCTAAATTAGGATCGTCAGCGTATCATGCACTTGGACTTTTGACTAATTTATAGCTTAAATTTAAGCGAAACAGTGAACTATCAAACCAATACAAAGATTTTATGAGGGAATATATCGAAATGGGCCACATGTATCCAACTAAACATCCAGCAAACTACATTATTCCGCACCACTCAATCGTGAAAGAA
Organism: Adelphocoris suturalis; assembly: GCA_030762985.1. Classification (NCBI taxonomy): domain Eukaryota; kingdom Metazoa; phylum Arthropoda; class Insecta; order Hemiptera; family Miridae; genus Adelphocoris; species Adelphocoris suturalis. The sequence goes on along the minus strand of CM061045.1, from coordinate 16,229,587 downwards.
GATCGGGATATTACCAAATTGAAAGTAGTTTTTGACGCCAGTTCGCCTACTCCATTAGGATCACTGAACGATCAGCTAATGACTGGTCCTAAACTTCAAACGGACACCAGGAATATGCTCCTGAAGTGGAGGATTCATAATGTCGTTCTAATAGCTGTCATAGTTAAAATGTACAGACATATTCTCGTGAATCCAAAAGGTGGGAGTTACCAATATAGCTATTGGAGGTTGATGCCTCTGATCCAGTTCAACAATACGAACTATCACTCTTACATATGGCCTATCTTTGTCACCATATTTAGCACTTATTACTATGTTACAACTGAAACTTGACGAAGGTCATGATTTTCCTTTAGCCTACAAAGTAATTTAATTCCTGATGATATGTACATAGATGTTTGGTGTGTGGTACTGATTCGGTAGAAGATGCAATGCAATTAAAAAAGGAATTAATTGATATGTTCGAAAGGGGAGGATTCTATTTAAGCAAATGGGAGAGCAATAGGTGTGAATTGTTGATGTCAACTTCAGATGGAGTAGAAAATGAATCCATATCAAGTTACACTATTAAAATACTGGGGTTATAATGGGATTCCGCTACTGATTCATCTTCCTATTCTATAAAGTTACCCCCTATTGCTTTCACAAAACGCACATTGTTGTCCTCAATTGCTAAAGCAAATGTCCTTTGGGATTTGCAGCACCTATTGTTTTCTTAGCCTAATCTTTCATACAAGATGTTTGGAAATTAAATTTGGATTGGGACTACTCTCTTTCTACTACTATTCAATCGCAATGGAATGATTTTCTTCTTCAACTTCCTAACTTATCGGAAATAAACATTCCTCGATTGTTATCAACTGAACGACTTTTCCCTTATCACATCGTAGGGTTCTGCGACGCTTCGGAAAAGGGATATGGCGCTTGTATTTACATTCGTATATTATCTAAAAATAAGATCCAAACTAAACTCCTCATTGCAAAAACAAAACTTGAGCCGATAAAAACAATTTCTATACCTAGATTAGAACTTTGTGGAGCTCTATTACTAGCTAAAATATTTTCTATGTTATCCACATTCCTTGAATCTCTACCTGAACCGGAATTATCATCAACACTTTTCACCGATTCAACTGTTGTATTGGGTTGGATCAAAACTACTACCTACCTATTCATTAACAACTTTTGTAGCCAATCGAGTGAACGAAATTTCGAGTCTCACCACAGATAATACGTGGATGAATGTCCGAACTCAGGATAATCCCAGCGATTGTTGATCTCGTGGTTTTGATGCCTAATGATTTAATTAATCATTACTACCTGTGGTGGTGGGGACCGCAGTGGTTGAAAAAACCAAGAGAAAGTTGGCCAAAGACATATTTTACTCCTAAAGAACTTCCTGCATGAAAATCAATACCGATTGGATTTCGAAATTTTCATCTTATCTTCGATTATTACGATTTGCTGGCAATATACTTCGATTTATTCACAACAAAAGAAATAAAAATGCTCAGAAATTCGGTCCGATGAGTGCGAATGAATTTCAACAGGCCGAAGTATTTGTATTCGACTCATACAAAAGAAACACTTTTTTGAGGGTGACAAAAATTACGGTTTGGTATTTGAATGATTTCGTAAGCTATCGCCTTATCTTGATAACCTAGAAGGATGGCATTCCCCGAGTTGCCACAGTTCAGACAGCAAACTCTTCCTTTCGTCGTTCACTTATCCAACTTGTTCCGTTCCTTCCTCTTTCACAACAACCCTTTGATGTCGATTCTTAGAAATTTGAAGTTTGCAAATTCGGGAATGTTCGCGCTTCACGATTGTTTATATCTCTGACCCATCCCCCCCCCCCCCCCCCCCCGTCTACAGTCATGATATCAAGCTCCCAGCACGCTTCCTCACCAAGACCTTCCGCCACTTCAATCAGTCTGCTGCGTTCTCTCGTTGAGGTTGCCGTTCATCACCATCGATTTATTTTTTCTTTTAAACGGGTCGATTGGCATTCACAAACCGCGTTTTTCTAGAGGAGCGACCTTCCCCTCTTAGTCTGGTTCGAAGACGATTGTCTCTGGTGCCGGCAGGATCTTCGACAAAGAACTGGAAATCCTATACGGACTCTCCATTCTATATACTTCGAACATCGATGTAAGTGCATTTACCAACCCATCGAAGTTGGGGTCTTGTGCTCCGCCATTATCCACGTGATGTCAGCATCTAACAAGTTTGATTCATTTGCAGCTATTGGCTTTTGGGAACCCCTCTGTCATTCGTCTAATCCAGGTGTCACTTCGTCAGGACCATATGCACATTTCCTGGAAGTGCAAATCCGATATTGGACATCCCATTTACCATCCCTTCTCCACATCAAATCGGGTCAGAGATATCAGTTATATAGATATATATTACATAGATATCGAAAGAAATTTTAGTTAGTACAGCGCAATCCCAGACTTTTGGGACAAGGCACATATCATAAATTTGACGGCACATATTTAACTAGCATTAAATTAGATGTGTTCTTGTTAGGAGCTACTACTTTCTTTTCTATTCATAAGGTTTGAGATGTAGGTATGTATTATACAGCCCATTTAATTTCATTTGCTAAATAGATTTCTAATATCTATGGTGGAAATCGGTCGTTTATTTGAGAACACCCTTTCTAAGTAACAAACTACCTAAAGACATATTCCTAAAAACATTGCTCCCGGAAATTCGTCTTGTCATTTTTTATTCAAAAAAGTTGTTCCTCTCGCTACAGCTAATTTTCGGCACACTTTCTACCATTGATCGAGTAGATGTCACGCAATCCAGCAGCGATGAAGTTCATAGGGTATCACCTGGGACACAACCATCAGAATTCCTGACAATTTCATTGAAACCAGACGAAAAGTGTTTAAAGTTATTAATGATATAAGTAATATTGATATTATTGATATATTATATTATTGATATATTGCTAGCGCACGCGCAGAAGGTAGCACAAATTTGGCAGCAACGAATTTCCCTGGGAATCATCTATGTAAGTAATCACAATGTTTTTGCTTCATTGGTAAGCAAAAATAATAAAACTGAATGTTTTACATTTAAAACAAGATACAAGCACAGGTTGATTTGAATCCCAGTTGTAGGGTGAGTTGACGGTGGGATGATGAGTGGGCACTTGGCGAGTAATAACATAGTGTAATCAAATCGCTCGAGGGATTCACGTAGTCGCAATGAAACATTGGGGGAGGGTGCAGAGCAAGGCCGACGCAACCAAGGCCTAACTACTCCAAACGACTTGCAATGGTTGCAATGGTGTTATCTTTGTTGATAAATTGGTTTGAAATTTAGCACGCAATATGATAGAATAGAATTGTGTATTCTTCGAATTGAATATGCAGTGAATAATAATTTATAACTACAATACAACGCTTAGTTGCTATAACATCTTAAATGGAAATATAATTATTTTCCAGAAAATGGTTTGATTTTACAATCCTCCCCCACTTATTTAAAAATCGAAACGTTTGAAAAAATTTTCAGAAGCGTACAAAATCTTGCAGATACTGTGGGGCACGCGTGTCCTTTCTGAACGCCGAAGGGGCTGTGGCGGTGACGTATACTCAGTTAGGAGATCTTGGACCTAATGCAGGTCATGAGTCTCTGGTCTGTCCTCTGTTAGTATGCTCGGTTGTTGTTTAAGTTCAGTATCCATAAATTCAAGCAGATCAGGTTCAGCTACGTTGCGTTTCGAAGTGATTTAGGAATTACTACTCGTTGTCCCTTGAACAAAATTCCAAATTCGAGTGTGAAATCTTGTGCTTTTGGAGTTCTGCTCAAGGTCCATAAATTTTGAAAACTCTTCATCAGTTCGAGTAGCTTCTTTAATGGTTTCAGCGTTGAGCAGATCAGTATAGATTTGGTTGATAGTAGTCATGTACATTCGGGTGACTTCATTATTGACAGAAATGTCGCTAGAACTAGTTTTTTGACTGATTGGTGCTCTGGAAAGACAACTCGTGTTACCATTTAGTGAACCCGTTTTGAACACAATTTCATCGTCAAACGCTGACAGGAATGTCGCATATCGTAATAACCGACCAGATGTCATCGGTGGAATTTTAGAGTGTTCATGGAAGATTCTTGTGAGGGGACGATTGTCGGTGACAAGTTGGAAACGTAGACCATACAGATAATAGAAGAAAATGAACAACTGAAAACACTATAGTCAATGCCTCTCGGTCAAGTTGTGAATAATTGCACTCAGCTTGATCGAGTGACCTAGATGCGAAAGCAATAGGTCGTTCTTCATCACCGATTATGTGTGACAAGACACCAGCTAGTCCTACTGGACTTGCATCACAAGCCAAAATTACTAGAAGATCAGGATCAAATGGAGTGAGAGTATGGTCACTTGAGATTTCGGTTTCAGGAGTTTCAAATTTCATCTTGGGAGGGGGTGAATGGAGGGAGTAATACTGATAAATCATAGTGATTTTGAAGATTTGCGTGATTCATTTTTGTTCGTCTATGAATTCGGTGTAGTTTTGGATCGTATATCAGGAGTTTCAAATTTCATCTTGTAAAAGTGTGTATGGAGGGGGTAATATTAATACATCATGATGTTTTAACTAATCGTATCAGTTTTTCGTGATTCGTTTTTTGTTCATCTTTGAATTCGACCTAGTTATTGGAAGGTATTTCAGGAGTTACAAATTTCATCATGAAAGGGGGGTAATGGAGAGGGTAATAGTAATAAGTCATGATGTTGTAACATGACTATTCTCGTCAAATGTTTGTGATCTTTTTTCGTTCAAATATAAATTTGGTATAGTTTTGGAAAATATGTCAGGAGTTTCAAATTTCATGCTGGAAGTCTTATGATCAAAATTATTGGCTATTTGGGAGGGGGAGGGGGGTGATTCCAAGAAGTTATGGTGTTCTGTTTTTTCTCTTAATTTAACTCTAACCAAAATTATATTTAATCCATCAATAGGGGCGTCCCTGTAATACATGCATTACTTACCTCATTATGTTTCTAGAGTGTAGCTATCCAGCTTTTTAGGAAGATCCAGAGAAAAAACTCCCCTTACCTTTCGGGGTGTTGAGGAAGTAAGAATATGCGAGGCCTCACTAGCGTAGGGGCCGGTCAGGTCGGATCTGGGAAAGAGAAGGTGCTTTGCGCGACAAGATCAGAGGAATGACTCGTCCGAAAGTGATTCACACGAGGGTCAACTCGCCAAATGAAGATTTAGTGCCCGTTTGCCCCCTCGATTTCATAGAAACAACGCTTTTAGGGGAAAAGAGACAGGAAGCTAACGTCCAATGATTCGATTACCACCTTCCGGCCTCGACCCCGTTGGAAATAACATAACTTCTGACAATTCTAGTGATCTGCTGCATCAGTCAACTCCAATTCATTTCGATCATGTTCAATTGGAACACAAATTTAATGGAATCGACTGATTTTCGTCCATATATTATTCGTTTAATATAAACTTTATTAGGAGTAAATTCCCTACATCGAATTTTCCCATTTCGGATTCATAACGTAATTGTTACTTTATACGCAAAATTTTCATATTTTTTCTGACTTGAAGTAGGTCTATTTATTTTTGCAAGCGACAGCCATTATTCTAGAGGTCTCCATGTAGTACGTCTAGAATAAACCCTGACCTCAACCGTACCATCGCTATCAGAGTGGTTGAATCGGACCATCAGGAATCTTTCGGAGATGAATGAAACAAAGAAATAACAGCAGCACGATCGTATGAGCGAATTATGTAAATTATCTGATTATATAAGTTATTTTGAAATTTGATCACTTTGAGTATCGAGCATTGACTATTGTTAAATACAATTTAATGGCAAAACAATTTTCTAAATATTAGTCTGCTATTCAAAGAGAAAATACAAATTTTTGCGGTTTTGTGGTTTTTTTTAACCACATTTAAATGAAATTCAGGTACATTTTCCACCATAATTTTGTGCATACATTTTTGAGCGTTCCAGTTTAAGTTGATAAACTTTATTTAAATAATATTCCGCTTAAACATATAAATTCGACATTTGTTTGGCAGTTTTAGCCTTTTTAAGTGATTTTTGTCCAATTTTTTATTTATTTAACCAATGATGCTCAAGAAGTGCTGCCCAACGAACTCAACGTTGCTCATGGAATGCTTGATTTTATCGTCTGGAACACACACACTTTTTTTTCTTTTCAAAAAACCCCTCAAAGGCGGAGAGCGCACACCAATAAACTGAAAAATTAACGAATGAATAAAAGAAGTGGAGAGGACGCCCAGGTTTACCCGATGCCGGCTCTAGGGAAGAAAGAAGTTGCAGAAGGATGACGAGGAAGAAGTATGCAAGGAAGTGCCCCTATAAAATGACCACCAGTTCAAGTAAGAAGCCCCAACAACGCAGGTGGTGATACCACGGAGTACTCCTGCCAGGATTCCATACTCGAGTAACCCCGTGGCACTTATCCGTCCACTGGCCCCTAGCCGCTGGTCATTTCTGTTATACTTATTCATTTCAGCCCGCCAAGTCTGCTCCATGTCCACGCTGCCACTGACAACCTGTACATCCAGGATTATGGCAGACCCATCGGGCTTGACGGCAACGATATCCGGCTTCTTGCCCCGGTCACTCAGCATGTGATGAAGTCTCTCCCTTTCGACATCCCAACCGTTGGATGACACACACACACACACACACACACACACACACACACACACACACACACACACACACACACACACACACACACACACACACACACACACACACACACACACACACACACACACACACACACACACACACACACACACACACCACACACACACACACACACACACACACACACGCGCGCGCGCGCGCGCTCACTCACTCTGGCCTCAATGTGGCCTACCTGCTCCCCGAGCCTCAACACTTAGGTCTTCAAATCGTCAAGAAGACCGGAGGTCCCCGGGTAGGGGATTGCTGAATGGCGGGCTGCTGTCCCACAGCTGTATGAGATGCAGGAGAGGCCCCACGGATATTTGCCAGGATTTAGTTCTGGACAAGCTGCTTGTAGTGAGGCCTCAAGCGAAGAGATTGAATGGCAGAAAGCTTGCGCATTGGAAAACGCCCTTGTAAGGAAACATTATTACTGCGTACCCCATTACGTACTGCTTCTGCCTCCTCTGCTGCCATTTGCCGCAAATCTCCAGAAGCATACCTAGGCCGCTCTTGCTCTATATCAATTGCAGCATTGGCCTGTAAAGGATGCTTCTGCCAGACATGGGCACCGAGGCCACGCTTGGAACTGAAGGCTCTCTCACAATGGGCACACCAGTGGGCATTCACTGGGGCAGTGGATGAGGAGGAGAGATAGGATGATGAGGAAGAAGAAGAGGGAGAGGAAGGCCGACGCCCTTGCCTTGAGCCCCCCCCCCCCCCCCCCCCCCCCCCCCCCCCCGAGCGCCTCCCCTAAAAGCCTCCCGAGCACATTCCCTTGTTACCTCTATCAACAATTTCATATAATTATTTTGTTAACCAGTAGATTGCCTCGTCAACCCCCAAACCTTTCCTAAATCAAAATTGCTTTTGAGTTAATAATCTGTTTGATTCCAAATACTCCATTAATTGTACTTTTACCCTTTTCTCGATAATTTTTGATATAATGCTCATGAGTGAGATAGGTCTGTAATGTGAGTATTCGATGCCCGAATCACATTTATACAGAGGTATCACTCTTGCCACCTCCTGGACATCCGGAAATATTGATGAACAAATACTTATGTTTACAATGTGTGTTGAAGAAATTTTTAAAAGTTCAATGTTTTCGGAAATGTATTAACAAAAATTATCATCTATACCTGGAGCAGACCTCCTATTTAATGATTTGAATATTTTTTTGAAGTCACTGTCACTCATCTTTCGCATTACAAAATTACTGGAAGGATTAGGGTAAAAACACCAATTGTTGACACTTATCCAAATGTTGACACTTCAATTTCAAATCCAAGGAATAAGAAAATGAGACACTGCAGATTATCAAAATCGACGTCATTCGGAATATGAGAAAGTAATTGTTAAGGATGATCGATTCCGCTAGTTATGAAGAACGTAACAAATCGTCTGGGTGATGTGATATTGATGTCAATCGTAACCTGTCACTCCAGTGACATTGTCACAGCTCTGCAGTTTAGTGAGGTGAGTCTACAAATTTGGATCTTTCGTTTATTTGTATATGAGTAAAAATTACGATTTAAATTCGGATGATCTGTTAATAATATGAGGAAGAAGGCGTAACCATGAAAACCCCAAAATTTCAACATTAAAATATGTTTTTGTTCGTTGTCAAAATTAGAATCCATAAAACGTGTTTATGTCCTAATGTTGACCCCTGTGTCAATATCAGGAGAAACTTTTAATTTCATTGAAAAGTTTATATTTGGATTTAAATCAGCAAGGCGAATATAGAGAGATAATATTTCTAAGAAAATATGGATAGATAGAGAATATTTCTAGGCAACCCAACATAACCCCTACTTTAATGAATCGCTCCATTTTCTAGTGGTAGCCTACTAAACCTAATCCATTTTAAGATATTCTTCGAGAATATATTTCTACGTGTTTGCAAGCATTTTTGCCCGTTTACCACAATGACAACTTCAGGTAAAAGAAGCATTAATATTTAACATAAGTCTCAGCATTAGGAACTGGAAATGTGAACATTTTGAATTTCTGAAGGCATGTGTGTCAACATTTGGTTAAAAAAAAAAAAAAAAAAAAAAAAAAAAAAAAAAAAAAAAAGTGCATTGTGATAATCAACAAAGTTATTTGGAGAAATTGAATACATGCAAACTATTCACAACGAACTCACAATTTATAATACCTACTTGGAAGTTCCATTTTCTTGAACCCGTGGGTAGAAAACAGAATCTCAGAGAGATGTCCCCTAATAGTGTCAACAATTGTTGCTTTTATCCTACGTGGACTGGAATCGACTATGTTTTGGGTGAAAGGCACTTTAGGAATTTTAGAGACAAGTGAATGTCCTACCTGAGAAAATTATTTGTTGAACTCGTTTGAGATTTTTGATCGCGCTAATTCTCCGGATGCATTTTTATTAGATGCAAGGTTCGTAACAGGAGTTGTCCAGTTCCTATTTTTATTTTTCCTACCAAGAACATTTTGGTTTAGTAACTTCCTCTAACTCTTGTAATCACAACCCACTTCTTTAATATTCGTATCATAGAAGGATTTTTCGACAGCATAATCCATAATGATTGATAATTTATTCCGGTAACAACGGTAATGTTATTTAAGTGATAAATTGAGCGCTGATTATTTAGTACTCCCTACGCCTAATTGAAAGGACTATTATACCTGGCATTATCCAAGGAGTCAACAGCTGTTTGGGTGATGGTATTGTTTGATAGTACGTTGCTTTTGATACACAATCTTGAATACCTTTTATTAAAAAACCAGCAGCTTTGTTAGGATCCACTTCATTATTTACATTAGACCAGTCATATGTTTTAAACGCGATTTCCAGCTTAACATTATCAACTTTCACAATTTTATTAGTGTCACATTTCATTTTAACCAAGTTTTCATCATAAAAATTAGGTAATATCAAACTTGTACAAATTGTATAATGGTCAGTTATAGACTCCAGACACTGTACTTTTAATAGAGGAGCTCTTTAAATACACATGATCCAAACACGTCGCACTATCCTGAAAAACCCTAGTTGGACGGTTAATTAAGGAGATGTATCCGTTTTCTTCAAGCGTTCATAAAAAATTTAGCTTTTCAGTTTCTAACGTATCCAGTATATTTACATCAAGGTCTCCTATCAACAATGAATCGTGCCCCGCTAATTCATCACAGATGTTAACCATTTCATTTAAAATATTTATATTTCCATAAACGTTACGATATAGGTACTAACGATATCACAATTTTGGTGTGTTATTATCCCGAATTTTGATTTTTAACCCAGTTGCTTCAGTAAAGACTAACTCTTCCACCATAGCCGGATAACACTGATTAACAAAGAGAGTAACGCCATCATTTTTATTGATGTGCTTTGTTGTATGAAAAACCTGATAACCATTCAGATCATTTATACTATAAGACTTCATAAGATGAGCTTCACTTAATCGTACTATCATATCAAAAATATCTATTTCATTCCCGCACCATGCTAATAATTCAGTAAAGTTTTTGTTGAAACTTCAAAAGTCTGTATGTATAACATTGAAGAATGAGCTACTAATATTCCCAATATACTTATCTATTGTGTCGTATTCTGTACAAACATGTTCTTTATTAAAGTTATCTATTTCATCAAGTTTACAATCTATTACCTCATTCATTACTAGTTTAATATAAGTAAAAACGCTTATCCAAATTAATTTAGATCTGAATTACACTAGATTTGAATTTTTCGTTTCGAGAGGAGATGCAATTTTCTTTTCAGTGTCCATTTTCCTCAAGGCGTCTAAACTGTCGACACGATATAATTGCTGAGATGCATCATTCTACTTTAAGAAAATGCTTCCACTGGACGACCACACGTAATTGAAATCGTATTGTTTTGCAAATTGTCTTGAAGCATAATGAAGTTAGCGATTCTTTTGAGTCAGGTGTTCACCGAAATAAATTTTAGAATTGCTTTCCAAAGAACTTCATTTGCTGGTAGTCTTTTGATTTTCCGACTCACTTTAATCCATTTTTGTTCTGTAGTTTTTTTTTTCTTCAAATTTTGCGATGTTATTTTTGGTACCTACCTTGTTTTTTAATTTGACGTGGTAGGTAGGCGTAAACGATATCTCCGTTATTGACGTCAATTTCAAGTTTTTTTTTTTTTTTTTGGCTATTTCACTGATAAATTTTCGAAAGGTTTTCATAATAATAATGATAATAATAATACCCCGTGGGGGGGGGGGGGGGGCTTCAGGTCCTACAGGGTTGGCGTCCCTTTGGCGCCGAGCTAGCGTTGGTTCACCCTAGGTGATAGGCATAGACGTTGATCCAACGTGCCCTCCATGTTTGTTCGCCTGATCTTCAGGCATCAGGAAACAAGCGTGTTGGGTCTAGTACTCTTCCCTCCCTCTCTTTTGTTTGTTTACCAAATAAACCAGCTGGTCGCTTTTGAAGGACATATTTTGCCGTATCTGTTGTCATTCCAGGCCTGTAATAAAACTACTGGTCCTACTTTTCTTACTTAATGTAAATCTTAAATTTAACCTATGTAATCTAACTTAGCCTAAGTAGCTCATTTTCGGTTGGAGAAACCAGAGGTGTGTCCAGTATTAATAAATATTCTGGAGAAATTTTCCCGGAGATCATTTACTCCTATATTTACACAACAAAAATCACAATTAGGTCCAGAAAGCTATGACATGATTTGCTTTGCTTGAAATGGAAATAATTTAATCTATTCCTGCTATATATTCGTTTTACCTACCAATAACTGAGCTTTATTGGAGCCTGGGAATATGTGAGGGTGAATGACGTCACCACAACCAAAATGAAACGTTCTTCTCGAATAAGTTAAAAGTAAAACTAGAAAAGAAAGGAAAAATTCAAATAATATTTATCTTGCTTTTCTTTAAAATTAAAATTTGTCCAGAGCCACAGAAACGATTAGGTCTAGTGTGTTACTTAAAGTCCGATATATTCAGTATCTGGATAAGGAACCATAAAATTGTCTCGCATATAAAGAGGTAAGCACGCTATTCAAACATGGCTTGCTTCTATGGAAGACCTGAATAAAACAAAATCAAAAACATTCTAGGGTCACAGTTTTATGGAGTTAAAATTGAGTGATTTGTGGCTTTTGTATGGGAAACCTACCTTATACAACGTGTTTCTATCCTGGATAGTCCATTAGTAACACAAAAGTGTCCGAATATTTAAATTCTCGGAGATCGCAACTAAATATATCCTGCTAAGGCATCTAGCTACATGTCATGAAGACAGGAAGGCGGAGAAGCTACTAACTACTCTTCAGAAAAGTGAAATCCACAAGCCCATGATTCGAGGAAGAAGTAGGGATATCAAAACAAACTGACCAATTGACTAGGAGAAGACGAGAGGTAGACGAAGTTCAAGAATCAATGTGCCGAAATTGGCAGCAGCAACGGGCTCTGACCCGCTTTGACCCAGTCACAGATCTATCGCTTTGAATCAGTGTCATACAACCCAGCATACATTTACCTCAACGGTTAAGTAACTGCCTTTCTATGAAGATCTGGGTTCAGCTAAAAGACAACTTCTCTCTACAGTACTTGAAATGATACCTCGAAGGTTGGCTGAGGGATCACTGTCAATATCAGAGATGGTGGACAAAAACAGCACAACTCCTCCAATATTTGCAGCTATATTTCTCGAGACTTTCAGCCTGTGGTATCCCCCTAATGAGTGGCTCCATGTTTATACAGATGGTTCTGCACTGAATTCCATGAACAAAGGTGCTGTAGTCTACTGCACCTTTTTTGAAATCGCTGAGCCGGCAGGGTCTCTCTACAAACTTTGAAGGGGAGGTGTACGCAGTTCAATGGACGGTGAAACACCTAATTGATAGAGACTACTTTTGGATGGTGATCTTCGTGGACTCCCAGGCTGCCATACTGGCTCTAACCAGGAATAGAGTGATTGACATAACTTTGGTGCTGGAATGTCGGAAGAAGATTGAGCAGTTGCTGGAGAGAGGATCACAGGTAGTGCTGCAGTGGATCCCCTCACACTGTCAAATATTGAGCACTTAATTAGCTGATTCCCTCGCCAAAAGAGGTTCCACAATGATGCAGCCCAACACTCCCTTACCGTATGGTTCAGCAAAGCACCTCACTGAACAAAAGAAAACCAAAAACTGGGAACAACTAATAAAAAACGCCCTTCCAAGAAACCTGCCCAGAAAGCAACTTGTTGCCTGTTTTAGGACACAAACAGGGCATGATTTCCTTGCAAAGCACCTATGCAGTATTGCCTTTTAAGAGAGTCCATTCTGCACTTTATGCCATTTGGATGAAATGACTGTGTATCATCTCGACACTTGTCCATCCTTGCAGGACATGAGAAACAATTTTCGAAGTGACGACTCCGTTTGGTGTAAGAAGTCCGATTTGCACTGGGCTGCATGAGCACGAATGGCCTTAGTGCCACGTTTACTTATTAATTAAAATTAGAAAAAATAAATAAAAAATCGTTGAACAGAACTATGGAAATGGCCGCTAGATTTTATTGAATTGATAAGTGATTGTAAAAAAAGGTTCATTTTGTAAAAAATACTTGGTTTAAGAAATTACGTTGGTAATAGGGACCTAAGATGTCATATCAGACCCTCCTAGCTGGTTGTTCACTTTTTGAGTAGGTATGAATGGCTCCATGGTGGTTTCTTAACAAGTATCCATGCAACACAACTGCGCTCTGTCGGCATTCGGGCTTCCAAGGTCAAAAACCACAAGCTATTTTCAATTTCCTTTCGATTTTATATCATTCATTTTTTTTAAACTCTTTTTCATGTTTTAATGGATGCTATTGTTTAGATAGTTGCAGTGGCGGCCGGTGGTCTGCAAAAGGAGTGGGGCACAAAAATATTTACCTATTTGACAGTCAAGAAGAGCATTGAGATTTTTCTTCCATTTGTTTTGTTTTCAGTGTGAATTAACTTTGACCTAAACACATGATACATAAATCCCACTTAGGTCATGTCATGCCTTGGGCAACTGTTATGAAAGAATATGGCTACTAAATAATAATCAATCATTATCATTAAATATTATTGATAGATTAAATATAAATTAATTAGATAAATAAATTAAATTAAAAATACTATCTTATAGGTACCTACTTACTAAGTATCTAAAAATTTTAGAATGGACTATATTATTATTAAAAGTACTAAAAATTATCAAGGCTTCGATTGTATTGCACTAGTGAACTACTTAGGAGAAATAATTCTGAAGGAATATTAAAGAACTCGAATTAAATTATGATGAAATGATAGAATGTGACGTCAGACGTCAATTAAAAATCGGATATTTCAAAAGGTTATAGAAATGTTTTCTAACCCCAAAACGACCACTCACTTATGTATAACCTTTTTCTTTAATGCAACATATCCAGAATGATCAATATTCTACAAAGTTCCTCACTTATTAACTCATTCAAGGAAGTAAGCTCTTCATACTTATTTTCTAAGACCTGGAACTTCGCTGTAATGGCGGTAGCGTCAATAGGTTGAACATCAAACAAGGGTTACAAAGTATTGTAGAACCGGGTGAATACTGTCCTACACACTAGCCGTTTTTTGATGTTATTGGATATGAAGAAGAAATATCAACTAAATAATCAAAAGAAACTTTCCAACCTGGTCTTCGTAGAGGCCATTACATATTACAAATGCTTGCATACGAGTCTGCAACACATTGGGACATTTTCATGTGTGTTTTCTTATTATATTTATTACTAGGCAGACTTAGCTGATCTGGACCCTGGGCATCGTCACGTAAATGTGCTAAAGAGACTACATACGAAATTGCAGCTTCCTAGAGTGTAAAACATAGAAATTAGCTTCAAGAGCCACTCATCTGATCCGGACCCTGGGCATCGTCAAGTAAATGTCCTAAAGAGGCTACATAAGAAATTACAGCTTCCTAGAGTGTAAAGCATAGAAATTAACTATTAAAATGATTTAACCACCGCTTCACAAATCAAACCGTTCTCGCAATATTTGGATCACCTGCTATGAATCAAATCATCGAAACACCAGCTCAATGAAATCATCACAAATTAACAAGCGGTGGCAATCATGTTCACAATATCAATTATCGAGAACGATCACCTGAGTGTACACAATTATTCGAATAACCTTGCTCATAACTCAGCTTGTTGGCCACGCACTTCGCAGTAGTTAACATAATATGGTTGGATAAATCGAGAGCTTTCGAACGAATGGTCAACGAATTTCGTGGTATGAAAAACGACGAAGTACCATTTCCCTAGCAACGACTCGGTTGTAAGCGGAAATCATCAAAATATTTTCGTGAGCAATTTTCCGTGAGTTTTTTTAGTTCATGTGCCATAGCAAAGACATAAAGAAAACAGTTGATTGTTCTCTACGCAACACAGTGAGTCTATTTTATTGACATGGATATGTCTTTGCTCTGGGGGGTCAACCAAAAATTTTTGACATGGATATGTCTTTGCTCTGGGGGGTCAACCAAAAATTTCCGTGACGCGAAATTTGTGTCACAATTTCAGTGTTTTTCACGTACAACCCATCCGTTGCTAGGGGAATGGAACTTCCTCAGTTTTCATCGCACAAAAATCGTTCGCCACTCGTTGGAAAGCGCTTGATTTATGTGATAAATGTTCACATCTCAAGCTACCAATTTCCCCCTCCTTACGAACCTGGCTACATTCCAAAACTAAGTTGATTGGACTATAAACAATTTTAATAAGCCGGTTACAATATTCTTAACGTAAAGCAATAGCATCATTTACTCCACTCCATAGGAAACATTTTCATCTTCATGACAACAGTCGAGGACAACCGTTCTGAAATCCCCAATCAAAGACATATCCATGTAACATGGTATCTACTTGTAAAGCGGATAGTGGAACTCGTTTACGAGTTTATTGGTAAGTAGCGTGAGCAAGTTTTCGTGACGATTTTTCAGTTTATGTGCCAAAGCAAAGGCATGCAAATCTCAAAAATGTCAAAATCAGTACCTACCTGACTAAACTTCTTACGTAAATCCGTCGATGAACGTCGTACTTCGGTGCGAATACTCGACCGACAATACAAAGGACTTTATTACAAAAGACGTATTCAACAACTTAGGACTGAATAAAAATAGGTACTTTTGTTAACACAACGCTATAATACGGACTTTACTTTAGAGTAAATTCTTGGAAACAACCACATGCCCGAAGGAACTTAAAAAACATCATAAATTACCAGCAGATACAACGACAACAAAACATTACTAGAAAAAAAAACCTACCAACTATGAACATTCAGTTTGGCTAATGGAATAAACCGAAACTCCCCTAGTGGAAGCCACTCATAACGTAAATTTCATTCTACGGTCTTTAGAAAAGTGGAAACCCTGCCTGGGGCATGGACCCGCGAAAATGATGAGAAATTTACTGTTATGACCTCTTTTTCCCGTTCCTTGCCCCGTAATTCCCGTTTCTTGCCCTTTATTTCCCATCACAGTCTAACCTGAATTGACGAAATTTCTCTCTTGATAGAGTGATTTTATGGCAATCTACGTACTTTTTCACTGGTAGATGGATCTTAAACCTCCTTGGATGGAGCGTAAACCTGATCCTTCTAGCATCCACCTTGGAGCCACAGCATGGAGCTACAGACCACTTTTCGTTCTAATTTGAAACGATGAGTTTTGTTTGTAAAGTCTTCGTTCCAGTTTGTTACTTTTTTCCCAAATGTACTGGGGCAATGTCCCGATGCCCCCCCTCACCGGCCGCCCCTGGATAGTTGTGAAGTACGGTTCAAGTTGTCGTGAGATGTTGATGAAAAAATGATTAGGGATAAAAAAATAAGGGTTAAACAATCTATTAGTAGGTACCTCCTGTTTTGTGTTATCTATTTTGTTTTGCATTTACGAAACTGGATCTTTTAAATGTCGTTTCATGAAGATGAAATACTTACAAAATGTTGCAGAGACGAACATAACAGACAGAGACACATTTCTGGCATAAGTAAAGACAAGTTTTGGTGTAAATTGTAAGATTACCATCATAGAGCGTTCTTCATTTAACAGCGTACATTTAAATACTCGTATATGAATTCGGTTTAGTAGTTGTAGCGGATTTTCTTGAAAATAAAGGTATAGCTATGGCTCAAAAAAATTTAAAATAAATGAATATATATATATATATATAATGTTTGTGTGTCATTCCAGAAGATAACTCAACTCTCCTTAGGATTGAGATGAAAATCCCGTTCTTGCGCCCAAAAAAATCAAGCCATTCCAAATGAAAGGATGAGTTCGATGGCTAGCACTTTTTGAGTAAATTAAAATTATTTTTAAAAAATGTGCCTGAAAATCACTAAAAATGGCTAAAAAGTGCTGAAAATTGATACATTCAAGTATATTTTTCAACCAAACTTTAGTCAAAAGAAGCCTATCAACAATGAACTAGAAAATTAAAAAATATTTTGAACCAAAGTATGCTGAAAAACGTACTTAAATGTCATTAATTTTCGCTAAAAAATCGATAAAAATTACAAAAAATACTTAGCTTAAATTCCAAAATATTTTTTCCTTGCAAAATTTCATTTAGAACCAGTTTTTTGCGATAAAACTGGTAATTAACATTTTTTTGCACTCAAAGTGCTCAAGTTACATAACAGTGTACCGTAAATATAAAACGATAATGACGAAAATTTGCTCATACGATCATGACTGGAACTTTTTGATGGGTGTTGGATTTCAAGAACAATGGAAGCGAGAACCAGGCTTAGCACTCGCATGAAGGTTGTATCAATGAGATTCACCCTTGCAAATTCAAAGACATGATGTTTATACGCTGTTATAAAAATATAGTTATGAGACGGTTATGGGAATTTCGGGCGCTCTGTCCGGCCCCATTCCACTCGTGATGTAGTGGAGTCGGTTTTGGATGGGGGATTTAGATGAGAACTCGTTGGGTAGGAGGGTGGCGGAGGGTGTATGGGTGGTGAGGGGATGAAGAGGAAGGGATATTTCCTCCCCTTTTTCGCGTAATTCGAGATAGTGATTCGATTAAAGGGCTACGGGGGAGTGGTAAGCGGTGGGCGGGGCCTATGGCGAGGCCCCGCCCCCAACTACCCTCTTGGAGAAAGGGGTTTTCAAACGCCGCCACCCCTAAACAGAGACATCATGGAACAACTGACACAGTTCGTGACTAAATCCTTCGAAGAAGGCACTGAGGCTTCGTGGACATCTTCGGCCCGATCGTCCGTTTCACCGCTTGTTGACCCTGAGGACAGCAGAAGCGAACCCCCCGAAACGCCACCAACATTACACCCCTCAGGTAAGACGAGCTTCACATATTAAATTTTAAACTCATACCAAAAGTCAAATCACTTCGACACCTTAGACCAGGCCCTACATCATGTTAAATGACTGAACGCTAATTTTTATCGTAATGTCATTTTTTTCAAGCTAATTATTTATGCCCAACATGTCTCGACCTATATTCAGTAATGCCATTGTAATTGAACTCTATATGTACTGAATTAAGTACCAAGAATCAATATCAACAATGCTATTTTCCCAATCTATGCGGGTAATATCGTGTGTAGCGTTGTTGATAAACTGTTTGCTGATCATTTGTCACATTGTCAACGATTTCTATTTTGTTCTAACCAATTCAGTAATCCGCTGTTTGGAAACAAGATATATTTGTTACGAACAGCTTCCTACTTATTTATTATTATGATTATCAATTTACGACGTCATGATGCAGATATTAACAGTTATACTGGATCTAAGATGAAATTTGGACGGGCCTGGAGAAACTCGCATGAACTCAGTAGATACTTGGTGTTATTGTTCAGTATGATGTTTGGAGTGTTACTATTCTTGCAATACTTATGATTGCGGTTAAATTCCGTTTCAAATTTTCCATTTTAGCGAATATTCGTAAAAAATGAAGCTATTGCAATGACTCCGAAAATTTTAAAAATATTCTTCATTGAAATCCGGTTTGAGACATTCTGGAATCCTAGAGTTTAACGCTTATATATATATATATATATATATGTGTGTGTGTGTGTGTGTCATTCCAGAATATAACCTTCCTTAGGATTAAAATAAAAATTCTGTTCTTGCGCCAAAAAATCCAGCATTCCAAACGAAAGGATTAGTTTTTTTGGGCTCATTAAATTAGTCAAGGTTTAAAAAATTGCCCAAAAAATATCTAAAAATGGCTAGAAACTGTTAAAAATCGTTACTATTATAGCAGAATATGGCTCAAATAAAGTTTATTCACTATAAAATAGAACATTCGAAAATTGATGTACAAAATTAAGCTGTAAAATGTATTTGAATGCCATTAAAAAGTGCTTAAAAAATCGAAAAAACTGCAAATAAGCTAAAAACCCAACATCTCTTTTTGAATATGCAGATTATTATTTATAATAAGTTTTTTTTTTCTATAAAGTTGATAGTTAACAATTTCTTCGCACTCGAAAAGCTCAAATTTCAAAACAACCTAACATTATACAGTACGATAATTGACGAAATTTTAGGATCATAATGCATGACTGGAACTTCATAGTTAAAAACTGTTGTGTTTTCAAGGGGTGTACAGTGAATGACGTATCGTGTTTGATAATAAGGCTATTTACGAAAATGCTGAAATAAAATAGTAAACAAGCAATCTTGAACTAAATCTAATATTTATTAGTAAGTAGGTATGCTTTTGCGAATGAATGCCTACTCACTGTAACCATTCGTATACAATGCATTGTGATGATTGCCATAGTACCTACTGAATCAAGTTTGATAGTGAGGATAGTTAGACGTTACTTCTGACCTATTTAGTGTACGATGTATTTGATCAAACTGTGCTAGTTCGTAAGTTAAAATTACGGCACCACTCAGCTGAAAATGGTCGGTTGTTGTTTTGTTTATTCAGTTTCGCTTTCGGTATAAACGCAAGATGCGGTCGGAAAACTGCAAATGGCACAGTTTTTGAAGGCTGGCCTCCCGTCTGAACTCTTTTGCTAAATAACTCATCACATTTATTTGATTTTTAAATACAATAACGATGTCAACTCTAGAAAGGCTTTTAGAACCAGCTAGAATTATGTTCAATGCCTCAACACCAACTCTAGGGATGAGACGTTATCCACCAATTATTCAACCGACTTTGTATAATGTTGGAATTACAAATGTTTAATGAATTAGTTGTATTACAAATGTTTCATACTATGAAATTTTGTATTATGAGATATGAAATTTTATATTGTGGAAACATACACCATGGTTTTTGCTCTCTCACTACTGAAGATGAAGAAGCTCTGTGATCGTGATAAAATTCGAAAAACTTGTTGACTTCCAAATTCAACTTCCACTTGTTTTTTGCGTTTCAGAGCTTGCTGATCAATTTTAGACTGTGGTAAATCCTTGTCAAGCCTAAAACTATACCAAGTTTCAGTCCGATTTCGATGAAATTTTCAGAGATTGTACAAGTTAGCTCCTAGTCAGTCCCATAGAATTTTCAATGCCGTCGACTCAACAGTAGCCTGTGCGCATGCGCAAACGTGAATTTCTCATAAAGTCGATTCCATATCATCTGTTAGTCCTATTTTGTTCAAACTCGGTAAGTAAGAGTATAGGTACGTTCTAGAAAAATGCCCTATAAATTACACACCTCAAAACAATTAAGGTATCCCTTTTTTTAGCGAATTTTCTTAGAAAATAAAGCTATTGCAATGGCTCCAAAAATTTTCAAAAATTTTCTTCATCGAAATCTGTTTTGAGTCATTCTGAAATGATTCCTGGATTTTAACGCTTTTTTATATGTATATATATATATATATATATATATATATATATATATATATATATATATATATATATATATATATATATATATATATATATGTATGTGTCATTCCAGACGATAACTCTCGATAGAATTGAGATAAAAACTTCGTTCTTTCGCCAAAAAATCAAGCGTTTCAAAAGAAAGGATGAGTTCGTTGGACAACACTTTTTGAGCACATTAAATTGGTCGAATTTCAAAAAATGTACTAAAAAAATCTCTAATAATGGCTAAAAACGGCTAAAAATCGTTCAATTTATATTTTTTGGTAGAATATTGCTCAAATAAAGTTTATTAACTATAAAATAGAACATCCAAAAATGTATGTACACAATTATGCTGAAAAATGTACTTAAAATTCATCAAAATTTGCTAAAAAATCGATAAAAACTGCTAAAAAAGCTAAAAATTCAGAATCTCTATTTGAATAGCAGGTTATTATTTAGAATACGTTTTTTGCCATAAAATTAATGGTTAACGATTTCCTTGCACTCAAAAAGCTCAAATTTCAAAACGATTCAACATTATACAATACGATAATTTACGAAAATTCGCTCATACGATCATGCTGCATGAATGGAACTTTCTTGTAAGTAGACGACAAAGACCCCAGATCCATTGGACAAAGTTCACATTATATCTCATGATTAGGTACCTACCTAATGAAGATGGGATGGACCCTGTTCTTTTTGGTTTATCTCAAACACTGAGAGAGCGATATCAAGCCCGGACTTGAGCCAAAACAGAATGAAATATGAGCATTTTCCTCAAAAGCAATAGCCCCCTCCCCCCCTAAATTTTTTTCCACAATTTTTGAGATATTGAAGTGAAACTTGGAGATCGCTTATAGATAGATGCTGATTGATACTGATAGTTTTAAGCAAATAAAAAAGAGAAAAATATTCTAAATTTTTTTTGGACTACCCAAGGGGTACGAGGTTTAAGGATACTTAGTAAACAATTTTTCCATTTTTGCTGAGTGACGCCTCATTTCAAAGATTTTTCAGTGCTAAACACGATGGTGAAGAAGCGCGTTTCATTCTGTTTTACTCAAGTCAGAGCTTGATATTGCTAACCTTTCTCAGTGATTGAGATTTTAAAAAAATAAAAATAAATAGGTAAATAAAAAGTGAATCCCACCTCCACTAGGTATCTACATAATGATGATAACCATGAGATGTAATGTGAACTTTGTCCGATTGATCTGGGGTCTTTGGCACCTAAAAGGAAAAGTGATCCCGTAATCATTTTGAGGAGTGTACGAGTATATAACGATTGGTAGAGTAATAAACATTGCGCATGCGCAAAATTAATATCAATAGACACAGGTAAAACTCTAATGGAACGATTTTGATGAAATTTTCTGGGATTGTGCATGATAGCTTCTAGACGGTGCCCTATAACTTTTATTGCCGTCACATATATAGCAGTCTGTGCGCATACTCAAACGTTAATTTATTAAAACGTCAATTTCTCATAATATATTTTTATTAGGGACAACTAATGGCGGATGGTTGATGGTAACATATAAGATGACATATCCCTTGTCTCACTGATTTAGTTGCCCGATAGAGTTAAGGAGTTCACAGATGACAATCGATCTGTAGTAAATTATGTGGGTACATTTGACTCATTCGTCAATAATGTGCCAAAATCGTGTAATGAACCGTTTTTTGATTTTGTTTAATATTTCTCACAGAATACTAATTTTTTATTACATATTTGTTAATATTTCCAGCTTAAATGGCCCAGAGGATTGATTGACTGAGAAGTAGGAGGTTAGGTCAAGAAGAAACCAGGGCTTCTTCAAGTAAAAATTAAGAGAATGCAAGAATTTACGTCTGCACAAAGGATTGGAGGATGCATGTAATTTATCAATATATGGGAGGGAGAGAGAGAGAGTGAGAGAGAGAGAGAGAGAGAGAGAGAGAGAGAGAGAGAGAGAGAGAGAGAGAGAGAGAGAGAGAGAGAGAGAGAGAGAGAGAGAGAGATTATAATGTTTTTTGAAGCGATTATTCCAGTTAGGATTCATTTCTACAATATCTTACAAAAGGGGTTGCACGTCTCGTCTACAACATAATTATTTCCGATTGATGATGGTACGTTTCGTTTAAGGGCGCAACAGGCCCTCCATTTCAAGGAGTTACGCATCGTCTAAACTGGAGTGGTGTACTTATTAGTTCGCCGGTAACAGCTGTGATGTGTAACAGTTCTCCGGTAACAGTAGTTATGAGCTCCAAGCAAAGAGAGAAGTTGTAGGTGAAATCGTTTTGCTAAGTCTCTGAAACATTGAACCATTTCACCATTGGTCCATTATGGGACATAGAAAAGCAAAAACAACTTCTATCCAGTTGACTACTACTGTCGAGCAAAACAAGGTACGACAGTGCCTTATATTTATATTTCCCTAATGCTTCGTATTTAGAGTTCATGGATCAATTGTGACCGTAGAGGCATGTAGATAATGTGATCTATCAACATGAACTTAAACATGATGTCTACAGTGATGGAAAACTTTACTCATTCTCGATGAGTGTGGAGGAATGTCGGGCTTTGTTGTAAGACTGTTTTCATTATTGTCGGCTAACCTGGCTACTAGTCAACGCCTGTAACATCACTCCATCCTCCAGTAATACCTGTCCCAGGTATATGGTTAAGACGGGAAGGAGGTTCCATGTGGGGTATGATTTCCGTACTCCGATGGAAAAATTAATTTGACAATTTTGAACAAATTGAATTTGAATTCGAACCTGTTGATCGCGGAAGATCTCCCGTTTGAAAGAACCTTTTTTCTCCCTGCAGAAAAACAGACGGGGAAAACAAATACGTACAAAAATGTAACATCCGACAGTTCTGTTGGTAGGTACTGAAATATTCTTAAAACTAAACTTTTCGTGGTTCCACATAATCTTAATCGGATCGCCCTTCTACGCAGATAAATGGACCATCTTTATTAAACCTAATACATTTTTCGTGGTCCCACATAAGAACGCAGGAAACAATTACACAGTAATTTATTATTTTCGTTTCGCCCCTTTTATAAGATCTTTCCCCCCTCCCATTCTCTTGGGATTGTCAATCGAAAGGGATTGTAAGCAGTTTTCAAACTGTCCGCCACCCGAACCATGGGCTGTAGGTCTCGATGGTGGGGACTATATCCCATCGCATCTATACATCCCACACCGAGAGAGCGAAGCGAGCGAGAAAACCCACCTCGAACGAGCGGTCCGAGCTATATCCCCTTCATCAACTTTACCGGAATTCACATTTCAAATCACCCACTTCCACCGATGATCTACCGCTTCCAATCATTCTACGCGTCCACTCAACAGTCGCATCTATACAGTCACACCAAGCGAGCGAAGCGGGCGACAAAACTAGGCTAGTACACAATAAATGCTTGAAAGGTTATCATATTGTTCATGTAATTTTATGTCCACTTAAAAGCTTTGGAAGGCTTTTGAATAAAACTGAAGGTCTTGCGAAAATTGATTGGCTGTCGAGATGGGCTTTTTCGATCCTGTCAGGAACTTGTCGATTCCAATCGCGTCATCTTTAAGCATAGTCTTTATATCGTGCAAGAAATCTCCCGTTAATACTGTTGATCGTCCAAAATCCTTCTCTCCTACGAAGAGGTTTGAGATGTGTATTGCAAAATAGAATTGCAGATCAGAAGTAAATCGATATGCTGTAGACTTTTGATTTGCTATCTCCTTTTGTAATTAATATACTCTTATTCACGAGCGAAGCTCGTAAATTGCTTATGGCTTTCTCGAGTCGGTCGATTAACTAACTAAAGGTATGAATTTAGTTGTTGACATTTGATCACTGTGGGCTGGTAATTTTAGAGAAACATTAGTGTATGAACAATGTGTGCCTGTACCCCTTCCCTCTTCCAGTATGCTGCTGTCCCCAGGTGCGAGCTCGCGTGTTTTATTACTTTCCGCGACAAGGTCCCTTCGATCCCGATTGTCCCATCCTGAACCATGATTATGTGAACGATCACATTGCAAATTAATCACATTATTTTCCAAGTTCAGGGTCGCCTCCTCCGAGCCGACTCCTCTCTCACGGTAATCACTGTCAACATAAATTTTTAAACTATGTTTTTATAAAAGAGTAACGAACTTAGATACGTTTACTGACAAATCAATGATGGAATCTTTGGGGGTGCACACGCTTGCTGATCGTCGGAAGATCAAAGAAGATATTTTTATTCATAAATTATCCACTATATAAATTATTATTATAATCACTGTCATGTAGTAGCCATTCTATAATGTATACATCGATTCGATCGGAAGGGAACAACATAAATTTTTAAACTATGTTTTTTATAAAAGAGTAACGAACTTAGATACGTTTATTGACAAATCAATGATGGAATCTTTGGAGGTGCACACGCTTGCTGATCATCGGAAGATCAAAGAAGTTATTTTTATTCATAAATTATTGAATGGTCTATACGATTCCCCAGTTTTATTTGAGCTTTTAAACTTAAGGGTGCCTTCCTATTCTACTAGGTCAAATGATTTATTTGTGCCTAATTTTACTAGAAAAAATTACTCATTCAATAACCCATTAGTTAGGATTCAGAGATTAATTAATTAAATTCTTACTGAATCAAATTTTGATTTAAGCATGATAGCGAGAACTTTCTAAGAAGAAAATTAATGAATAATTTTTCCAGCTCTATGTGATTAGATGTATTTTATTATTTCCCTCCTTTATACTCCAGTCCCAGTGTACTTCTCGCCTCGTAGATATCGAGGGATGGAATTGATAAGACTGACCTGGGAAGCCTTGATCCAACATATATCAGTAGCTCAGAGGTTATCTCAAATTATTTATCCGCACCAAGGAGCAGTTCTTAACACCGAAGAGGAAGAACGGGTGTGTCGCTCAAATTTGGGTGATCGAATGGGCCGGACAGCACGGGCGATGATCGGAGCTGCGAGAGAAATAATTTACCAAATGGATGGAGTTAGTGCAGCGGGGCGTTGGTGTGCACTGGTACAAGGTATGTCCACAGGTCAATAGTTGGGTCCACAGAATGGAAGGATTTTCAAGCAGAGAGTGGACCAACGCATTAAAAGCCTCAATGGACTCGATGGCCAATCGGGCAACTGGAGGTCGGAGTGAGGGTAGTCGCCGTTGCAGGTTCCCAACCTATAGCGAGATAATCTCCATGGAAACATTACCCCTCATCCGAGGTTTCTGTCCCAAAACCTAGCTAATGAGGAATAATGCCCATCACATAGTCAGGACTGCAATTGCCGATGCATTCAGAGTTAAGTCATACGCAGTATATGAAGAGGTTCATTGCATAGCCCAGAATGGTAACGATACTATGAATCGAAGAGCAGACATTATAGTCATTGACCGAAGCCAAAATCGTGGATGGGCCCTGCATTCGCTATTTAGTGAACCAGTATGGTATACAGAACTGGAACCTAGAAGAACTGTGGTTTGGATCAAGAGGGACAGCTACAAAATTGTTGGTGGATTTTTTTATGAGGCAAAATATCCCAAAATCATCTCTGATTGAAATTCGCCATAAAGTATTGAGGGATACGATTGTGAACAACCAATATTTTCTTTATGTATGACATAAATAATAAAAAGTGATAAGACCTAAGAAAGGGAAAACCCCTACCTGGACCCTGGTGGTACCTACCAAGAGTCTGATGACATTTTGAAATATTGAAGAGGATTGCCTCCAATGATGGGTCAGTAGGCTGTGTCGTCAGGCATCCCTAAATTGGGGCAGCTCGCTTTATTGTTTTGAATACAGTTGTTGTTTGTGTTCATTTGGATTTTATCCCGTTTGTATGAATAAATAAATAAGTAGCGTGTTATGACGCTTTTTACACTGCGTGCATACATTTCGTGATGGGAAATTTTTTGCAGGGTATGATGTCAGGCAGTTGATGCACAGTTCAAGTAACTGAGTGCTATGCCAGCGTTGCACTGTACTCATCCGAAGGAAACACCTGCACTTTCGGTCTCCACGGCGTTCTCCACAGATCGGGCAGGGATGCTATAGATTTGTCCTCGGAATACTTGGAAAAGATCGGACTATTGTTACCTTATTCAATTTTACGATGGACGAGCCTTATGACAGTTTTCGGGCTGTTCGGTGGTGAGGGTTTAGAAGCGGATTCTAAAGTGGCCAGTGATGCTTACCTTGGTTTTGTGTACGGCACGACGTAAGTTTGATGAACGTGTGAATGGGCTTGGACCTGATAATTGGGAACTCAGTCCTCCCATGCTGTAGCTTTCTCTTCGTTAAACCGCTCGGAAAGGACACACAAGATATCTTCAAATTTGTCTTCCAAATATCTTAATGTTCTACGGTAATATAGAGCGAGGGCAAAGGGTCTGGAGGCGGGTCAAATTTCCGTATCTCCTTCAGCTAAATGAGCCCATCGTTGTTGATGAATAGGTAGTATAATGTCCGCTGATGTAGCCATCTATTCCGCGTGTAATCACAATTGAGAATAACAATTCGCGAAAACTCACAAAACCGTTGTGTATACTTGAAATACTAACAAACGAGGTTAGGTCTTTGTGGGTTCGGAAAAGTTCTGACATCAGTGTAACTTATTAAAATAGTGGGTTGGTACGGGTATATGTTTTTATGATGTCAACACACACGTATATATGACCACTATGTATCGTTATTTATATGCTGGGTATGCGAACATTATATCGGTAAAGCTGTCTCCGCCACGAACTATGGGAGACGTTGGGGAGCCGGGAAAATAAACATTCGCGGTGGAAACTTCAGCTCGGCTCGGATCTTTAAATTTCGATCCCACTTCAAACACTAGTGTAACGAATAAAATTTGGGGTGGCAGGGGTACATTTGCGTGTTGTGGATATGTTTTTATGAGGTAAACACACACGTATATGACCACTATTTATAGTTATTACTGAGTACGAGTAATGTACAGAGGTACCACCACAAACTTGGGAGACATGGGGGAGCCGGGAGGCCAACGTTCGCAGTGGGAACTTGAACTCGACTAATTAGGTATTTCTCGTAAATTAATATTTTTCCGAACGGACGGGGATCAGAAAATCAGGTGTGTCATCACATCAACACCCGTAACAACTCTAAAGCCCAAAAGCTAGTGCTGTGAATGGAAGATAGCGGGTACATTGCTTTCACATTCGAAAGAGATATTTTCTCTTCTCCAACATCAAAATTTCCACTCTCATTTCGAGACCTTTTGGACGTTTTAGACCATTCTGAACAACCTTGTTTTTTATCCGTCAATCTGTCCGTGTATCCTCAAATTCTTCTATCACCCGACACATTTACAGTTTTCTTAAATGTTGATGGATTTTTCAGAGACTGCGGGTTGAGCTACAGATTGTCCTCTATCACTTTAATTTGTCACAACTCAATTCTTCACTCTGCGCATGCCCAAACGTAAAATCCATTCGGCATCATTTTTTCGTACCTATTCTTCAGCTTTCGCTCAAATTTGAAGGATAGTTGGGAAATCATAATGCGATTACCCCATATGAGTTTCATCATGATCGTATCATTAGTAGCTACCGCGCGAGTGTGAACCTCAAATCCTTGAAACAAGCATGACTTCTACAGTTTTCATCATTATTTCTTCAAAATTCAAAGGACTGAATGGTTTACCTTCTAACAATAATTGAAACATCTGAATGGTTCATTCATGTAATAGGTACGAGGAAGCAAGTTGCTACACCCAACTTAGCAAACGTTTTACACTGTACAGCTGCAACTCGCTCAATTTTTTTTTTTTTTTTTTTTTTGACCCTAGAGAAGCAAGAACAAAGAGTTCAATTTTTTGGCACTTTGAATTGACGTTCCAGCTGAAATCCTCAGTTGTCCCAAATGTTGTGGGTAATAGGTAAGATTCGATTCTTTGACCAGCTATTCAAAATGAATATTATCAGAAAATTACATTTTTGTCGCTCACAGTGTGTCGTAGATGATCTCAAATAGCCAAAATCATAAAAATGCAGATTTCTAGTATTTCTTAAACTGAATTAAATTGCCAAAAATCTTTACGATTACTGAAGACTTTGCACACTCACTCCGAATCTTTTCAGGTAGGACTTTAGTGGAGAAGGTCGGAGTTGTTATGTAAAACAAAATCTAGGGGAATCCTCAACTTTCCTTTCACCTAACGACAAACAGAAAGGTTTCTCAAAAGGTTTCGCTGTGAATGTTTAAACGTTTTGGTGAATCGTGGATTTTTCTGATAAAATGGCTCGTAATTTCATCTTCAGCGATTGATCATTGCGTTCTGCATATGCATTCCATTTTCGGTAGATGCTGTTCGTTTTGCTATACACTCAGAATATCTCGCTTCGAAAAATGTTGCTCTAATCAAGAATGCTATTAATTGAATTTAAAAATAGTTTGTTGACTTGTCAATTCTGATACACAGTGACTCCAAAACATTGCATTACATTCATTAAGAAGAAAAAAAAAACCTTTTGAGGGTTTTATTGAGTTAGCGCACAGTTTGCACAATTCTGATAGGATCTGAGAGAATTTCTGGAGGAGGGATCACCAAAGAAACTTAACCAGCAGAACTATGAACTATAAGTCACAACAAATTTTCTGTAGTTCCCACTCGTGTGAAGAGGCAGAAAATAATATGCAGCGATTTCTTTACGAGGTAGGTCCATGGTGTAACAAATGGAGAATATCCATGAATTCCACCAAGTCTACACTCGTCACGTTTACTTACCTCAAAAATTTAAGAGTCCCTCACGTCAGACTGAATGGCATACTGATTCCAAACTCAGATCGAGTGAGATATCTGGGGCTCATTCTGGACTCGAAGCTTACCTGGGTACACCACATCCAAGGTCTGGTTAATAAATGTCGAAACAGAATTCACCAACTGAAGTTTCTCATGAGCGTCCAATCTGCTCTGCCACTCCACACTAAACGGTTGCTCTACACTATGCTAATTCGACCAATATGGCAGTATGCTTGCGGGATATGGGGTTCAGCAGCCAAAACCCATGTACAGAAAGTACAAACTATTCAAAACCGAGTACTGCGTATAGCGACCGGAGCTCCATGGTTCGTGCGTAACTCAGCACTGCACTATGATGTGAATCTCTCCACGGTTTCTGAAGTAATCAAGGAATCATACATACGTCTAAACACTTCCATGATTAACCACCCAAATGCCTTGATTCGCGAAATCTCCGAACGTCCACCACCATTACCATCCGAAAGGAGGCTTAAGAAAAAACGACCACAAGATTTATTAATTACACCCGATCCGAATCAGTGAAATACACAGAATTTAAATGTTCACTATTATTTATTATTGTTATCCTAATATTCTAAAATAATCAACACAAATGTATGAAATTTTTAAGATTGTTTTCCCGAATTGTTTGTTTATATTTTCTCTTGTACATTTGTTATTGTTATACTAATCTCTGGTTGTAGGACGATCGCTGGATCGTACCTAACCTCATGTACCATGTAAATTAAGGCTAAGCCTTACTATATTATTATTGTTATACTAACTGTGATATCCTACGGATAATAAAGTTGAAATTTAAAAAGAAAAAAAAAAGAAAAAAAAAAACAACAAATTTGTGGAAACTCGTTTCCAAATGGAAGTTGATGAAGAACTTTGTCCATTTCCACGAAAAATATATTTTACTAACTCCCTTTTAGCGTTTTACTACTTCCGTTTCTAGCAAATTTTTGCAATGGCTCCAAAATCTTTAAAGACACACACACATTTTGATTTGAAAAATTTTGGAGCCATGCAATAGCTTCATTTTTGACTAAAATTCACTAAAAAGCTAAAAATCCCAAATCTTTTTTTGAATAGTAGAGTATTATTTAGAATAAATTTTTTCGGCATAAAATTATTAGTTAACAATTTCTTTGCACTCAAAAAGCTCAAATTTCAAAACAATTTATCATTATACAATACGATAATTTACAAAAATTCACTCATACGATCTAAGTTTACAGAAGCGAAATTCAACTCTGGCAGTTCCGTATCCCCCAGGACTTGCGACGGTGGGCCGTATACGACCTTCATCGCATCCTCTTCAGTAACAGATCCGTAGGGAGGATGTGAGACTTCCCTGACTCTTGGGAGAGCTCACCGCAGACTTTTGTGCTATATTACGTAAAGACCGTACATCTCCCAGGATTCAATTAATTTTGAAGTCTTTGATGAAAAAATCTGTGTGACCTGAAATCCCGCTCTTTTTGGCTGATATCACTTTTACCACAGGTCGTGATGTGGGTATGACTGAATCACCAATGGTAGAAGGTACCATCCATAAAGTAATATAGGTCATAATAGGTCATAAAGTAAACTACCTTGACTTGATTATTTCAACATAAACGGTGGTACGACTATAAGAAAGTACTACTACTAAAAGATTCCATCCTGTTATAGTATTCATACGTAGTTTAAAAAGTAACAACAATAACCTTATCACCATTTCATCCAAGTCAAGTATCAAGTTTTCTACCACAGTTATTTGCAAATTTCCTAAAAAATGAAGGTATTGCAATGGCTCCATAAATTTTTAAATCAAAATTTTCTTAATCGAAATCCGTTTTGAGACATTCTGATACGAATCCTACAGTTTAACGCTTTTTCATATATATATATATGTCCTTCCGGACGATAAGTCTCCTTTGGATTGAAATAAAAATTCCGTTCCTGCGCCACAAAATCAATCATTCCAAAGGAAAGGATGAGTTTGTTGACCAACAATTTTTGAGCACGTTAAATTTATCAAATTTCAAAAAATATACCAAAAAATCGCTAAAAATGGCTAAAACGGACAAAAATTGTTAAATTTATAATTTTTAGCAAAATTTCAGGCAAATGAATTTTATCGAAAAACGCTGAAAAAGCTGAAAAAGTGCTTAAATTTCATTACCATTTGCCGGAAAATGGACAAAATTTACGAAAAAGCTAAAAACCCAAAATCTTGTTTGAACCGCAGAATATTATTTGGAACGCGTTTTAGAACGTATTTTCAGAACTGACAATTACAGAACGTAGTTAGCCATTTCTTTTCACTCAAAGTCCACAATTTTTAAAACAAGGTAACACACGGTTTTTTTGGTTTTTCTAAAAAAAACTACCACTAAGTTTTATCACAAAAATCCGAAGAAAAAAATGTATATTCTCTAACACCTTAGCTATTCTCTCTATCAAGGTTACCGATTTGATAACTTTTACATATTTCTTTTTAGTTTAAAATGATCAGTATCACGCCGTGGGTACGGGGTGATAATGATCACTCGTTAAAATGTGGTAGAAATCACATTTAGCAACGTGTTGAGGTGTTGGTGACCACTTAAAATGTAAAAAAAAAAAAATATTAATTCCAAGACATTCTAAGGTAATTTAAAAAATGAAACAATTTATTCTGAAACAATTTTATTGGAAATGAAGCTATCGGTCTTCATGGAAATTTAGTAAGTTAGGCCCTCAAATTACACGTTATATCGCGTTTTATATTACGTCAAAATCAAGTTCTTCTTAAACCATAAAGAAATAATCAATAAGTTGTGCTGTTTGTCCTGAAATTTGATCTGCAATATCATCACACGGTTATCCCAGCACGATTATTCAGGACATGGTTGGCCTCAATGATCAAAATTCAAGTGCCTAATTTAATTTTATCCACTTTTCTTTGAAAATTCGCTCTATTAGCCATGCTACATGACTGAGTGATTTGCTTTTTTTAAAATTGTTGATTGATGAAAAAACAAAAGTCATTTTTTGCCAACATTATTCTTTGAGAAGTTAATGGACAATTTATTATCTACGTAGGTACGTAGTAATCCGATTGAACTTCCTGAGTATTTTGCCCACCTTGAACTTGACCAAAACATAATCCCCTATAGCATTTGAGTAGTGGGGAGGCATAATTTTAGTGATCAGTTTCATCCCTAGAAAAAAAAAAATTAAATTCGATTAGCGATAACAAGAGGTGATATCATCAAAAAAAGCAAACACTTCGAAGTTCTCATTCTTACATTTTTTATATGCACAGAATACCTACATAGTCGGAAATACATAGTCGGAAATATCAAACTAGTAGGTGTCTGCATTAAAAGTTACAACGTCATAATTAATTTTCAAGTTTCCTCCATGTTCAAAAAAGTCTTGATAACCACACATATAACCTGATCAATCGAGCGGGACCAACGTTAACATTGAGAAGAGATTCTCCTGAACACTAACCATGACCTGCTTTCTTCATTCTGATTACCACAGAGCGCAGCATGCACCACTAACGGGAAAAACCCTCCTCGGTCTATTTAACCCCGGTACTATATCAGTATCACCCCGGTTGACGGTACGATAATTAACGAAAATTCGCTCACACGATCATGCTGCATGACTGGATTGTACTTTTTCCTGCATTATTGCTATACCTGTATTAATAGGGAAATAAATCAACAAATCCGTGAATTTAGAGCGGGAATGTTGAGGCCGATATTCTAGAGCGTTTCCTGAGAGATTTTCATCGAGAGAGGCGATGGGCTCTCCAGAGAATCACTTTCCTAATTGTGAGCTTTGTCACACGATAACCTCCCCATCAAGTGAGCCGTTCCAGCTTCCCCCTCGAGTCTTTCGAGGGCCTCAAGGGTGAGCCAAACGGCACCTACCTAATCTAGAGAGAGTTCACTTTATAATCGGACTAGCTGTTCCCACTAGCTGTTCCGTTGTTGTATAGCGGAGGTTGTTGTTGTTCAGATCACTGAGGATTTTTCAGTACTGGATGGTTAACCCATGCACTCCACGAGATGGCTAGTGTTGACTACTGTTTCATAAACATAACCGCAACAGTGGTTGATGATCTCAAATAAATATGGGCGCCCACGTAAATTACGTACCACGTTATTTTAATACAGGGTGACTCACAAGAATTCCCCTCCCCCCTTAGTCTGAAAAAATTCGGTAACTTCCCTTGAATTTTGCTATAGCAATGGCTCCAAAATTTGAAATCAATCATTTTTCAATCTTCATTGAAATCCGTTTTGAGGAGTTCTATTTGAGGCATTCTGAAACGAATCCAAGAGCTTAAAGCTTTTCCATATATATATATATATATATATATATATATATATATATATATATATATATATATATATATATATATATATATATATATATATATATATATATATAGAGAATATATCGTCGTATAGATATATATATATATATATATATATAAATACCACTCCATACGATAACTCCCGTTAGGATTGAGATAAAAGAAACCATTTGATTTAGAAACACTTGCATAGGTACGAGTCTGCAACACATTGGGACATTTTATATCTTTAGTTGAAGACAAGTATGAGTTGCAGACTCGTATGCAAGCTCTAAGAGCCACTCAGCTGATCCAGACCCTGGGCATCGTCACGTAAATATGCTAAAGAGACTACATACGAAATTACAGCTTCCTAGAGTGTAAAACATAGAAATTAGCTTTGAGAGCCACTCATCTGATCCGGACCCTAGGCATCGTCAAGTAAATGTCCTAAAGAGGCTACATACGAAATTACAGCTTCCTAGCGTGTAAAGCATAGAAATTACCTATTAAAATGATTTAACCACCGCTTCACAAATCAAACCGTTCTCGCAATATTTGGATCACCTGCTATGAATCAAATCATCGAAACACCAGCTCAATGAAATCATCAGAAATTAACAAGCGGTGGCAATCATGTTCACAATATCAATTATTGAGAATGATCACCTGAGTGTACACAATTATTCAAATATCCTTGCTCATAACTCAGCTTGTTGGCCACGCACTTCGCAGTAGTTAACATAATATGGTTGGATAAATCGAGAGCTTTCGAACGAATGGTCAACGAATTTTGTGGGATGAAAAACGACGAAGTACCATTTCCCTAGCAACGACTCGGTTGTAAGTGGAAATCATCAAAATATTTTCGTGAGCAATTTTCCGTGACGTTTTTTTAGTTTATGTGCCATAGCAAAGACATAAAATGTCAAAAATTCCATTCTTATGCCAAACAATCAAGCGTTCTAAACGAAAGGATGAGTTCGTTGCCTTTTAGGCTTTTGAGCACATTAAATTGGTAAAGTTTTAAAAATGTGCTAAAAGAATCACTAGAAATAGCTAAAAACTGCTGAAAATTGTTAAATTTATATGTCAGCAGAATTTCAGTAAAAAAAAAAAAAAAAAAAAAAAAAAAAAGTTAATCTACAACGAACTAGGACATTAATGAATAAAATTATGCTGAAAATGTAAGTACTTGAATATAATTAACATTTTCTGAAGAAACAGTGAAAACTGTCATAAAAAAGCTAAAAATCCTAAATCTTCTCTTTATAGCAGTTAACTATTTAGAACGAGATTTTTCGGCAAAAAATAGGTAGTTAACAAGATATTTTTACCCAAATTTCTAAAGACTGTGGCATTATGTAATGTGATAGCTTACGAAAATTCGCTCATACGCTCGTGCTGCATGACTGATACCTTATCCGTAGATCTCAAACCCAAAATCAAAATTTTATTAAAATGTTGAAAAAGTTGAAATACTCACACCGACTTTGTTCTAACAAGCGAGTAACTGATTAATATTACAGGTTCGGATTCTATATAAAATTCATTAAAAAAAAGACCCGTCACACGATTTTTGTAGTAGGGAAAAAATGCACGAAACGCGCTCCAAATATCCAAGTTTTGAGGAGTTTTGAGGATCTATCCAATGTGGGTTTAAAGTTTTTTCTCGGTGAATAACCGAGGTGTTGTTAATTTTCCCATTTTTGATTTTCCCACCAAGTTAAAGAGCAACAAATATCATTAAATAGTTCCAACCATGCAGCATAATCGCATGAGCGATTTTTGTTTTTGTCAACTATCAATTTTATAGCAAGAAAACTTGTTCTGAATAACAATGTACTGTTGAAACAAAGTCTTTCAAGAAGTTTTTCAGTTTTTAATAGATTTTTTTAGCGCATTGTAATGAAATGTACGTAAGCCTTTTACGATAGTTTTGTGCATAATTTATTTTAGTGTAAAATTTCATAGCCGATTAACTTTGTTTGTGAAATATTCTGTTGAAAAGTATGAATTAAATTGTTTATAGCCGTTTTTGCATTTTTAAAGGATTTTTCAGCATATTTTTTGAAATGTGGCCGATTAAATGTGCTTGATTTTTTTTAATTCTCTATCTTGGAAATTTCATTTCAATTCTAAGGAGAGTTACTGTCTGGAATGAGACACATACACGCCCCCCCCCCTTTTTTTTTTTTTTTTTTTTTTTTTTTAAGAAAGCAAAACTCCCCTCAAAGGCGGAGGGGGACACACCATCAACTTGAAAAAATAAATGAATATATAAAAGAATTGGGGAGGACGAGTGGAATTAAAGGATGACCCTAAAAAATTACCACCAGTTCAAGAAGGACCCCTCAGGACGCGAGTGGTGATAGCACGGAGCACTCCCTCCGAGATGCCCAACTCGAGTATAACTTCGTCACACACATACACACAAACTCGCGCGTGGAACATGTGGAAATTTGATAGATCCACAAAATTTAGTATGGAGCGTTTTTTCATACGTTTTCGCCTACCTCAAAAATCGTGAGACGTGTAATTTTTTCATGAAATTTCACGTATAATCCAAATCGGGGGAAAAAAACAGTAAGTTACGCATGCATTACAGGGACGTCTCAACGTCTGGTTTGTACTATTTGATTTGTGGTGAGAATAGCGAGCAGATTTTACTGGATGTAACCCTCCATTATAACCTAACATGAATGTGCTACGAAGAACAAATCACTCCTTGCAATTGTGCAGGTGTTTATGGCAAAATTACCTTATAAGTATTATATATATATCCGCAAGCTAGTAATTAGATTTATGTTGCAGCAGGGGAGTTTCGGTACAAGTACTCTATGCTTGCCTGAAGTTAATTTATATTTTAAAATGTCTGTGATATTAGGTTTAGGGTAAGATTGGGATGGAGTGAATGCATTTATCTGTCTGACTGTAGGATAAGTGTTGTGGCCTGGGGGATCCGGCAATTTCTCCTTCGGTTCAGTGATCCTCACTCGTTAGGGCTGCCTGTTCAGAAATGGGCAGGTAGCCCCGGGAGCCGCCATGGTGGGTGGGTCTGGGCTGGTCGGGGCACTCTGGTCCCAGCTGGCGACACTAGGAGCTTTGTTTCTCCCCCTCCTATACACCTCCAGTATGTCACCCTCCTTTTGCCCTTTTGCCTGTACCCACAGATTGTGTGTGAAAGGAATTTTGAGTAGGGAATGTCTGACGTTTGCTCTATCATTTTTTGAAGATGATATCTTTGGCAATAAACAATTTATTATTATTATTATTTTGAGACATTTACTGGTGGTTATATCAGCTTAAAAATACCTTCAGATTCAAGTAATCATACACGGGGCTTTGATATTACGAAAGAAAAAAAAGATGTTGGAAACTGTTTTGTTCGTTAGTTAAGTTTTATTTAACTTCCATAAATGACCGTAATCTGATTTTCGCATTGAAGGATGACTGGGCTCTCAAATAGAACCGCACGAATTGGAAACGAAGCGGAATTTGTTTAAACAGGTCTGAAAAGTTGGACGGGTTGGGTGGTAGAGTACGGGAAGCGCGGCGAGTAGAGCGACGGGTAGCAAGTTAAGTGTAACCCCAATCTGATTTGGGAACACATTCCACCGGGTGACAGTGTTAATAGAATTCCTGTTATTAGAATTTGAATTTGTAAACAGTGTTCTTGATTGGATGTTGCCCCCTCCTACAGGGAGC
This sequence comes from Adelphocoris suturalis, assembly GCA_030762985.1. Taxonomy (NCBI): domain Eukaryota; kingdom Metazoa; phylum Arthropoda; class Insecta; order Hemiptera; family Miridae; genus Adelphocoris; species Adelphocoris suturalis. The sequence goes on along the minus strand of CM061045.1, from coordinate 16,192,213 downwards.
TAGTTACCTATGCAAATCCTGTGGCTTCAATCATACGCTCCGCACCCTTGCAGTAACAAATTATTCTTACTCAATCATACGACCCCATAGCGCCGGCCAATCGTTGGGCTTCGGATGATGCCGTTCCCATTACGTGCAGGCACCTTCATTTCCCAGCCGTTTCCTATCGGCACGCAAGAAACAAAGTGACTTCTGAAATAGGTGATTTATTGGGAAAAGAGCTGATTTTCGCGTACGTTGCTCCCAGGGGGTATGACGGTTCCGCGCAAAGGTTCAAAAAAGGATTAATGAAATATGAAAGTTCTGCGCAGCTGAGGCACATTTTAGGATGTCCTTCTGAGGTTATGTCTTTTAGGCAAGGCTTCGTTAACAACAGCGACGCCTACTGGAATTGATCCAAGGGGGCGGGGGGCAACCCAAGAAAAAAAAAAAAAAAGAAAAACACAAGCAAATCCGTTTTAGACCATTCTATGACCAAATCTGTGAAAAAATCGAGTGTGTGTGTGTGTGTGTGACTAATGTCGACGCTGCCCAGGCCACAATTCTCAACCGATTTTCGAGATTCTTTCTTTGTTAAATCCCAATTTTAGTCTAGTTGTTCAACAAACCCGGAAAATTTTGAATGCCATTATAGAAGAGGGGAGATGGAGGGCGTAAAGACGACGCCATTGACGACACCACCTAGCCTACAATTCTCAACCGATTTTTGTGATTCTTATTTGGTATGGTTCCAATTCTAGTCTAGTTGTGCAAAAACCTTGGGAATTTCGGATTTCCTATCAAGGTGGGGGGAGGAATGGATAGTTATCGATTCTTTCAATCGCTGCCTAAGATACAGATCACAAATTCGATATACCTAATTTTGGAACGTATGTCAGGGGCTTCATATTTCATCATGGGACGGGGAGAATGGAGGAGGTAATACCGATAAATCATGATGTCATAACAATTCTCGTTCGACTTTCGAGATTCTTTTTTTTTGTCCAACTATGAATTCGGTATAGTTTTGGATCGTATATCAAGAGTTTCAAATTTCATTATGGAAGGGGGTGGAATGGAGGGGGTAATAGTAATTGTAGGGACCAGGAAAACCTAGACTGCGGTCCTACAATACTATTTCCCTACATATTTGAAGATGATTTGTATTAAAGAATAAATTCACAATTTGGATCAGTGATGAAATTGGAAAGGAAGCGTGAGGGCGTTTCCAGACCGTATGAGGGTCTGCCGTCACCATTCAAGTAGGGGAACTCTAATTTGGATAGAATTTCGAAGTAAGGTTTAAATGTTTCCAGGAGCTTCTCCCGCTGTCATTTACTGTCATTCGAAAGCGTTTCCAGAACCTGTCGGCTCCGCCGTCCTCTTCAACTTTTGGGTAGTGCAAATTTAGGAATTTGCGGGAAGCGTGCCAATTTAGCAATATCTGTTTCCAGGAGATAACACATGCCGCTAGCTATTGCCGCCTTGGCACGAGGAAAGAGCCAACTGACCAAATTATCACAACTAGCTGAAGGCTTGAACTTGTGGAGTGGAAAGGTTTGCGATAAATAATTACACAAGGGTTGGCAAAGGTGAAATGATTGTCAGGTTTGAATGGCGTTAATCCCTCGGTGGTGTCCTCTTCCGGGAGAAAGGCGGGTTTGCAACGGTCCGCTGAAACCACTTTATCCGTCCCGTTTATCCGTAAAGTGACCTGCTTACCCGTGTTCTTAACGGTTCTGTATGGTCCCTGATAATGGGATCCTAATACGGGGGTTGTAACTGGTTTCTTCACAAACATGTGTTTAGCTGTGAAGCTGGTGGTGTGTAGTCTTTCGCAGCGGAGCGCGCGGAATTTCGTAAACTGGCTCCTGGTTGGCGTGGTTGTAAGGGGATGAGAGAGTAGTTTAGGCTGCTTTTCTCATCATTTATTGAATCACTCCCAGCGCTTTCGCTCCTGGTTGCGAGGTTGAAATAGGCGCTGGCTGAAAAATATCCGACGGTAGGCGGATATTTCGTTTAAAAAGTCGTTGCATCGGGGAGAGTTCATCGTCCAGGTGTGGGGTGGCTTGGGAACCCAATAGGACAAGTGGTAGGTTGGTAACCCATTGTGTAGGATGCGGGTAGGCGGCGAGGGCAGTTTTCAGGCGCCTATGGAGTCTCTCGACGGGTTGGAAGGCGGTGGTATGTATGTGTTGTGCTCCCATTGACTTGATCAGCGCTTGAAAAGTAGCGGACTCGAATTGGCGTCCTTGGTCAGAAGTGATGGTTTCGGGTACCCCGTATCGGCCCCCCCCCCCCCCCTCCACATACCCGTTATGGAGTATAATTTGTGCTACATTCTCGGCGGAAAGGCTTGATGTAGGTACGCCTTCCATCCAGGAGGTGTTACGATCAATCATTGCGTCAAAGGTGCTGAAGTGCTGCCGTTGGAGCGAAGTCCTGGAGGGGACATGTGTTCGGAGACATTAGTGGTTTGGCACTTGAGGCACTTCCGTGCCCATTTCGTTGCATCTTTATTCATAGATGGCCAGAAATATTTTGTTGTTATCATTTTTCGTGATGTACGGTTCCCCGGGTGTGCCAATCTATGAAGTTGATCAAATATGAGTTTTTGCAGCGGGAAAGGCAAGAAAGGTCTGGTACCCATTTCAGTGTGGCACCACATATCGTGGCCTTTGATTGGTAGGTATTTTCTTGAGTTGGGTGGGGTTTCGTGCAATGTAGTCTTTGAGTGATTTGTCGTGCTTTTGCAGTTCCTCAAATTTTATGATGAAGTTGGTGAGGTCTACTGTAGAGATTCGGAAAAGTGCGTCCGCTACGTGGTTATCTTCTCCCTTGACGTATTCTATATTGATTGTGAACTGGCTTATGAACGTTAAATGTCATATTCTTCGTGGAGACGCAGTCTTCGGATTTTGGTTCATGGCATGCGTGAGAGGTTTATGATCCTTCATAATTTTGAGTGGGCGTCCTTCAATTTGGTCCCTGAAGTGCTTGACTGCTTCATAAACTGCCAGTAATTCCCGGTCAAATTTAGCATATTTCCTCTGAGTTTTTGGTAGTTGGCGTGAGAAAAATCCCACAGGCTGGACTTGTGAATTGACTATTAGATTGATGCTTGCGCCGATGCCCGTGTTGCTGGTGTCTGTGTGCAAAATTAGTTGTGCATCTTCTACCCGGCAGTGGTCGGGCTCGAGCACTTACTGGGGGGCCTCGAGTCTGGATATAGTGACTCATTCCGGAGTATACCGTGCTGGAAGGTCTGTAGGCTTGAATTTGATGCGCCGGAGTAGGTAGCTGGGAAATTGCTGCAGTATAAGCCGGAAGACGGAGTTGACTTGAAGGGAGTAGGAGTAATTTATTTTTCAGGTCCGGTAGAGCGCCATAATGAGCGAGGAAGTCTACCCCCAATATTGCTTGAGGGATTGCAGCAATTGTAAATTTCCAGAGGAACTGTCTGTCCTGAACGTGTATTGTAGCTCTGGTGGTCCCATAAGTGGTTAGGGGTGTGTTGTTCGCAGCTACTGAGGCTCCTTGCTTTGGCTTAGTCCTCCGGAGAATTTAATTGGGTAGCATCGAGACCTGGGTGCCACTATCTACGAGAAAAGGTATGCTACTTTTCTCACACTGTATGAAGAGATGGCGTGCCGTTTCGGGAGTAGTCAGGTCCGCCAATCTGCCTACTCCAGGTCGTTTCCCGCATAGGATCATGGGTTTTCGCAATTTTCGGCAGCATTTCCCCATTTTTCGTGATATCTACATATTTGAGCACGACGTGGGTGCCAAGGCCGATTTCTAGTCGGAGTTCTAGAGAGGTACGGAGAGGCGCTGCGGGACCTGTGGTCGAGCTGTTGTTGCAATTTAGAAAGTTGCGCTTGTACTTGAGCTAGAGGACTATCAATGGCGTCTACATTGGGCGGGCTTTGCTCGTATATTCTGTCTGCAATTGCTGCCAGGGAGTCGAGGTCTTCGTTTTCGCTGGCTGCAAGGAGTTCTCTGATACGCTAGAGGAGTTGTCTTGACCAGAGTGTCCTCAGAAGGTTTTTCGGGACGTTCGGGCGGGCTTGGTAGCGGAGAGCAGCGACCAGGAGTGAAGGCTTCTGTGCTTCGGAGGCGGCGATCGTGAGGAGGCTGTCGAGCCTCTTTGTGTCACTGTCTCCTTAGGTGCGAGTTAATCTGTCTCGAAGGGTGTCATAGGGGCTGAGATCCACCGTCCGATATCCGAGACTGACTTGATGACTTCCAATGGGAGACTCGCGAGCACCTTGTTGTATTTGGTGGTCTGGGAGACGATACGATCCGCCGCAAAAGCCGCCTGGACTTGAATATACCACAGATTCGGATCACTGAACGAAAACTCTCGGAGTTCGGTGTTAGCCGAGATGAAGATGCTCTGCGGTTGTGGGCTACTTGGTCATTCATTTAAAAAAATTTATTTGAAAGAAAATTTTTTGTTAGATTTTTAAAATTTGAATTTGGAGAAAATTTAAAATTTTGTGGGTGGACTTTAAAATTTGAAATTGAATTTGAATTTGATGACAATTTTGAATGTCCGATCGGGTTCACCAGTTGTAGAGACCAGGAAAACCTAGACTGGTCCTACAGTACTGTTTCCCTTCATATTTGAAGGTAATTTGTATTAAAGAATAAATTCACAATTAGGATCAGTGATGAAATTGGAAAGGAAGCGTCCAACAGACCATATGAGGGTCTGCCGTCACCAACACTAGGTAAACAGGAATATACTATTTGAAGGGCGTTTTCAATGCCCTCAGGCTCTGCCGTCACTAATCAAACAGGGGAACCCTAATTTGGATAGAATTTTGAAATAACGTGTAAATGTTTCAGGAGCTTGTCCTGCTGTCATTTACTGTCATTCGAAAGGAAGGATAGTTGAACGCGTTTCGAAGCCCGTAGGCTCCGCCGTCAGCTTCAACTTTTAGGTAGTGCAAATTTAGGAATTTGCGGGAAGCGTGCCAATTTAGCAATATCTGTTTTCAGGAGATGAGTCATGCCGTCAGCTATTGCCGCCTTGGTACGAGGAAACAGCCAACTGACACAACTAGCTGAAAGCTTGAACTAGTGGAGTGGAAAGGTTTTCGTCCGATTTTCGTGATCGTCTTTTCTTTTTTTTCAACTATGAATTCGGTCCAGCTTTGGAAACTATGTCAGGAGTTTAAAATTTTATGCTGGAAGTTTTATGATCGACATTTATTGTCGGTGGAGGGGGTTAACGGGAGGAAGGGTAATTCCGAAAACTCATGATATTTTTGGTTTTTATCTTTTGGTTTTTGTCTTTTATCTTTTGGCTTTTATCTTTGGTTTTTAACTCTCGCCGAAATTATATATACCTACAATCCATCCATAGGCACGTTCCTTTAATGCATGCATTACTTATGTACCAACATGTTTCTATATGACAGTTCCGCGCAAAGAGTCAACTTTAATTCTGCCCCGAGTTACGTAACAATCCTTCGTAGTTTCTGGCAAACGAGGGGCCGGTAGGTAACATGCGACAACACCAATCGTTGGGTAGGTAACACATGACATGTGTACCGACATCTGTAGGCAGCATAGAAACAACGTAAGGTAACAATATCCATAGGATGAATCAGTTTTCTCTGAGGCGTCTAAACAGACGGAGTGTGCACTCACGAGAGAAAAAGTCCCAGCCGTGCAGGATGATCGTACAGGCAAAATTTCGTAAATTATCGTATTGGATAGGTACTATTAAATTGCTTCAAAATTTGAGCTTTTTGATTGCCAGGAAATTGTTAACTATTACTTTTATGGTAAAAAACGTGTTCTAAATAATGATTTGATATTCAGAAAGAGTGTTTGGATTTTTAGCTTTTTTTGCAGTTTTTATCGATTTTCTAGCATATTTTAAAGAAATTTAAGTATATTTTTCAGCATAATTTTTACATAAATTTTTGAATGTTTTATTTTTTAGTTATCAAACTATTTGAGCAATATTCTGCTGAAAAATGTATTAAAAAAACGGGTTTTTAGCTGATTATAGCCATTTTTGTAGCAGATTTTTTGAAATGTCACCAATTTAATGTGCTCAAAAAGGGCCGGCCGACCAACGATCTAAACACTGGATTACGCTCTAAAGGGTTAAGATGGAGGAGATTTCGGTCCGTGTCTTGACAGCACCCCCCTCCCCCCTCCCACTGCCTTATGGGAAAAGGACTGGTGCACGGTACTCGATGCCCTACGCGTCTGATTTGTTTTTGACGTGACCTGTCGTAGAACCTTCCGTCTAACATGTTGTTATAGTATTTTGCATTACTATAATGTTTACGTTTTGGTACATTATGTTGTTGAGCCATGGTCATTTCATGTGAAGCATATATGGGTGTAAGAACAGCTGGAGGAAAGAATGCAACATATTTTTCCACTATCACATGCGAGTAAAACCGATCCTTTTTATTAGTTTCATGACCAAAACAGTAATTATGACTTTAACTTATACATGCCGGTGATTACCTACGTAAATACATACTAGTCTATGAACTGAACAAGAAAGCATGAGAAACCTTCAATGTTTTATTTTGGGAACTTTATGGAAAGCAGTGTGACCAAAAATGTTTTTATCATACCCAGGTACCCGAATTTTTAAAACGGTCATGATTCTGCTGGAGGATTTTGGTAAATTATAGTATTATATTTTATATTTTTGTTTTGAAATTTGATCCCATTGAGCACAATGAAATGGTTGACTATAAATTTTATATAATAAAAAAAAAAGAAATCTAGTTCTAAATAATTATTTGCTATTCAAACAAACATTTTGTATTTTTGCAGTTTTTTTAAAATGTTTTTAGTAAGTAAATATTGAAACGACTAGATCAATGCTCACGAAGTGAGGCACATGCGCGTGAAATAGGCGCCTGCTGCGTTGAATAGGAGACAAAATGGTTTTGGTGGCCATCCAGCTGATCGATGACCTCTCAAGCGTCTTCAGTATTCTCCCTTCTGCCTCCCTCTCAAATTTCAGCTTTCTGCGTCGAATAGGAGACAGAATGGGTTTGGACTTCACTTCGCTGATCAATGACAACTCATGCGTCAGCGGCCCTGATACATCTTTATCCTTGCCGTGTTACAGATTACATCCATACTAAGTTTCATCAAAATCGGATGTCGGGAAGTGACATTTAACACGATTCTAAGAGGACATACATGCATACATACATAATAAATGCATCAACGGATTCTGCCACGATGGTTTTGGCACATAGGTACCTTTCTCAGATCTGTGAAAACACCCATATAATGAGTCTATAGCTCACTGATTTCGAACGAAACGTAAAGCGAATCAATCAATTAGGCATAAAGAAAGTAATACTTGATAGTGTTAGAATTGAATCGTGTCTAGCAATCGGCCTATATATTGTTTACTAGAAGTTCAGTGTAACCGTGTTTTGAAAAAATTTTCATTAAAGATAGATTATTCCGTGCGTAAAAGTGTCTAGTCCAACAGGTTATGGAGTCCAGAATCGCTAAGTAAAGAGTAAGTGAAGTGAAGTGTAGTGAGTTCGCCAAAAAGAACCGGCTTTCATCAACAGTTCCAAGGTTGATTGAATACTCCAAAATGAGTTCAAATACATACAGGATTGACCCTTTGGGAAAAACTTGGCAGCTGTAAGCACAAGCTATTCTCACTCGCAGCGGTCTTCGGGATTTTGTGTCGGGAGCCAAAATGAAACCATATAGCTCTCCTGGGAAGAAGCAATGGGAAAAATCGGACTTGGACGCTAAATCTGATCTTATCCTTATAAAATCACCTTCCGAGCTTAAACAAATCAAATCGTGTACAATGTCCAAAGACATTTTGGCTAGAAATTACAAGAGCACGGGACCTGCTAGAAAATCTACATTGTTAAAACAACTAATACTCAACTAAATGCGTGACTCTGATGATATTCGAAAATCTCGGTAATGTTTGTGACACCGCCGACCAACTGAGTGAAATGGACATTGAGATCAACGGTGATCTCCTCAGCATAATGATGTTGTACTCCCTGCCAAACTCATTCGAAAAATTTCCATATACCTAGCAATAGAATCTCGGGATACTCTGCTTAAACCAGAGGACCTCAAAATAAATATCCTCGAGAAATACGAAGCTAGAAAGGAACATCAAAATCCACAGTCGACAACAACTGATCGTTCATTTTACAGCAAAAATCGTAATAACCAAAAATTCAATCCGTAAAAGACGTATAAAAATCAAAACAAAACAAAAATTAGCCCAAATTTTAACTTTGCCATAAAGGGCATAAAACAGAAAATTTCTGGTTCAATAAGAATCAGAAGAAAGAAAAAGAATCAACATTAATGGTTGACCACCAATGTTAATCATCAACCCCCAAGGTGGAACGCGCCAACCCCTCTTACAGCGGTTGCACTTTTCACATGACGCCAAATATTAAATTATTCGAAAATTTGGATTATTCCAAAACTGCCTCTCTAATCATTGGTTCTAAAAAGCACACAGTAGCTATTGTCGGTACTGGTAGTGTTAAACTAGGCACGAAAGACAATTAAATTATCAATTTGTAGGAAGCACTTTACGTTACCGATCTCTGGGATGAACGCCTAAACCTCCCATAATGCAGATGAAAATAAAGTTTTATATTCATTTATTTATTTGTTTAATTCTGTTTTATTAATTTTTAGCATAATTTCTTTTACAAAATGAAAAATGAGCTTTGTGTTCACTTTTTCCGTTGATGTATGGATATATGTATGCATGCATGCATGCCCTCTTGAGTTCCACCTTGGTGGTCGATGATAGATATTGGTGGTCAACCATGAATGTTGATTCTTTTTCTTTCTTCTGATCCTTATTGAGCCAGAAATTCGCTGTTTTATGCCGTTTATAGCAAAGTTAATATTTTCGTTTTGTTTTGATTTTTATAAGTCTTTTACGGGTTGAATTTTTGGTTATTACGATATTTGCTGTAAAATGCACTATCTGTGCATTTTACATTCTGTGGATTTTGATGTTCCTTTCTAGCTTCGTATTTCTATAGGATATTTATTTTGAGGTCCTCTGGTTTCCCGAGAGTATCCCGAGATTCTATTGCTATTCGGAAATTTTCGAATGAGTTTGGCAGGGAGTACACCATCATTATGCTGAGGAGATCACCGTTAATCTCAATGTACATTTCACTTAGTTTGTCGACGGTGTCACAAAAATTCCCGAGATTTTCACGAATATCATCAGAGTCACGCAACGAAGATCAAATTTCAAAAAATTTACTAAAAAATCACTAGAAATTGCCTAAAACGGCTAAAAATTGTTAAACGTATATTGTTAGCAAACTTTTAGTCATAAAAAGTTGATTAACAACAAACTAGGACGCTATTAAATTTATGCATAAAAAAATGCAGAAAAAGTTACTTGAATTGCATTAATATTTGCTAAAAATCGATTAAAAACTGAACAATTGCTAAATATCCAATACCTGTATTGAATCGTAGAATATTATTTAGTACGAGTTTATTTGTCATATTGTCGGGGGTTAAAAAAATTTTGCTCTCGAAGGGCTCAAATTTCAAAACAATGTTACGTAATATAATACTATAATCTATGAAAATTCGCTCATATACGATCATGCTGCATGACTGGAACTTTTAACAATTTTGTGGGTAAAATTTTTTATAGGTCCAGTTCATCGTCGATAAACTTACATTGACTAAAATTCTGCTTAAAAATATACCTAAATTTAATGATTTTTAGCCGATTCCAGCAATTTTTAGAACGGCCTTGAAATCCGGCTAATTGGAAGAAAACGTTTTATCAAATCGGGTGAGCGACGTGTTGTGGAGCCCTCAGTCCTCAGCTCACCCGAAACGGTTCTAAAGGGTGAAGCGGGTGAAGCCCAGGAGGGTGACGATGGGTGGGGGGGAGGGGAGGAGGAAGGTGAAAAGTGGCGGGGGGGGGGGGGAAGGACATGCGCAAACGAGTTTACCGATGGGAACCGCTCTGTAGTCCATGCGCCATAATGTATCTGTAATGAAGATAACAAAGGAGGCATTAGGAGGCCGCCCCCACCCCGCCGCCGCACACCCCCGCGCTTCTGCCTCCGCCGACACCGCCGCCCCCTCGCGCTCACAACACTTTCACCCCCATTCGCGGGTCGGGCTGTTGTGTACACCGCGTACTCCAAACTCCATCTTCGCGCGCTCGACTACATTCTCCTTCCCATCCGCCTTCCCTTGGAGGTTTTTCACGATCCGAATCTCTTCCATAGTTCAAATATATGAAAAAGTTCCTGTCATGGAGCATGATCGTGTGAGCGAATGTTCGTAGATTATCGTGTTATATTATGTTACTTGGTTTTGAAATTTGAGCACTTTGAGTGCAGAGAAATGATCAACTCCCGATTTTATGACAAATAAACTCGTTCTAAATCATATTCTACGATTCAAAACATATGTTAGATGTATAGCAATTTTTCAGTTTTTTTTAAATCGATTTTTTAGAAAATATTGATGAAATTCAAGTAAATTTTTCACTATAGTTTTTAAAACAAATTTTTTAATGTTCTAGTCCATCGTTGATAAACTTTTTTTGACACAAATTCTGATAAAAATATAAATTTAACTATCTTTAGACGTTTTTACTCATTTTTAGTGATTTTGTTAGCATATTTTTTGAAATTTGACCAATTTAATGTGCTCAAAAAGTGTTGGCCAACGAACTCATCCTTTCGTTTGGAAAGCTTGATTTTTTGTCGCAAGATCGGAATTTTTATCAATTTATCAATTCAATATCCTAAGGAGAGTTATCGTCTGGAATGACATGTATATATACATATTAAAAAGCGCAAACTTCAGAAATCGTTTCAGAATGCCTCAAAACGGATTTCAAAAAAGAAATTTTTTAAAAATTTTGATTTCAACAATTTTGGAGCCATTGCCATAGCTTCATATTCTACGAAAATTCGCAAAGTACATCTGCCAAGTTGGGTGAGCAGTAAGTGCAGCTTCCTCAGATATTGTAACATGGACGTATAGAATTAGATAGTTGACGAACAAAGTACGACTCGAAATGATCGAATGAAAAATATAACAGTATCTAATACATGTGTGACATGTGTATTTATGCAAGAATGCTAATTAGGAATATAACTCATGTTTGCATGTGCAGAAATTGTCTATAGGTTGGTCCACACAATGATTGAGATTGTCGTATAATATGAATCATAATTCTAGGGGTGTCATCCAATATTGGTTTTGCGTATGCACAACAGTTACCTGTTATTGAAGTAGATGCGATAAAATACAAAAGGTATTGTCCTGGCCCCAAAAACCTCTCGAGTTTGTAGGAAATCGGACCAATAGAGAAGAAAAAATCGACGATATGAAATTATCGTTGGCACATGCGCACAAACTACAATTATTCCATCAACAATGAAATTTATAGGGGACCGTCTAGAAACTGAACCGCACAATCCCTGAACATTTCATCAAAATCATTCCATTAGACTCGGAGTTTTGACACTGACAATCGATATTAATTTCGCGCATGCGCAATGGTATCACTCCCCCAATTGTGATATAATTTATAGGGCATTTTTCTAGAACAGATACCCACTACCTACCGCGTTTGAACGAAATCGGACCAGCAGATGATGAGAAATTGACGTTATGAGAAATTCACGTTTTCGCTTGCGCACAGACTACTATTTATGCGACATCAATAAACATTATAAGGAACCGTCTAGGAGCTAATTCGCACAATCCCTGAAAATGTCGAAATCAGACTTAAATTTGGTATAGTTTTAGGCGTGACAAGGACTTTCCACAGACACGGAACCAAAATTGATGAGCAAGCTCTGTAATGCAAAAAGCAAGTGGAAATTTAGATTATGGAGTACAACTTTTTTTTTCAACTTCTTTCACGAACACAAACCTTCCTTACCTTCGGTAGTGAGGAAGCAAAAAGTTCCAGCCATGCAGCATGGTCGTATGAGCGAATTTGCGAGGTGCAAAGAAATCGCTAATCACCAAATTTATGCCAAATAAAACTTGTTTCAAATAATAACATACGATTCTAAACAGATTTTGAGCAATTTACCAGTTTTTCAATCGATTAGCAATTATTGATGAAGTTTAGGTTTTTTTTTAAGGATAATTTTGTAAATCAATTTCCATCGTACATAAACTTCTTTTGAAAAATCTTTAAAAAAAACTAATGTTTTTAAGCGGTTGAATTTTTAGCGGTTGTTAGCAATTTTTTGTTATTTTTAGCACAGTTTTTGAAATGTGAGTAATAAATTATGTGCTCAAAATGTGCTGGCCAAAGGCCTCATATTTCAAATGGAAACCTTGATTTTTGGTTTATTATTTTCAATAATAAGCCTATGTGATCGTGTAGCAAAAAATGTTTACAACCCCCCTCAAACTTTGTCACTTTACGTTTCAAGGTGCGTAGAATCCAAATTTGAAATGTCCGTCTGCCGGGGAGGGGAGGGAGGGCGAGGAAGTGTGGGGGAGGCGGAGGGAGTGAGAAGGAAGGGAGTGGAGGGGAGAGGGAAGGGATAAAGCGTAAAATTATGGGGTCCTGGAGCTGGCTATCTGATTCAGAAATAATAAACCATTATGTAATAATTTGCAGCGTTTTTGGATCAAGTACGGAATTTTTAATAAATCAATCTTAAGGAGAGTCTTTATCGTCTGGAATGACACACACACTCACACACACATATTTTTTTCTTACAAAACTCCCTTCAAAGGCGGCACATCATTAAAATGAAAAAATAAAATAATAAATAAAAAGTAAGGAGGATGCCCTGGTTTGCCAGACGCCAAGATGAGGGAAGTTGCAGAAGGATGAGGAGGGAGAATGGGATGAAAGGAAGTGCCCCTATAAAATGACCACCAGTTCAAGTCAGAACCCCTCAGGGCAAGGGTGGTGATACTAAGGGGCGCTCCCGCCACAATGCCCAACTCGAGTAACTCCGCGACGCTTTTCCCACACCACACCCTGTGCCATGATACGGTCGCAGCCATGTTATTGGTTGCCACTCCTTTTAGCCCGGAAATTGCTTGCCGCAGGTCATTTCTGTCATACTTATTTATTTTGACCCACCAGGTGTGCTCCACGTACACGCTGCCACTGACAACCTGGACATCCAGCATTATGGCAGATCCATCGAGCTTAACGACAACGATATCCGGCATCTTGCCCCGGTCACTCAGCATTTGATAAAGTCTCTCCTTTTTACATCCCAACCGCTGGATGACAAAGCACCTGCAATCTGCTTGGCATCCGCATCATGACGTAGCATGTGGCCACTGTGAGTAAGGGCACTATTGCACCACATGATACAGATTCTCATTTTTACCCGAACAGGCACGGCAGAGGGTGTCCACTGTCCCACGACTACTCTTTGAACACCTCACTGAGGTGGCTAGTGCGGCTACCCGTACGGCATGAAAATGACAATAGTTGTGGTCCCCAATGCCCTGTGAAGCTCATTCAACCCACTGGGAAGAAATGGAGGATTCTGAGCACTGTCAGAGTTCTTTACCATCTACTGACTCATGCAGTGCAGTAGTGAACTGAGCAGATGTGCTGGGTTTTTAGGGCAGTTGGTGCTGTTCGTTCACACCACAACAACTGCAGGCTGAAAAAGTCCAGAAGCTGAGAGAGAGAGAGACAATTCCAAGCCCATCGGCCTTGATCGGTGCTTGAATATAGACACTTGAGACACTAGGTGGGAAGCCTAGCCAAGAGCGTACAGAAGAGCGAACTTCACGATCTAACTCAAGCAGCCTCCCCGCAGTAAGCCTACCAAATATTAGCCCAAAGGTTAGCTTTGGTAGTAAGTACGTGCGGAGAAGCCACAGCTTCTGCTGTGGCTACGATGGAGCCTTGGTGATACGAGCTAGTGCTCCACCGAGTTTCACACGGCTAGCAGCAATGGTGGCCACACCCATGAAGTCAACTCCAAGGTACCGCCAAACCTATAGCACGGATCGGGTGCGGATGGGTGACTGTCCTATGACAAAACACTCCTCATCCACTACCTTCACCTGATGCTGGCGACCCGACAGGAACAAGGAGGCTGATCCACACTTATCTGGGTTAACCGACAAACCACACTAAGCTAGCTGTTCAGCAAAGGCTTTGAGGGTTATCTGCAATCCCTATCGGGTTTCAGCGAGTAGGATGACATCATCAGCAAAAGCCAATACACCTACTTGCACCCTAAGGGTGAGATCAAACCCTATCTCAGCTGGCAGCTTACCCAATGCCGTATTCACAACCAGGTTGAAAAGGAGTGGTGACAGAGGATCCCCCTGGCGTACCCCCTGCCCAATGACAACATCCCTTGACATCTCGCCTTGTGCCTCGAGGACCGTCATGCCTTCTTTGTAAAGACAGGCAACATACTCAATTAAAAAAGCAGGTACCCCGACACCATGAAGACAGTCGGTAAGGACAATATGGCTTACAGTATCAAAGGCCTTATCGACGTCCAGAGTGGCAAGATAAAGCTGTCATTTCTTGATACGGGACAGAGAAATGACAGTTAGGAGGTTAGGATTGACAGTTATGTTCTCCACCACCAGTTAGGTGGTGCCATCCACTGGCCAAAATGCTATCTGGACGTCACCAATGACACCAGCCACTTGGAAGGGAGATGCCAGAATCTTTTGAAAGTGGGAGAAAACTACCAACTAAATTGAAATCGGGCAGTATCCTCCAGGCCCACTTCATCCTTTCTTAGGGATGAAGATGGACCGGGCAAGGGTCAACGCTTTCAGAGGTCTTATCAGAAGAAATGGTTGAGGTTAAGCAGCTTGACATTCTTTGGAGCTTTATTCCAGTGTCCGGTAGAAATACTATCAGGCCCAGTAGATGAGGAGTTTTCGATACGGCACTTATGTGCCTCGTCATGAAACACCGGCGTTTACATATTGCTGTGTAAAGAATCCCTGGAGAAAGCTGGGGGCACCACCGGCTCACGAGGGTTGTGGCGGGAGAACTCAAGAGTGGATCCAGTAGTCCAAAAACTCCTGGAGAGAGGGTAAAACTTGGGCATCTCCAGCTCCCTCCAGTACCTCCGCAGCTACACGAGGCATGCTTCCTTCACAACTTCTGGACCTGCTGATATTCCCGCCTTCTTGCTTGTTTCACTGCTCTGCAACCTACATGAGGCACCATTGTAGGAGGAACCCCTCCCTGACGCCCCGCCAAGGTTGCTTCCTCAACCCGTGGGAAGATCATCTTCTTGTAAGCTGCAAACTCTTCCTCCGAACCTTCAGGCCTCTCAACAGCCCGCCTCACCAGATCCTGAAGGTAGGTGATCTCTTAACCTTCAATATGGCCTACCTGCTCCCCGAGCCTCAATATTTCAGACTTCAAGTCTTCAAGAAGACCGGAGGTCCCGAGGGAGGATTGCTGAATGGCAGGCTGCTGCCACACGCATGTCGGAGATGCGGGAGAGGCCCCACAGCTATTCACCAGGATTGCATCCTGAACAAGCTGCTCATAGTGGGACCTCAGGCGAAAAGATTTATTGGCAGAAAGCGTGAGCATGGGAAAACGTGCTTGCAAGAAAACTTTATTATTTCGTACCCCATTACTCACAGCTTCTGCTTCCTCTGCTGCCATTTGCCACAAATCCTCAATAGCGTACCTGGGCCGCTCTTGCACTATATCTATTGCAGCGTTGACCTCTACAGGATGCTTCTGTCAGACGTGAGCACTGAGGCCCCGCTTGGAGCTGAAGGCCCTCTTACAGTGGGCACACTGGTGGGCATTCGCTGGGACAGTGGAAGAGGACGAGGGAAAGGAAGATGAAGAAGAAGAAGAGGGAGAGGATAGCCGACGCCCCTGCCTGGAGCACCTCCCCTAGAACCTCGCAAGCCAATGTGCCATTGGGATTTATGAGGCTCAGGGTTGTTTACATCCATAACGGGGAGACACATTAAAAGAGACAGGAGACTCGTTGACATGAGCCTCCTCCCTAATCACTCAGAGGGTGCCCGGGTTGCTTGACAGGAACGTATGACCTTGGCTTGGGTAGGGATATGAAGGAGCTCCAAAGAGATAAAAACACCAACAGTTACCCTACCCAGGCAACCGCGCGCGCACACACAAACGCACACACACGCACCCACACACACACACCACACACACATAAACACGCAAACATGCCTCACAACGGATTTAAATGAAGGAAATTTTGAAAAGTTTTGATTTAAACATTTTTGGTCTACAAAAAGTTTTGATCTACAAAAATTCGCTAAAATTGGACTCCTGAAATATTCGCACCATTCTGAAAAGCCCTAGTTGTGCATAAGGATGTTTCATTTAAATAAAATTGATTTAAATTGAGTTTTAAGTTAATCAAAAGCTGATTGGGAGCGGTGTATAGTAACCTCGTATCCGAAACACTGAACACATTGCTCCCCCAACTTTTTAGGAGGTAATGAAGAAAACTTGAACGAAGAATAAAGACTTGGCCCACGAGTCTAGCGGTCACACTATAACGATACCCCAAACGAACGCCTCAACGGTTCCTTTTTTAATGCTTTTTTTTTAAACACATTTTTCAAAATAATGCATGATTTTCTGGCGAAAAATCGGATTTTTAAACTTTATCTTAAGAAGATTTATCGTCTGGAATAATATATATATATATATGCCACGAAATGTACGAATAGTCATTTCCAGGAACAATATGATCTCAAATTAAGAAACAGTTTAACATATGTAAATAATTATAATATGAAAAATTGGAGAAGATATGCTAATTTAGTCGTGCTGCTTGCCTAGAACTTTTTAATTAGCTATACTATGCATACGGTATTCTGAGTATGAAACCTACGGAGTGTATTTTCTTACTTCCTCATAATGAAACATGAATAAAAACGTTCAAATAACGTTAAATAACAACAGGCAGCACTGGGGAATGCGCAACGACACCGAAAATAATTAAACTGAACTAATCCGTGCCGTGTCGTTGGAGGCTGTCGTTGAGAGGTCAATGCCGTGCTGGTGGGGGGTCGTTCAAGAGTGCCTACGCGGTTAAAACTCCTGTTTACCTTCCAACTACAGGGGGTGGTTGCCGTTCAGTTATCGTGTCACTGGTCTGTCGTTAGGGGCGATTCACACAACAGGCTAAAGTCCAGTTAAAATTTGCAGCCATGACGTTGATGATATGGGTCACCACTCCTTTAAGCTTGGATACCCCTTGTCATAGGTTACTCCTGTCATACGTACTTATCTTAGCCCACCAGGCTACGTACTTATCTTACTCCATGCCCATACTGCCACTGAGGACCTGGCAGACAACCCAGGATGACGCTTGAAGTGTCATCAAGATCCTGTTCAAGGCCATGTCGTGGCATTCGGTGTGGTGCGAGATCAGTGCTACCGAGTTATTTGAGTTGGGCATCTCGGCAGGAGTGCTCCATGGTGTCATCACCCGAGTCCTTAGAGGATCTTAGCTCAACTGTGGTCATTTTATAGCGACACCATAACCCCCCCCCCCTCTCTCTCTCTCTCTCTCTCTCTCTCTCTCTCTCTCTCTCTCTCTCTCTCTCTCTCTCTCTCTCTCTCTCTCTCTCTCTCTCTCTCTCTCTCTCTCTCTCTCTCTCTCTCTCTCTCTCTCTCTCTCTCTCTCTCTCTCTCTCTCTCTCTTTCTCTATCTCTCCTCTTCTTTCTGTAACTTCCTTTATCCCTAGGGCCAACGTATCCTCTCGCCTATCTGAAATGTACACAACGGATCCAATAGAAAGGCTGGTTTCTTTTTGAGTACGATGACGTTGATTATAGTAGTAAGCTTGTTGCAAACGACAGCATGCGTCCGATTTCTTAAAACTATTGTGATCTACTGATTTCGGTAAAAGTTCTGAAGGAATAACAGGAACTCGAGTCCTCATTTTTCTTCCCATCAAAAGCTCCGCTGGACTGTGCCCCGATTGACCTGGTGTAGTGCGGTACTCTAAAAGTGCAAGAGTTGGATCTTCGTTTTTGGTAAGAATTTTCTTCAAAGTTTGTACCGCCCTCTCCGCTTCTCCGTTCGATTGATGATATAAGGGACTACTTGTGATGTCCTGGAAACCATACTCCGCTGCGAAAGATTTCCGTTCCTTGCTCATAAATTGAGATCCCGAATCTGAGAATACCACCTCAGGTATGCCGAACCTTGCAAAGCAAACTTTAATTTTTTTAATCAATTCTCCCACAGTCATTGTGGACATCTTGATTACCTCCAAAAAGAGAGAATAATAATCAATCACTGTAAGGTAATATGATTTTTTGAATTCAAAATAATCCAATCCGATTTTTTGCCATGGATAATCTGATGTAGTAGAGGGGATCATTTCGGTTTTTCTCTCGTGTTGATATTTGGCACAGGTGTGACAACTTTCAACGACTCTGCTTACCTCTTCTGTCATCCCTGGCCAGAATACAGACTCTCGAGCCCCCTTGTAATGTTCGATTAATGCCATAATGTCCATCATGTAGCTTACTGAGCATCTCACGACGCATTTCCATGGGTATAACTATTCGATATAGGTACAAAATGATTTTTTTTTTCATGGCTGAGTGGAATGAATGCATTTTATAGTGTGCATGTAATTTATTGAGTGTCTGGCTGTTTGAACTTTTGAGAGTTGAGTTTCGGCTTGGGCACTCGGTCGGTCCGGCGGCAGTTCACCTGGTGTGCCCTGTGTGGTGTGGTGTGGTGGTGTATCCTGAGGAGCGATTAAAAAATGGTGACTAAGGGTGCCCATCTAGAACTGGGTTGGCACGCTCGGGAAGCTGCCATGGGGGGTCGGGTCCTTATTGGCGGATAAATATGGTTAAGACATTTACAGCCGGCATTTTTTCTATTTTTCTCTTATACTCATTATTTTAAAGTAACAGTTCTTTTTTTACCATAAACACTAATGGCTATTACCTTCAGAAAGTAAATATAGATGTTAAAATTGTAGGAATTTCTACTGAATTTTTTTTTTTTTTTTGTGATACGATGATTTGATTTGATTCTTCACTCTGTGCATCCGCAAACGTAAAATCTATTGAGCATAATTTTTTCAACGACTGATCTACCGATTTCCCTGAAATTCAGAGGGTAGTCGGGAAATTACGATTTTATTAACCCATATCAATTTTAGCATGACCGTATCATTAGTAGCTGCTTCACATGCGCAAACCTTAATTCCCTTCAATTTTTTTTTAAATTTTCATTCGAATTAGTCGACATTTTCCCTAACTGAACGGTTTAGGCTGGATATGGTTTCCATTGAACTCCATCGCTCCCGACTCAATGGATTCGCATCATGCGCAAACGTAACATTACTAGAATTTTATTATTCCTAAGAAATAATACTAGGTATCTTTAGACCAGTGATCTGGGTAGAAGTGTTATCTAATGCAGAAAAAAATGATAATCCTTAGTGTAACAATTAGCGGCGATTTGTCCTAGTGGTGGTGGTGGGGGTCAAGGGACTGAATGTGTGACAGAGAAGTTTCAGAACAATAAACTTTATCTCTAAAACTACTAATAATACAAATACTTCCGGATTCGGGGAACTGCATGCCTATAGAGCCTAGGTATTCTAGAAATTTTAGTAATTCCATGAAACAATACCTTTTACCATCTCCCCCATCCTACAGAAGTAATCAAAACTAAATCATTACTAAATTATCTTTATGCGTTTTTGTTTTACTTCAAGTACCTACTATTGTGGTTTGGAACCTATCATGACTCAATTTTTCTAGCATGTACTGGCGATCAAAATACACTACTTTTCAAAATTCAGGGGTAGACTTGCATCCGGCCGGAGCTTATTGGTTTCTTGTTATTTGACGTGGTAAATCCAAATCTGATGTCCTCCTTTTTTTTTTTTTTTTTTTTTTTTTTTTTTTTTTTTTTTTTTTTTTTTTTTTTCAGCGAATTTTCTTAGAAAATGAAGCTATTGCAATGGCTCCAAAAATTTTAAAATAAAAATTTTCAAAAATTTTCTCCATCGAAATCTGTTTTGAGGCATTCTGAAATGATTCCTGGATTTTAACGCTTTTTTATATGTATATATATATATGTGTGTGTGTGTGTGTGTGTGTGTGTGTGTGTGTGTGTGTCATTCCAGACGATAACTCTCGATAGAATTGAGACAAAAACTTCGTTTTTTCTCCAAAAAATCAAGCATTTCAAAAGAAAGGATGAGTTCGTTGGACAACACTTTTTGAGCACATTAAATTGGTCAAATTTCAAAAAATGTACTTAAAAAATCACTAAAAAAGGCAAAAAACCGCTAAAAATTAACAAATTTCTATTTTTTAGTAGAATGCTACTCGAAAAAAATTAATCGAACATGAACTAGGACATTTAAAAATTTAAGCACAAAATTGTACTGAAAAATGTACTTAAATTTCATTAAAATAAGCTAAAAATCGATAGGAACACTTGAAAAAATTGTAAAAATCCTCAAAATCGTTTGTTCATTGGAATATTACTGACAAATAGTTAATTTGCCATAAAATGTATTATCAAATTTTTATTTGTCCCCAAAGTGCTCAAATTTCAACAGAATTTAACATAACCACCTCAATTTTTCAATTGCACTGCTTCCAACCCCCCGTTTTCTAAAAAAAAAAAAAAAAAAAAAAACATTAGCGTAAAGTGAAGAAAAATCCCGGTATTTTGTCATTTTTCTGCACATTTCATAAGCTAAGAATAAAAATCAGGCATGGAAAAATAGTTTTTGATCTGCATCTTGTAGAGAATATTCCTCCGCATCGAATGAGACCAATCGTTCGTTTTTAGGTCTGAAAATAACGGAGGTGCGATTTATTTTGTCAGACATTACCACAAATTCACGACCCCCGACAGAATGGGTTCAACTATCAATCATCCTGTATTGTTTTTCTTTGGGAATCAATGCACGCTATGTATGCTCAGACCAACCAATTATCTATCTATATCTAGCTGTTATGTGAGCTGCTCAGGTCGATTAGATGAACAGGATAACAATCGTGAGCTCTGTGTTTTCCGAGGTTTGTTCAAGTATATATGAGGTGGCCACTTTCAGCCTATCGGCTCAAAATAACTATTTTTGATCTTTGTATCTGCCGTCTTCATCCCACCCGTTGCCCTTGTTACTCTTGTCTTGCCCATTCCATATTCTCCACAAATGAAACAAAATACATTTGGGCTATTCACGCAGTTTTTACGAGGTTTCGGCATCCTCAAAAACAACACATTAACTTCAAAAGCGACAAAAGGACACAATATGAATCGGTGAAGTGTTCTGTCGCAAAAGAGGTTCACCAGACTCCCTTACCAGCTCTCTCCCTTGGTCCCTTTCGATCATGAATTCTCAAGACAAGAGCAACAAGGGCGACAGGAGGCATGAAGACGGCAGATACAAAAATCAAAAATAGCTATTTTGAGCCTACAGCCCGAAAGTGGCCACCTTCATACCTATGTAAACAAACCTCAGAAAACACAGAGCTCACTATTGTTATCCATACTGAGCATAAAGAGCGTGCATTGATTCCCAAAATATAATAGACAGGTTAAGCTGATAGTTTACAAGAGACCTGAGAAATCGTCAAAATCCGCTAACGTATTATGCACTGAGGATCAAAATGATTGGTTCACTGAAAGTCAAATCCTTAACGCCAAGAATAATGAAATAATAAAGAATAATGAAACCTATACACAACATCGTCCAAGGGCCACATTAACTCCTCATATGGAGACAGAAGAGTCCAGTTATATAATCAATCAAACAGCTAAAGATATCGAACGTCTCGTCAGAAATTTTACCCACTCCCACCCTCAGGGTACTACGCTTACTGATTCCATTACAAAAATACTACATCAAGTTATATCAGGCCAGAGCGACTACTCTTGACATCTGCACTAATACAAGAATAACAATCGAACAAATATTATGAACAATAACCAAACAAACTCTAACAACAATAATCGAACAAATAACAATAACAGCATAACTTTTTTACAGTGGAATGCCAGATCTCTCGTTTCAAACAGAACAAGTCTTGAAAATTTTTTATCTGAAACATCGGTCACAGCAGTTGCTGTTTCCGAAACCTGGTTCCATCCAGGAAGACAGTACCGCTTCCCAGGATATAACCTTCTCAGACACGATAGGTCTGACGGTAGAGCAGGAGCTGCTCTTCTTATAAAACATGGGGTAAGATATACCCCATTACAAATTCCTATTCAGCTAAATGGAGTATTTATGGTTGGAGCTACCTTACATGTAAACCAAAACACAACACTATCTGTTCTCTCAATATATAATGTTCCTGGTAACCAAATATCGAAAGGTCAATGGGAAGCCTTATTTCAAAGCTTGCCTGATCCATGCTTGTTTTTGGGTGACTTCAACTGTCATCATTCTGCAGCAGGTAGTTCGTTTACAGATCGTCATGGTGTAGCCCTTTTTGAGGCAGCCTCTGACAGTGATTTCTCCTTCTTAAACGATGGCTCGCCTACCCTTCTGCCTTCTGCGAACCACAGGCATTCATCTGCGGTTGACATCGCCTTCATAAACTCTAACTGGGCGGGTAGACTCGATTGGAGTATAATTATGGATACAATGGGCTCCAACCATTTTCCGGCCATCATCACAATGGATTCAGAGGAGGACATTAATAATCCTCTTGCACCCTACAAGAGATGGAATTTCGCTCGCGCAGACTGGGAAAAATTCCAACTATTTCTGACTCAAAGGGAAGAACAGTTGCAGTCAACTCCATTCACATACAACCATTTTATTCAACTGATAGTTGAGGCCTGTAACCATGCAATTCCATTGCTCAAACCTCGGACAAGGAAGCCTAACAAGTACTGGTGGAACAGCGAGTGCGCTTCTGCCGTGAGGGATAGGAAGAGAGCCTTTAGAGATTTTAAACTGAATCCTTGCTACGGTACGTTCTGTGAAGCTCAACGCATGTCTGCACTTGCCAGGAGGACCCTAAACAAAGCCAAAAAGGAAGCATTTGCGAACTTCTGTAGCAGCATCAACAAATCCACTCCAATAAAACAAATATGGAAACAGATACGCATACTCCAACGCTCCAAGATTTCATCAAACCACGTTCAACAGGGTTTATGGACAGAGGAATTCCTCGCAAACATCACGCCGGACTGGGTTCATATACCGCTACAGGAAGTGAATCCTGGACAACCCACCTCAGAGCAGGACCACTTCATGTCACCCTTCACACTGAAAGAATTTGATGATGCTTCGAGGAGGCAATCTAGCTCATGCCCTGGAAAGGACTGTATCCCTTATGTGGTACTGTCACAGCTTCCAATTCCTCACAAACGAAAACTTCTCGATTTCTACAACCATTTTTGGAGTAGTGGTGAGTACCCAGATAGCTGGAAGGAATATATCGTTATACCTGTGCTCAAACCCGGCAAGCCGATTAACTCCGCAAAGTCATTCCGTCCCATAGCCTTGGCTTCGTGCATCATGAAAACATTTGAGAGGATGATCAAAGCTCGATTAATGTGGTGGCTCGAATCAAGAAATTGCTTACCACCTAGCCAATATGGATTCCGTTCAAACCGATCGACGATGGACGTAGTGAACCAGTTTGTCGCTGATGTGTCAAACGGGTTCACTAAAAACCACACCACTCTGGGACTCTTCCTGGACATCTCATCCGCTTACGACGATGTAATACTCCCACTCTTACACTCTCAACTACTAGCTTTTGGAATTCCTCAAAACTGCGCTACCAATTTAATCCGCTTGATTGAGGAGCGGGATATCTATGTTTGGTGTGATGGTCAACTCTTACCTCCTCGAAGGACGTGGAGAGGACTAGCTCAAGGTGCGATTCTCAGTACACTGTTGTATATACTGTATGTAGCTGACATAGGAGACTACCTTCCCGAAGGAGTGAAGATCACCCAATATGCTGACGATGTATGTCTCTATTGCTCGGATGCGGATCCACAGGAATGCATTCGCCTACTAAATGAAGCCGTTAGGGCAATCAATGGATTCCTCAATTCATTAGGGCTCCAGATCTCCCACCAAAAGTCGGTTTTGTGCCCCTTTTCACGCAAACAACGACTCCCAATTGGAAATTCTATTACGTTGGGCGGAATAACTTTTGATTGCGTCACTCAGGTTAAATTTCTGGGGATTACTCTCACTAAAAGACTCAGCTGGAACCCTCACATCCTCGCTACGGTTTCTAGAGTTGAACCCTATCTGAATCTATTGAGCACTTTCACCAGAGCTAATTGGGGAGCCGATCCCAAGATTGCTCTCCTTTTTTATAGGGCGACAATCCGTTCTGTATTCGACTATGGGTGCATGCTCTACGGCTCAGCAGCAAAAACAACTCTTGAAAAACTCGACAAAATTCAATACAGAGCACTTAGGATTATTATGGGAGCTCTACGATCAACTCCCATAAACTCACTGTTAGCAGAGACTGGTGAGCCTCCCTTGGACCTCCGACGCAAGATGTTAGCTGACCGGTTCTTCCTCAAAACCTTCAGTAAAGACCAAGACTTTATTCAGAAGATTTCCCAATTGTCTATAGATAATCTCACTGAGCGGTACTGGATGAAGAAGCCATCCCCACTCATTTGTGAATGTTTCACTGATCTCAGCAACGACCTTCAATGGATTGCGATCTCCCAAAAAACCTCCTACGTTTACACGATTCCTTTCTCCTTCTTTAAAAAGCCAGTCATCACCGTTAACCTGCCGAATTCCTTCTACACGGATCTAAGCTCAAATCCGCATCGCTTCCACGAACTGATCACCTCCAGATGGCCCAACAGCCTGATGATCTACACTGACGGGTCGCTTCACAACAGCCGAACAGGCTGCGCATTTTATGACGCCAGTAACGAAGAAATACGTTCTTTCAGCATGTGGAATAAAGCATCAATATACACGGCTGAATGTTACGCAATCCTCCAGGCGTTACAGTACGCTGGCACTCTTCTCACGTCCAACTACTCCACCATCCTGATATTATCAGATTCCAAAAGTGCCATAACCAAAATAGCTAACCTAAAGATCTCCTCTCACCTCAACCACATAGAAGCAGCAATAGCCATACAGATCCACCAAATCAGAACCGGAGGAAAGAAGGTCATTTTCTGCAACATAAAAAGCCACTCAAGCATCGTAGGAAACGATATCGCTGACGCAGAAGCAAAAGAAGCCGCCATGCTGCCTGAACCTAACCCAACCAGGATCTATCCCCCGACGGACTTAACTCCTTCAGTCAAGGCCAATATGCTGAGAAGCTGGAGGGAGCAACACCGGGCCTACCCTTCTGGCAACCGCTACAAAGTGCTTTTTCCACCACCCAAGAAAGCAACATGGTTTGACCTAGTCGCAGACGTTAAGCCTAGGCCATTTTATAGAACCATCTGTAGACTTCGAAATGGTCATTGGAATACCAATGTTTTCCAGTATTTGATCGGGAACACCGACTCTCCTCTTTGCCGATTTTGTTCCCAATCAGATGAAACACCTGAACACATGATTCTTGAGTGCCCTATCCATGATAGTTGAGCCCGGTTTAGTCGAGGGTCGCGATTTGGTGGTAATTTCTGACAAAATAAATCGCAACTCCGTTATTTTCAGACCTAAAAACGCGAGATTGATCTCATTTAATGCGGAGGAATGTCTTCTACAAGATGCAGATTCAAAACAATTTTTCCAAGCCTGATTTTTATTGTTAGCTCATGAAATGTGCGGGAAAAATGACAAAAACCAAGATTTTCCCATTTCGCATGTTTTTTGAGAAAACGTGGGGTTGACAGCGGTGCAATTGAAAAATTAAGGTGATATTCGAAATTAGCTATCAATTTTACATAAGTTAGGAGCCAAAGGTATGGTGAATGGTGAGGGGAGGGGGAGGTTGTCACTTAGGGATACCCCTATACCCGAGTTGACTTCACTGAAATGGTTGAAGAAGTTTTCAATAATAGGTTTGCTTGCCTTCGTAAACATAAATGGTCCTCAAAATGATGAAATTTTGCTGAAAATAGTATAATCTGGAAAATTTGCTAGAATTTGAAACAACGTATCTTCAAAACTGCTGATCCTACATCAACCGTTCAGTTCTATTATTATTGCAAATAATATGCACTTTATAAATTGTGTGAACAGTTATTGATGAAAATCCTGTCCTTCTGCGTCAAAATCGACAAAAACTGAAAAATGGTGAACATTTTTGTGGTTTTCTTGATTTTTGATAATGACCCGGGCCCCCCTCCCCTCGGTCGCGGTTCTCGATGGCCTTGGTCAAAAACTTGGATTACCATTCCATCATAAGTAAAATAACAAAAAAGATTCCATGACTGAGCACATGGCTGGATTAAGGTTAAAATGATTTCTCCTCCCGCAAAGGCTCGCAGTCAAAAAAAGTATTGACATGGCGAAAACGTGTGCCAATTAGTTGAAGACAAAGTACGTAGCGAAATGATGGAATGCTAAATATAGCAGTATCCCAATTGTAAAATAGGGCTACAATTAATGTTTGCACACGCTGTAATTGTCTAAATGTTGACCCACACAATAATTGATAATTTCTTTAAAACAAAAATTTAATTATTCGCAAAGTGACATCCAATTTTAGTTTTGCGTATGCGCAATTGTTACCAATTATTCAAGCAAATGCGATGAAATACAAAGGGCATCATCATGAACCCAACAACCCCTCTAGTTTGAACGAAAATGGACCAATAGTGATAAAAAAATCGACGTTATAGGGAGTTAACGTTTGCGCCTGCGCACAGACTACCATTTATGCGAAGGCAATGAAAGTTATAGGGGACCCTGACGAAAATTTCACCAGAATCGCTCCATCAGACTCCGAGTTTTGCCTGTGAAAATAGATAATAGTTTTGCGCATGCGCAATGGTTATTACTTCATATCCCAATATAATTTTAATGGACTTCTTCTAGAACATATACCCAACTACCTACCGAGTTTGAATGACATCGGACCAGCAGATGAAGAGAAATCGACGTTATAAGAAATTCACGTTTGCACAAGCGTACAGGCAACTGTTGATCCGACAGCATTGAAAATGATAGGGAATTATCCAGGAGCACAGTCCCTGAACATTTCATCGAAATTGAACTTGGTATAGTTTTTGATATGACAAGAATTTAGTTACCACAGATAGACAGACATCAAACAGACTGACAGACGGACACGGAACCCAAATTGATCGGCAAGCTCTGAAACACAAAAAGCAAGTGGAAATTTTGATTTTGGAGGACAACAAATTTTCTCGAGCACAAACATTCCCTATCTTCGGTAGTGAGGGAGCAAAATCTTGAGGTCATCTACGAAAAGACGCTTTACGACCGGATTATACATATCCATGACGCCGCTGATCACCAACAAGAAACACAGACGTCCCAGGTGACTGTTGAGTGATGCCCGAAGAGATGGAAAAGTGTGAAGACCTCACGATCAGCCGGCACATTATCATGGTTATCCAATAGTGGTTACCCAATCTAAAACGGAAGTTAGTGAAAAACGTTGTCTATTTCCACGAAAAATAAAGAGTTACAATGTTAATAAGATTTAGTTCGTACCCAATCTAGCTAGGCAATATTAAATTTCCTCGCCGCAAAATAAAGAATACTGGTTCTGGGGGTTTTCGAGGGTGCTGAATTAATTTCTGAAACTCGTTTTCCAGGATAGTGGTAGTTTTTGAGATATACACGTTTGAATTAAGGAAAAATCGCTCAATTCCTAACTTTTCAATTAAAATGAAAAAGTTCCAGTCATGCAGCATGATCGTATGAGCGAATTTTCGTAAATTATCGAATTTATTTTGTTGGATCGTTTAGAAAATTCAGCACTTTAAGTGAAAAGGAATTTTTGACTACCAATTTTATGGCAAAAAACTCTTTCTAAAAAATATTCAGCAATTAAGAAAAAAATTGAGAAAAAAAACTTTTTTTTTTGCTTTTTTTAAAATCTGTTTTAAGCAAATATTGATGAAATTAAAGTACATTTTTCAGCATAAATTTATGCGTAGATTTTTTAATGCTCTAGTTCAGGGGTGCTAAAACTTGAACTGCTGGCGATCTACCTCAGTATTTTTAGACTACTTACGATCGACTCTGAGAGGCTGCAAGTATGTGTGATGCAGGGTTGTCGTACATACACGATACACCCTACCTACCTAGGTAGGGTGTACCGTAGCATATATAGATATTAGCTTTCCGCACAATTTACATTATTTTAGTCAAGGTTTGGGTCAGGTTTACTTAAGTTCTTCTCTACAATATCAATGAAAAAACTCCTAGTTATTCAAAATTGCGAGTTTATTCGTTGTTACAAAACAAAAGAGTTACATATGGTGTTAAACTCAACTAAGGAGTGACTTTGGATGTTGAAGCGTGGCACTGCATGTCCTCAGCATACTTTCCATAAGATGGTGCGTAACCACTGAGTGCCAATCGCAAGCATGATGACATATGATCGTCAGTTAGTCGATTGCGATATTTTGACTTAATTATCTTCATTTCAGAAAATGCAGACTCGCACAAGTAAGTTGACCCAAACATTGCCGTCAGTTGAAGGGCGATTTGCCTTAGATTCGGATATTTATCTTCAGATATAAAACACCAGAAATTTGTATCAGATGCTGTAGCTTTGAGATGTATATCTGATATAATCTGCACCAACTCATTTTCAACAGAACATGAGTTCAAATTAAACTGACTTGCTACTTCAGTAGCTAATTCCTCAATGTTTTTACATGAAAAAGGATAACTCATAAATGATGCTATATCTGCCAATTTACTGCAATCATAAAAACGCATTTCGAATTGTCCCAAAATATTTGATAATTCAGCCTCATACGTATCATAATTCAACTGAGGAATCGTTGCTTCCAAAGACGGAAAATGTTTCAGATCCTTTCTTTTCAGTTGATCTATCATAAGTTGCAATTTACTTTTGAATGCGTTTACTGCGCTAATCATCTCAATAATAGTTTTTCCTTTACCTTGAAGCTCCAAGTTAATGGTGTTTAAGTGCATTGTGATGTCAGTCAAAAATGCCAAATCAGTCAGCCATTTTTCGTTTTTCAACATCTCAGTGTCATCACCTCTTTCGTCTAGAAAAGCTGTTATTTCGGGCAATAATTCTTGAAACCTTTCTAGGAATGTTCCGCGACTCAACCACCTGACGTCCATGTGAAGAACTAAATCAGTGTGTTCAGCTGACTCCCTATCTTCCAACTGCAACTTAAAGAGCCGCCGTTGCAAGCTACGTGCACGGATGGAATTCACAATTTTTTTTGCAATGCCCATAATTTCCTCCGTGTTTAAAACTTTTGAACACAAAACTTGTTGATGTTTAATGCAATGGAATGAAAAAAAATGAAGGGAATTCTTCATTAGCTTGACACAATGCCACAAAACCGTTCTTGTTTCCAGTCATTGCTGGTGCTCCATCGGTTGTAATGCACACTAATTTATATATTGGTAGCTTGTAGTTTTTTACAAAATTGATGAAAACGTCATATATATCTTCGCCCCTTCAGAGGAATGATTGTCTAAAATTCAAGTCAAGTTTAGTTACCTACTTATTAAAAAATTTTTTCTTCTCGAGATCTACTCAAAAAGCACTCGCGATCGACTGGTCGATCGCGATCGACCGTTTGAGCACCCCTGCTCTAGTTCATCGGGAAGAAACCTCTTTTGACTCAAAATCCTGCTAAAGACTTATAAGTTTAACAATTTGTTGCCGGTTTTAGTGATTTTTTGAGTAAATTTTTTGATATATGACCAATTTGATGTACTCAAAAAATAATTGCCAACAACATCCTTTCGTTTGAAAATATTGATATTTTGGCGCAAGAAAGGGATTTTTTCTTCAATCCTAAAGAGAGTTATTGTCCACACACACATACACACGTTTTTAAATGTTTTATTACAAAACTCCTCTCGAAG